>CM062621.1:13750563-13938063 GCA_025617555.3 Puccinia polysora | reverse complement strand
GGAAATTCATCCACATGTTTGTTGGAGCTGGTCCAGAGAGGCGGTTGAGTTGCCTCCTAGCCTCTTGAAAGGTTTCAACCCAGATTTCATGCATTAATTTTGAATCTTGGAAGATTGGGTTGGTTTCCATCTCTTTGATAATTTCTTTCCTGATTTCAATCCAGTCTTCAGATTTCTTTCCCAAACCAACAGCTGCTGATCTGAAACCACAGTTACCATCTCTCAGAACATGTTTAAAGTGGGATATATGGGCAATAGCTGTTTCTGGGGAAAGGAAGTCTTTGTATTGGAACTAAAAGAAAAAATCAGAATTTATTCTAAAATGAACTATTTTGGAAAAATACCACTCACTTGTTCCATTGAAACTTGCTCAAAGATTCCAGAAGAAGAATATGATAATGTGCAGGAAACCTATAAAAAATTCCAAAAAAAATCAGAAAAACTGAAAAAATCAGTTATTATCAAATCCACTCACTTCCTAAATTATTGTTTTTGATGTTTGAGCAAAAAAATGCCTTCCAGGTGGATGGTAAGGGGCTTTATCATCTTGAATCTTGTGCTTTTGTCTCTTGATTCTAGTCCCAATTGTAATCAGGGGAAGGAGCCCTCTTAGTGAAAACAGTTCCAGACCTCTAAAAAAAGATTAAATGGAAAAATTAATAAAAATTCACTCAATAAAAAAAGCAAATTTAATCTCACCGTCTTAATAAAATAAAAATATGGGAGCTCCTCATCTTCTGAAGTATCTTCTTTTGTCACAAAATTAATCTATGTTGAAAAAAAGAAATATTCAGTTGATATTGAGATGATTATATATAAATATAAATTTAGCTCTTCATCTGATTCCTCCTTCTTCTTTCCCTTCCCTTTTTCCTTTTTTGCCTTTCAATTTCTCAAAACCTGAATGATTACATAAAAGCAATGATTTACATTTTTTTTTCTTTCTCAAAGAGTGAATAATTACTGACCACTGAATTTGCTGAAAATTTCCTCCTTGGCCTTCCTCTCCTCTTGGTTGCTTCTAAATAATCAAATCCAGATGGATCCCTTTTACTTGAGGATTGAGAGAGCCATTTAATAGGAATGGTTAGGCTTTTATGCATGGAGTGCTCAAAAAAGCGCATCACAGCCCAGAGGGGGGTTTGTTTCCCTCCTTTTTGGATTTGGTTTTTAGGGAACAAATAGTGCTTCAAAAATTAAGAAAAAAATATATTTGAAAAACTTGAGAGGCCTGTTTCAAACTTTAAAGGTAAAATACTTCAAATTTCCATACATAAACAAAAAAAAGAATGCAGAAATAAGGAAAAACTGTTGTAATCTCAGTGAATTTTCTGTGTTGCCTCAACCTTGAGTCCAATCACTTTATTATCCCCTCTTGAGTGACCTTGTCTAGTGTGTGCTCTATAATATACTTAGTTAGTTATAGTTCTAGTTACATCATGATCATTTTTCCTAGTGCCTTATCCTTACTTTCTTGATCATAAGTGTTTCAGTCTAGTGATTTATTTATGTTATACTGAGCAGTTATAACTCTAGTGAATTCTTTATCCAAATCCATGTGGCTCACTACCTCTCTCAATTCCGCCTGATGTGATCCTCCAAGTTTTGCAGACTCCAATGGTCCATTATTGAATACTCTAAATTCATTATTATACTTTCTGCTTAACCACTAGTCAGCCATGTTGTACTTACTCAATTTAAGTCTGAAGTCTGACTGGTGAAATTCAAATCATCCATTCTCCCTCACTTTGAACCGGAGTGCTCCCTTCTTGACTCCTTGTATCTGCTCTCCTCTTGGCAACACAAGAATTCTCATCTTCTTTTAACCCTTTCATCCAGAGCCTCAGCTTTAAAACTTAACTTGGTTAATAGCTGAAAGAATCCCTTCTGATCATGTCCTCTATCATCAATCAAAAACTACTCTTGACCATTGACAACTACTAAACTTGGTCAATAGCCATGGAAGGCAAACTAGACTCTATAGATGCTCTTGAACTAGTCCTTAAAGAAGTTGTGCAACCCTCTGACAACTCTGATAAGGATAGTGCCAAACTGTATGATAGACTCAACCACAAAGCTTACAATCTCATCCTTGACCACCTCAACAAAGATAACTTATCCTACGTAGCTGGCTCCTTTCCTTCATCAGAAAAACGCAATGGCGTAGCTCTCTGGGACCTCCTCAAGTCTTGCTACATTCCAGATGACTTCATCAATAAAACACTTGCCTTAGCACAATTCAACAACTTTTTCTCCAGAATTCAAGCCTCAACTCAAAAGATGAAACTGTTCATTTTAAAGTTAGAATAGGAATTAACCATAATCCTCACCTTATCAAAGCTGCCCCTGGAGTTCAACTACCTGAAGAAATCCAATGAATGCAAAAACAAGACCATCAACTACATCTTGAAGAGACTTGAGAAGGATGAAGCTCAAGCTAAAATAAACCCCCTTGATCAACTCTCAGACCCTGTCCACCATGTGCTGTACAATATGCCAGTGGTCTGCCATCATTGCAAAAATCCCGGCCATTGGGTCAAGTATCCTGAGAAAGCTCCAAACTCCTCCTCTTGCTCCAAACCCTTGGAATCCAAAAAATCTCACTTTTATTCCTTCTGGTTCCTTAGTTCTTGTCTACCCAAGTCCTTCTCATTATCACTCAGTTCCAACTACTCCTATATATACACACTTCTTCTTATTTGTTTCTGCTTCTCCATCCTTGCACCTTTGCAATTGACCAATAAATCCATTCAAGTCACCCGCTCAGTCATTGGCTTGTTGCAATCTCATGCTTGCCTGATCAATTGGCCTCACTCATTGTTTTCAGCTTTCAAGTCACCTGCTTGGTAATTTGCTTGTTGTGATCTTGTGCTTGTTTGATCAATTGGCCTCATTCATTGGTTTCAGCTTCCTTGTTGTGGCCATCCTGCAACTGTTGGTCTTACCAGTCCACTCGCTTTTAGCTGAATTAATCTTGCCTAGCCATCCTTAAACTCTCTTTTGCTCCTTTTGTTATTGTTACAGATTTTCCTATCCTTTCTGTCCTGGTTAAGTTGCTACCATAAAGTCAGCCATACCTTATTGCTGTTCCTGGTCCTTTATTTCCCTCAAGCTTTAGGCAAGGGGGTGTGTTGGAATCTCAGTGACTTTTCTGTGTTGCCTCAACCTTGAGTCCAATCACTTTATTATCCCCTCTTGAGTGACCTTGTCTAGTTAGTGCTCTATACTATACTGAGTTAGTTATAGTTCTAGTTACATCATGATAATTGTTCCTAGTGTCTTATCCTTACTTTATTGCTCATGCGTGTTGCAGTATAGTTATTTCTTTATGTTATAATGAGCAGTTATAACTCTAGTGAATTCTTTATCTCAATCCATGTGGCTCACTACCTATCTCAATTCCACCTGATGTGATCCTCCAAGTTTTGCAGACTCAAATGGTCCAGTATTGAATACTCTATATTCATTATTATACTTTCTGCTTAACCACTAGTCAGCCATGTTGTACTTAATCTATGTAAGTCTGAAGTCTGACTGGTGAAATTCAAATCATCCATTCTCCCTCACTTTGAACCGGAGTGCTCCCCTCTTGACTCCTTGAATCCGCTCTCCTCTTGGCAACACAAGACTTCTCATCTTCTTTTAACCCTTTCATCCAGAGCCTCAGCTTTAAAACTTAACAAAGACCACCCCTTTTATTTTCAATTATTTTCATTGTGATGAATATTTGGTGGGGTAAAACCTATAATTAAAGCTCAGCTAAATTTTCATTCAATTTTTGGATGTAAATCTTAATTTTTGCCAAAACAAATTGAGAGAAACATTGATTCAAGAAGTGAAAAAAAATCTTGAAAAGGATATGTTATTTTGAAGTGTTTTTATGTTGGATCCAATTTTTGGAGGCCAAGGATACATCCAAAAAATCTCAAAAAAATATTTTAAAGCTCTTCAGCTGATTGATAAATATTGTGAGAGTTCAAAGTTCCAAAATAAAATTTAAGCCAAAAGCCAAAGGAATAGCTCCAAAAATGAGTTTTTTTTTTTTTTGGATTTTGTTAATTTTTTGACTGGATTTTTGAAGGGGTTTAACTGGTCCCAAAATTATAAAAGATTATCCATAAGGGTTTAAGACACCTATCTACAGGAATGCTGTGTTAGAATGTCAAAAAAAAGTTCTTGAAACGCCTGTGTAAACAAGGATTTGTCTGTGTATACTGGACATCACGGGGACATAGTACCCCTGTAAGTTTAAGGGTGGCACCTGTGAAAAAAATAATTCCCTATTTTAATTGCCATTTATATCTTGAAAATTCCAGTTTCTTCAGATTTTTTAAAATAATCAGAAGAAAATATTTAAAAAATTTGAAAAAATTTGAGACACAATTGTTTTTTTTTTCAATTTTTTGACTGTAATTTTGAAGGCCTTTGAATTAGCAAAAAACTCTCAAAATATTTTTAAAGAGTTTTTAGATGCCTCTGTATGCGCTCATTTTTTATTTTTTATTTATTTCTGAAACTCCGCCAAACCATGTGGATGGAGGAAGTTGGGGGATGTTGTGGTAACATCAAAACTGTGTGAAAAAAATAATGCCCTATATATATATATATATAATCTGGGGGACACAAGAGTAAACAGTTGAATTATGATGAAAATGAAGAGATTGAGAAAAGAAAATCTGAAACAGATGAAAAACCTAAAATCCATGGTCTAAAGACTGAAAATCTGAGGGGGAGAGAAAAAAACATCACAAGAATGAAGAGTATGAAAGCTGGAATGAAAAAATAAAAAAATAAAAAATAAAAAATAAAAAATAAATAATAAAAAATAAATAATAAAAAATAAAAAATAAAAAATAAAAAATAAAAAATAAAAAATAAAAAATAAAAAATAAAAAATAAAAAATAAAAAATAAAAAATAAAAAATAACAAATAAAAAATAAAAAATAAAAAATAAAAAATAAAAAATAAAAAATAAAAATAAAAAATAAAAAATAAAAAATAAAAAATAAAAAATAAAAAATAAAAAATAAAAAATAAAAATAAAAAATAAAAAATAAAAAATAAAAAATAAAAAATAAAAAATAAAAAATAAAAAATAAAAAATAAAAAATAAAAAATAAAAAATAAAAAATAAAAAATAAAAAATAAAAAATAAAAAATAAAAAATAAAAAATAAAAAATAAAAAATAAAAAATAAAAAATAAAAAATAAAAAATAAAAAATAAAAAATAAAAAATAAAAAATAAAAAATAAAAAATAAAAAATAAAAAATAAAAAATAAAAAATAAAAAATAAAAAATAAAAAATAAAAAATAAAAAATAAAAAATAAAAAATAAAAAATAAAAAATAAAAAATAAAAAATAAAAATTAAAAATTAAAAATTAAAAATTAAAAATTAAAAATTAAAAATTAAAAATTAAAAAATTCAAAATTCAAAATTAAAAATTAAAAATAATAAATAAAAAATAAAAAATAAAAAATAAAAAATGAAAAATGAAAAATAAAAAATAAAAAATAAAAAGCCACAAAGATGAAAGTAAATTAGTTGGATGATGGGGATAGGAGCAGGCACCAGCATGTTATTTCAAAATCAATCAAAAGCCATTAAAGTTTTCTATCAAATTTAGTTATCCAAAACTTATTTTTATCCTTCTTTCTTTTAATTTAATTTGATTCTTTTTTGGGGGGGAGCAATTGAAAAATTCATCCTATAAAATCAAGCAACCAGAAGAAAAATCAAGATTTAATGAGTGTGTGTGTGTGTGTGAGTATGTTCAAGGAGGAAGAAAGGAGTATTATTAGAAGCCATACTTAACCTGGGGGAACTCATTAAACTTGAGATTGTGTGGCGGTCATCATGGTGGTTTTTATGATCTGACGTAACAAACAGGACTCCAGAAACTCAAGAAGATTCAAAGGAAGACAATAGAAATATATAAATAAATATATATTGAGAGAAAATATTAAAATGAGATAAATTCAAAGAAAAAAAAAAAGTAGGAAGACATTAATTTGTTTTGAGGTCAAACCAATAGGAGTTTTTGTGGCTATTCATTGTTTTAAATTTTCTCCATCTCTCCATCTCTGATTTTTTTCTTGTTTTTCTTTTTTTTTGAATAAGAAAGTATTGATTTAGAGAGATTGAAAAGTTTTTTTCACAGATAATTTTATCAAAATTCCCTTTGAATCTAAATCAAAAACTACCTTGATCCCTCAAATGAGTTCTTCTAATTCACATATCACCTCTATGTTTAAGCTTTCACCTTGAATCTTTTCAACATGCTTTTAAACCAGATCTTGAAGTGATCTGAATCTTTTGTCATCTGTGGTGATGGATCACATAATAAGTCTTAAAAATGGAATTTTCAACAATATGCAATCACCATTGGTCTTCTCTAGGCATCTGGTCCATCACAAATTCTTTTTAAATTGACACTATTTCTACACATCAAAGACTTGTTTGTATTTCACCTCTTTTTCTAGATTTGAAATCAAAACAAACTTGATTAAAATTTGGTTTTAATTCTCTCAAAATATCCAAATCCTCAAATTATTTTCCATGCTCCAAACTTCCAGGTCATTTTTCACCATAAAATCAACATTTTCCATTATCCTCAGGATCATCTAATGCAGTCCAAAATTTTGAAACCAAAAGCATGCTTCAAATTGAAAACAATTGGCTACTACTCTTGAAATTATCAAGGGACCTTCAAACTCTGCAAACCCAGCCCTTAATTAAAATTTCACTTGCACTTTGAACTGAAATCTGAAAATAGTTCCAATTAATCTTTCAATTGAGGTTTCACCCTTAAACTCCTGATTTTCGACAGCAATGAACCTTTCAGAAGCTTAGCTGGCCATTTTCAATCAAATTCTGGTGAATTTCAAACATTCTGCTCACACCTTGTATATTCAACCATTTAACTACTTGCCAAACATTATCACACCATTTCCATTTCCAGGACTCAGTCTGATTTTATCACTTTTATTTCTTTCATTACTCTGTTGTTTGAATTTAATTATTATTTGCAACACATTTCATCATCCCTTGCTTGTTCCTTGAAGTTTTCATTTAATTTAGCCTTTCATTTCCATAAATTCATTGGATCCTTTCTATTTCTATCTAGAATATATAAGTGTTTATCTAGTTAGCTAGAATCTATAAGCTTTTATCTAGCCAACCTTATCCCAATTTGGATTATGTTAAAAGGCAAAGAAATTTTTCTGCAGATTGTTTTCTCAGTTATTTGATTTCATAATTTCTCACAATTTTCTGAGTCTGAGCCTTTAAATTGAGATTTTCCTCAGTTTCCTGTTTGGAAAATTCTCCTTTTACCTTGCACCTGGATTCAAACACTAAATTTGAACTTCAAATTACAGCTTGAATAAATTCAAGATTTCTTGCAGCTTTTGTAATTCCCATTTGTGCCCCATAAAACTGGTCCTTGCCCCTCTCAGCATTTGGGGTATGTGCATGAAATTATTTGAGAGAAAATTTCAAAAGATTGATTGAAATAAAATTCAAAAACACATTATTATTTAGCCATCCTGACTCCATTCTATTTAATTTTTTTAAAAGAAGACTTTGGAGATTCTTTTTTTGAGGAAGAGTGTCTCCAAAGAATGGAAAATATAGTTTTTTTTTTTTTTGATTTTTTTGGTTATATTTTACCCAAATATTCTCATAGAAGGATTCAAAATACCTCAGAAAATATTTTTCATTATTGGATTATTAAAAGTTAAAATTTCCAATTTTCAAAAAATAATAGTAACCATAATAGAAAAGAATTTTTTAAAAATTAGGGAAAACCCATACAATAAAAAAATATCAAGAATAAAAGATAAAACTTTTTAATTCTCAATTCATATGGTTTCACTTCTCCTGCCAGATTTTTCAGGGTGGAAAAAAAACTCAATCCAAAATTTCCAAGTTTTTCTGGATCACTCATATCCATAAATTGGATTTTTTTTTATTGAGAATGCCTTCCAAATTGAATTTATGTGTGAACTGGCAAAGGATCCAATTCAAATTGAATTCAAAAAAAATCCTTTTGAACCTTCCTCTAGAAGGATGAGAAAGATGAATGAAGCTTTGGAATTAAATGTTGGTAGGAAATTTAGGGGGAAATATGTGGAAGTTGTAAGGTAAGGTGAGATAACCAACAGAATCTTTTATGTTTCAGCAAGGAGGAATCCATGGAAATTAAATTTCATTCAAAAAGATATTTGAGCTGAAAATGAAGTGTGGTTAATTTTCCTTATTAATCCTTATTTAAATTTTCATCACAGAAATCTTCCAAAAGTCTTTGGTCCTTGATAATTAGGTTGGGATCCATTTCTTTAATTTTTTGAAGCCTTATCAAAACACCAACCAAATTTATGGCTCAAGTTGATGGATGATAATCTTAATCCACAGTCTGAATCCCCTATGAAATCTTCAAAATTAGATACATATCAAATTTTAGTCTTGGTTGAAATGAAATTCTTGTATTAGAAATAAAATTAAATAAAAACTCAGAATTATTCCAGGATGATGAAGGTTTAATTCAAATATCTGATAGCTCACTTGCTTGGAAAAAAATCCAGAAAAAAAATTCCAGAGGATCAATGATGGTATTCCTAAGGGGGGGGGGGGGGGGAAATAAAAAGCTTAAATTCATTTGTGAAATTAAATTTTGAAAAGTAGATAAAAAGATGATACTTAAATGATCACATTAAAGGGTTACAGTGGGTTAAGTTTTTTCTTTTCCCTGGAGGCCTGTATTATTCATCATCAAAATCTTTTCCTTTTTTCATTTTTATTGTCTGCAGTTTCTGATTACTTTATTCATGTGAAAAAATCCTTGAGTTGAACACATCCCTGACCCATAAAAAGATAACTAACCAAAAAATACAGATCACCTCCACCCCTGGCCCCCATCTACCAAACAGAAACAATCCTTACAGTATTGATTAATAGAAAACCAGTTTTTCATTCACCATAAAAAATTCTACCTTAAGTCAAAACTCCATTTTTTTATTTGATTTGAAGAAAAATCTTGTCAACAATCAAGCCACACATGTTTTTTTTTAAAAAAATAAATAAAAACAAAATAAAAAATAAAAAATTTGAGAAAAAGAAAAATTAAGTGAAATTTATTTCTAATTAATGCTTTTTTTCCCTTTCCCATGTCAAATTTTCTATTTTATATTTTCAATTCCCCCCCCCTCACATGTTAATGATAAAAAAATAAAAATTTGATTCAAGAGAAGGGAAGAATTTTATTTTTTATTTTTCAGTTTTGATTTTTTTTTCTTACCAAAAATCTTCATTTCAAAGGTTTTCTACCTTGTAACTCCTCTCTTATTTTATGATTCTGCATTTTAAAAGCAAGAATTATCCATTTTAATTTAATTTAAGGGATCTTTATTTTTGATTTGGTGAGAGCTAATTTGGTTCTTCCTCTAATTTTTCCCTCTTCCTTAGATGGTGGTCCTTGAATCTGACAAATTCATTGATTACCTCTGAGAAGCTTCTCCATTTCATATAGGTAGACATATATTTAACCAGGCTTCAATTTATCAAAATAATCATGGATTTTATTTCGATATCTATTTTAATTTATGCAATTTGAAGTATCATCACTTTCAGTTCTACCTTTTGTTTTATCTAGAATTCATATTGACTGATTGGAATTTTTTTTCTTTTTTTTTAAAAAAAGGAACTTTTTATCCTTAAGAAGAAATTCCGTCTAAATCAGAAAAAAAAGGAAAAAATGGGGTTTTAATATGGTATTGAGGATGGGAATTTCCAATTTGTAATACTTCATTCCTGAACATTTACCAATTGAATCTTTCAAGACAAGGAATTCCCATCAATTAATCATAACCAAAATTTAAAAATTTAGTTGAACTCTTTCAGGAACTTGAAAACCTGTGGATAGCTTTGAGTGCACTGTGAATTTTTGCGCCAAAAACCTTCTCCACAAATTATGTGAATAAAATCAATTTGTTTTAAATATTTTTGGGAATTTTTTATAATACTTCCATGGTTTTGGATGGAAATCAAATTGTATATTTGAAAAGAATCAAAAAATTAAACAGAGGAAGAAATAATCAATTATTTTGACATCAGAATTTCAGGCTTAGATTATTGAGGATTTTATGTTTTCAAAAGGAAGATTTTCTTTTTAAAGAAAAAGCTAAAAAAATTTATTCAAGGGAATCCAGTTTTCAAGGAGCTAACAAGCTTTTGGTGGGTTTGGGTCCAGAGATAGCTTGGTGCAACTTGACTTGTATGCCTGTTCTGATTGAGATCTGACAATAAATTTATAGTTTTTTTGAGGGAATTTTTCATTCTTAATTCTGATTTGAAGCATTTATGAAGATAAATTTGAATTTTATTCTATGAATAATCCCAAGACAGAGAAGGTGATAAAAAGTATGAAAGCCAGGATTTTTGGAACTAATGGGTTCTTTCTCCTTTTCAGTGAATATGTATTTCCCATTTTTATTTAATATATCCTTAAGTTTTATCAGGGACCAATTATAATTTTTATTATCATTATTGAGAGAGAAAACAGAAATACAAAGAAAATTTCAACCAAAAATATTTCAGCCACAAATATAAATGTGAGGAATTAAAATTTATTTCTCTTGATATGTACAGTTTCACATGAAAAAAGGTGAATGATGAGACAAATTTTATAGTCAGCATGAGATATTAATTATTAGTATATATTTCTATTGATTTTTATAATTCATGGTTCAAATTCTTTTCAGTTCTGAAATGAAAGATTCAATGTTTGTTTTTATTTCCAGATTACCTTTAGGGATTATTTTTTTCACGCCCCCAATCCTTATTTTTGCATAGTTTTGACATACCCACAATTTCCCCCGTTGGCAATTTTGTCCTTGAATTTATGTGTTTTTGTGAATTTGAAAAGAAAATACCACTGCGTAGGGGGGAATCTAAAAACTCTAAGAATATCTTGAGATTTTTTGGTCCATTGAAAGGCCTTCAAAATTATTTTGAAAAATTTGAAAACAAATTCTATGTTACAAATGCTTTCAATTTTTTGAATTTTTTCTTTATAATTATTTTTGGAAATATAAAGAGAAAGAATTTTCTCAAGTATGACAGGAATTTCAAACATGATTATTGGATATTTTTAGTACTTCATTTTACTGCCAAAAATTGGGATTTACATTAAAGAAGAAATTCTTTCCAACTTTTTTCCCTTACTTCCTGAAGTATTTTCCAGTTTTTGAGCTTGCATCCTTCTAGAGGGCATTTAAAAGGGCAAAAAAAAATTAATTGGGGATTTTTAGGATCAATTATTTACCTCAAAATATTTGATGGAACTAAAACAATTGCAGAAAATTTCTGCTTTTGCGTGTGTTTTGAAGCCATTTCTGATACTAATTCGATTCTTTTTTATGGAAAATATAAGTTTAAATTTTTGAAAAAAACCAAAACAAACACGCAAATATATTTTTCTTACATTTTTTGCACCTTGTTTTAGCCCTCAAATTTCTAACATCAAATCACCATGTTTAGACCCCTTTTTGGGGTAGGTCCACATTTTTGGGATTTTCTAGTCTCCACATTCAAGAAAGAATGTAGTAAAAAAATTTATTGATTGAATGATTTGTGTTTTTTTTTTGCTGAATTTTTCTTGATTTTTTTTTCTATTGATTATTGACTCAGTGATTTAGAGCAAAGAATGCCACCTTTTTTAAAAATTATGAATATTTTGGGAAAAGAAAACCTAAAAGAAATCCTCACATGATTTAATTTTTCTTTTTCATTGCCTACTACATGAATGAAAGCTTAAAAATTTAAAAATTCTGCTGAAAGATATGATATGGAAAAAAAAATTGAATAGAAAATCTTTTTTTCATGTTAATCCAATCTTTTGGCAGGAAAATGAAGCAGAAAAAATATTGAAAAATCATTTTTGAATGCCTGTTAAATTTTGAAAATTTCTGGCAATTCATATTCCCCAAAATAATTAGAGAAAAATATTTGAAAAACTGAAACCAATTATGACATAATATTGTTTTTTTTTTTCTTTTTCAATTTTTTGAAACTAATTTTGAAGTCCTTTAAATGGACCAAAAAACCTCAGAAAACTATTAAAGAGGTTTTAGATGCGCCCTCAGTAGTGATTTTTTTCTCTTTCTTTTTGTGAAAATTCACAAAACTGTACAAATTCAAGGAAAACTGCATGGATGGGGGAAATTGTGGGGATTTCAAAACCACACAACAATAAGTATTGAGGGCGTGAAAAAAATAATGCCCAACTTTTATTAATTACTTAGATTTTTGGGTAAATTTTTTCAATTTTTGTATGGAGTGGAGCAGAGAAATATTGAATGGGAGTATTCATAACTTTTGAATGTGAAAATTCTGATTTTGTTCAAGATTTTAATACTTAATTCTGCTTGAGAACCCAGGATTATTCTTCCATTCAAATTTTTTTACAAATCTTTTTAAGCATGATTATTGGAATCAGAGAATTTCAATTTGAATTGAAAACTCCCCATTATAATTTTTTCATTACCTTTCAAAGAAAAAGCAAAAAAATATCTATTTTTTTTTGATTATTCATCAAAGCCAAATTAGTTTTATATTTCTTGAATTTCTCAAAATTTTTGGTGTAAATTTTCTCCTTTGCATTTGAAAATTTTCTGGAAATGGTATATCCATGATGGGATTTAGCCCAACACTTCATAGAATAAAAAATATCTTAGTTTTTATCATTTGAAATTTCAGGAGTAGGCAGATGGATTCATCCTGATGATTAATTTTAAGAAGAAGTAAGAGCTTGTGAATTGGGAGAAAAATTTCTGAAAAAGGGTATATTTTTTGTTGATGAATTTTTGAATAATTTTATTTTTTTGAGTTGAGATTTCTTGATAGAATTAATTAAAATTTTGATTTTGGGAGACTATAAACTAGAGGCAATTCATTCAGAGACCTTATTTGGGTGGTGATATTTTTTTTATGTATTGAGTCATTTTTACTAATTCAATGGTGATTTCAGTGGAAAAGTTGAAAAAAATTGATGATGAGTGAAATATTCTGCATTTTCATGGAATATTTGAATTAATCAGATATTATTTAATGGTTTCATTTTTTTTCTAATTATTATTGATGAGTGATGATGAGCAGTGTGGTGAGTGCTCTGGAGAAGTGTTGGATGGTTGGAGAAAGATGATTTTTTGGTTGATTGAAGGATTTTTGAAAATTCAGATCCAACCCATAAAGGGGGTTGATTTGTTAATTTGAGGTTAGATTGTTTAGGGGGAAAAACCCTCCAGAAATTCTCAAGTTTGTTTTTTTCAAAAATGAAAAATTAACAGAACTCTACCAGGGCCTGTTTTCAAATATTTGAAATTTCTGGTCCAAAATTTGGTCAAAAAAAATGTCTTAAATATGCAAAAAAAGTCTATTCTTGATATTTTTTTTGTTCAAGTATATATTTTCAGAGAAAATGGCTGGAAAAGAAAATATCTAATAGTATATTGCCATTATTTTTGAGGCCAAATTCCTTTATCCATCTTCAAAATTCTGAAAGTATCTACAGAAGATTTATTGAAAATGTTCAAAAACAAATGTGTTTCTTTGTTGAAATTTTTACCTGTCAAATTTTTGAGGGGAAAAAACAACTCCTCAAATTCCAGAAAGATTATTTGTGATCCCCTTCATTGACAGAAGAAAATGAGGCTTCTTCAAGATTTTTTACCAAAAAAAGAAAGAAAGAAAGAATAATTGATAAAAATAAGCATCAGATACGCATCATACCCAAATTCTTTTGATTCTTGGATGAATTTTTCAAAGGGTTCAAAATTTCCGGAAAATATCTTTTTTTTGGGGGGGGGATGGGACATTTTAATTATTTTTCCATGATTATTGAAACATGGCCATCAAATTTTTTAAATTTATTTTAATCAAATATATAAACAATTTTGGATCCTTTCAAATTATTTTGAATAATACTCGTTTTTTTGTTGGATTTTATAGGGATTAATATTAATGCTTTAAATTTGAATTATCATCATTTTTTTGAATATTTTATTATTCTATATTCATTTTCATCGTTGAATTTCTGTTTTATTCTTTTTTATAATACTTCTTTGAATTATTATTATTCATTAATCCAATTTTCTTTATTTGGTATTTTTCATTGCTCCTCCATGTTTTTTGTTACTTTGAAGTACTTGATGTATGTTTTTCATATTTTTAAGGCATTTTGCCTTCTCATAATTATTAAAAAATTTGAATGAAATGTCATATTTATCATTCAATGTTTTTTTATCATGTTAATTTTATTTTTTGATAATTTTTGTTATTTATTCCAATATTCATTTTTTTCCTCATCATTATACAATATTTTTGAAACTTTGGAATTTCCCTAAAAACCCCTTCATGATATTTTTTTGGTTTTAATATCAATTCGAAGAGGAAAAATAATGTTCAAGAAAAACCAAAAGAATTTTTTCCAATTCAATTTTAGGAAATCTGATTGGAATCCGCCTCAAAAAATTTATATCAATTGAAAAAAATAGGGTGTATCAAAGTTAAGCAAACCTGCCATTCAAAATGGCAGGTTTCAACCCAAATCCTCCATTTAAAACCCACCATTAAAAATCCAAAAAAACCACTTATTTCAAATAAGATGTGTCAAAGTTACCTGAAAATAAATGGGGTTTTTCAAATAAAGTATTTAAAGGCTTTCAGCTCCTCAACCCATCATTCCACATCATCACCCCTGGTTTCAACCTCTGACCTAATTTTAAAAATTCTACGTCCAACCTCATCCAAAAATTTGATTCATTGCTCTCCATCTATTCATTGATATCCTCATCACTTCATCACTCTCATTTCTTCATCACTCTAATCACTTCATCACTCTCATTGCTTCATCACTCTCATCAATTTCTCACACCTTATTTATTTCATCACATCCATCCTCTAATTACTTCATTACTTCATCCCTGCTTTCATCACATCCTAAATCTCATTGCTTCATTGCTTCATCACTTCATCCCTGCTTTCAAAACATCCCTTCATCAATTCATTGCTTCATCCCTTCATCCCTCTTACTTTTTTAAATGGTCCCTCAGCAATCACCCCCCCGCAAGTCCACTAAACAATCCAATGAACCAAAGCAAACATCCCACAGGAACTTAAAATCAAACAATCCTCCCACATCAGCTTCCAAAGGCTCAAGTTATCTCAAGAGAGCTGATCACATGATCCTGTTAACTCACAATCCCGTCCAACTACAATGCTTTCTTTGGATCCAAAAATGAAACAAAATTTGGCCAACCTCCATCCTCTAAGGTTAATGGTTATCTCCTGATAGCCAATGAACTGTAGAATAAAACCAAAGGTAGGCTGGATATTTCATAAAAAAATATGTGGGAGAAATTCAAGAAATATCAAACCAAGTACAAAAAAGCCCACTCAATGTCAATCTCCACTGGCTTTGGTATCACTGACTCCAATAAAGCAAAGGGAATCAACTTGTTGGTTGATAATTTGGACTCCATTTGTCCTTTTTATATTAACATGGATGAAATCTTTGGAAAAATGCCAATATAACCCCTTTAGCCGCTTTTGATTCCCAAAAATAAGATTCAGTTGATTCTGAGGACCTGGATGTGGATGCTCAGTCTATCAATGATGATCCCAATGAAGCCTATGAGTGGCCCCAATCTTATTTGAAGGAGGATATTTCAACAGAAACAGCTCCAATCATGTCTACATCAGCATTGATAAACTATTCAAACCCTTCCTTGGACCCCTCACTTCCTTCTTTGGATTGATCTCTTCCTGGGGTGGAAGAGCTTAACAACTTGGCCAATGAGGAGAAAGTCATTCCTGCATTGCCACTACCATCAAAATCTGCTCAAGTAAGGAACCAAGTTCTTTTCTCTTCTTTCTGGTTAATCCTGACTGATTTAGATTGTAAAAAAAACAGGCTCATCTGTTTCTGAATGGCTGAATATTCAAGCCAATGGGGCCTCCCACATCCCCTTCAAATGAGAGAAATGAAGTTCCCACACAAACCTCCTCTGCAAAGGGAAAGAAAAAGGCCTCCAATTTCATCAGCCTCAAACGCAATAGCTGTCAAAAAAGGAGAAAAACTTCAAATTTTTCTGGATTTGAGGATATCATGGAGAAAAGAGATTCAATTAAGTGAATCAATTGATTCTCCCTGCTTTAAACATCAAGCTCATTCCTATTCCCCTTCAGAAAACAGTGAAATCACAAATTGAATCTGAAAAACTTCAAATTGAAAAGGAGAAGTGGGATTTTTAACTGGCTATGGATGGTCAAAAGCAGAAAGCTGATAGTTTGGCTCATCAAAAAAATTTGGATGCTGAGTGGCAAATGAAACAGGCTTAGCTGGAGTTTCAAAAAGAGGAAAGGTAGAAGGATTGAGAGGAAGACTGACTCCAAAAGGAAAGGGAAAGGCTAGCCACAGAAAAAAAAGATAGGTTATTGGTAGCCATTTCATGTATTGGTATCAGTAGAAATTTTGATGAAATAAAGGAAATTAATCAATTTCTTGGCTTGTAAAATATTTGCTTTGATAAAAATTTTAAAAATAAAAACCAAAAAAGTATTTTCAAATAAAAAAATGTTTGAGCCTATTTTTAACCCCACCAACAAAATTTATTTTTATTTTTATTTACATTTTTTGGTCTAGAATATATTTGACCACTTTTCAAGTCTTTGCAAGTTCTGAGAGTGGTCTGGTTAATTTTCAAAGATGTAGCCATCCTAGTATGGGTGACAGTCTCTAAAGCAGGAAAAGTACAGTTCTTTTACTTGTTTGCTGCCAAAACCATTTTTACAATACCTTTATCTTTGAAATCAATTCCAAATCCCAAGTCAGGAAAGACAAATTTTCCATTGGATACTTGATGTTTGTCCTTTTTTTCAATAATTTTTCCATTCAATTTTTTTGTTGGAACCACCAGTAGAAATGAATAGGAAGAGATTTCACCTTTGTCAATGTGTGGAGAATTGTAGAAGTAATCTGAAGTGAAGGTGATTTGGGGGGCGCAGTCAAAAGGAGTGAGCCAGGATCCATATTCCAATGAAGAGAAAGAGGGGATATTCTTTTCCAGCATGGTTTCTTGGTTGGAATTTTGTGCCAGTCTGGCTAATTTTCTGAACATTTGGCCTAAAATTTGTGATACCTTGCCAGACCTAAGGTTTGAAAATTTAAACTCCTTATGGGAATATTTAATAGCTGATTTTTACAGATAGAATCCAAAAATTTTGGAAGGGTTAATCAATTTTTGCCATCCAATTGCCCACATGATCCCACCCCACAATCTTGAGGGACCAACCATGTTGACAAACATTTTGGATTGGTGAAGGAATTTTGTGACCAAGTTGATGTCCTTCTTTGCTTGCTTGGAGATTTTATTCAATGGGACAAATTCAATTATTGCAACCAGAGAGTGGCAATTAGAACAATCAAGAACAGTCACTTTTCCAGAGATGAAGAATTGGAATTGTTCAATCTTCTGTTTTGCTTTTCCAAACTATTCAGGGGAGTGTTTTTGAGTTTTTCTTTTGGCAGCAATAGCCGGGTACAAATCCAAAGTTTGCAGTTTTTTCAAGACAAAACCACCTTTTAATTAAACCCATCTTCATTTACTTCCAAAGAGATTTCACAACCTCTCATTTGAGCCCTCCGCTTTCCACCTCTCTGTTTTTTTAAAGATAACTCCTTCCATCTTGATCCCTCCCAGGCACCTACTTCACTTGGGGTGAGGATCAAGAATGAATTGATCCAGTTGTATAAAATTCTGAGTGCAGTGGGAGAAGCATTGGCAGTCCATAAAAGGGGCAGGGGTTGAAAGAACAAGGGGTCAAAACAGGGTTGCATTGCATGGCATCCACAAAAACAAAACAAAAAAATCATTAGTAGTTTATTGTCAAGGTAGATGATCAACAAACAAAAAAAACAATACTGGTCAAAGCTGAAACCCAAAAAAAAATGTCAGCTTCATCTGACAATGATGAAAAGGAGAAGGAGGAGTAGGGAGGGAGCTGACCTGTGATTGATAAATGGCAAATCAATCACTTGATAAATGTCAAATATATTGAGCAATTGATTGAAAATTGATCAATTTAGAAATCAAGAAATCAATCAGGAGGGGAGGGGCTCACATGAGGGATTGAGCAAGGCAGTCAGGGGGACCTAAAGGTTTATTTATCAAAGGATCAGAAACTGTTGAGTGGCAGGAAGAGGAAGAAGGGGGAGGGGGCTTACCAGGGTTGCCAACCAAACTAGGAGGGGAGGAAGTGAGTGAGGTGAGGTGAGGAGGTGGTGGTTGGTTTGTTGGAGGTGGTTTGTGAGGTGGAGGTGGTTGGTGAGGTGGAGGTGATGGCAAGGTGGTGGTGATGGCAAGGTGGAGGTGATGGGTGAGGTGGTGGTTTTGGGTGAGGTGGAGGTGGTGGGTGAGGATGTTTGGTGAGGAGGAGAAAGGAGTGGACCAGTTAAGGTGGATCAGTGATTTGGTGGGGTGAGTTTGGTTGTTTGGAAGTTTTGGTTCTTGTCTAATTCCACCAAAAAAAAAAAAAAAAAAAAAAAAAACAGAGTCAGCCTTGGATTCTTGGTTGAACAACAAAAACCAAAAAAATTCAGTGATGTGATATTTCACCTATTTAAAAACAAAATTCTACTAATCAAAGCAAGGAAGTGTGAGCGTTAGAATCTGCTCTCTCATGGCCAAAGATGAGGTAGAAGATGAGACCAGGGTGACTTGAGGAGGATTGGGAATATCTTCTTTGAATATTTTGTCCCATTCATCTCTGATTTCAGAAAGAAGGTTGTGAAGGATTACACAACTGATAATCCAGTTGATGAGGATCTTCATGACCTTGGAATTTTGAAGCTGGTTTTGAATCTCCCATAAGCTGGCCCATCTTCCTTTCACAATTCCTATGGCATGATCAATTCAAACTTGTGATTGGGAAAGATGATAGTTGAAATCAGTTTTGGCTTGATCATTGGATGAAACATTGCAGTATTCTGGAACCACATATTTCCTGCTAGAATAAGCTGAATTGGCCTGAAGGTATTTATTTTGGTCAAAGTAGCTATCTGGTTGTTGGGCAATCTGCATCCAATTGAAAATATATGAATTGTGACAAGAACCTGGAGGGCCAGCATGGAGGGATATGAGCTGATTGTTGTTATCAAAAAATAATTTTAGTGACACAGAGTATCTATACAAACAGATAAAACATATTTGGTCAGTGTGTTATGAAAGGTTTTATCAAAGGCTTGGGAAAAGAAATGAATTGATTGCCTTTTTTTCCAATCAAAATAGTGGTTGCCATCTATCTTGGGTTTTTGATCTAAGGGGATAGTGGTTCCATCAACAAAAACAATTCAACCAGGAAAGCCTTCAGTCTCCATTACTTAAGATATCTCCTTGTGTTCTTCTTTTTTTGGCCAAAAAAGGGCCAAGAAACAGAAAGATAGGATAGCAATAATAACCCCTTTGGTGTATAAGTCAATGGATCCATAACTGACTGAGAATAGTTTTTCAATTGATGAATTGCTGCTCCATTTCCATTTTATCCCAATCTACAAAGAGAAATGGCCGGTTGGATAGCTGGATCCCATTGAGGATTCCAAGAATTGTTGTGGAAGATGTGGTGGTCTTCAATCATCTCCAAAAGTTTAATGAATGAAGGCAATGAATTTTGGAACAGTTGCTGGAAGCTTAAGTTGGGGAGTAGGTGAAGCTTTTGCCTTTCATACATAGGGTTGTGGAGAGTGTGTCTTTGTGGAACCATGTATTGCTTTTCCAATATAGAATTCAAAGCTAACCAAGTTTATTCAAAATCAGAGTCAGAATCAGAGTCAAGTAATAAACAGATTTCAGTCAGCTTTTTTGCTTTTTCAACTTGCTGCTGGGATTTTTGATTGGAAATGTTGAGAAAGATGGTGATGTGATTTGGGGTGATGAGATGATGATGTGATGTGAGTGATTTGATGAAGATGTGAAGAATTGGAGATGTGAAAAAATCTAGATGTGAAGCAATGTAGATGTGAAGAAATGGAGATGAGATGTGTGTGATGCATATGGATTTTATGAGGTTGAGGTATGGATGGGTGTCTTGCATGCAATGGATGGTGGATGGACAATAATTGTGGGTTTGATGTTTGAAACCTTCCATTTTCATGAAACCCCCCATTTTGAAATACACCAGTTAGGGTTTATGTGTATTTCAGAAACACGCCATTAAAAATGGTGGGTTTGGTAAAAAAATGGCTGGTTTCTAATGATGTTTTTTCTAACTTTGATATGCTCTAATTGATCAAGAAGATTTACCAAACAATCTGATTTTTTTTTCAGATTTTTTCTATCAAATTTCTGGAAATTTGGAATATGAACTTTTTCTTGAAAGAAATTCAATTAATAATTTCATATTCCCAATGTGAAAATTAAGATAATTTTAATAATGTTATGGAAAAATATAATTTTTATGGGTGATTGAAAACACAGAGTAGCTAGCCTTTTTTAGCACTTTTTTCATCCTTTTTGGAAATTTTTGGAGCATTTCTAGCACTCATTCTAGCCTTTTTGGTACCTATCCAATCCTTTTTGGAAGTAAATCCTCTTCCCTTGGTGTGATTATATCTATGAAGAAGGCCTGTCAATGGTGAAATTTGTGTGAAAGTTTGAAGTTCAAGTTTTTTCTTAAGGATTAATAATTCTGCCAAAGATATTTCATGTGAAAATATAAAGGTTCAGTCCAGTACACATAAATTGATGCTGGATATGCCATTAGGGGATTTTCATGGATCAATCTACTGCGTATTTGGGAGTAAAAACACTGAATACAATTTCATAGCGGTGAATTAAACCATTTAGCCATGTTTAAAAATAGAAAATTATAAAAAAAAGATATTCTATGAGGAAGAATCATTGAATATTTGAGAAAATTTCATTTAAAAAAATTGAAAATTTGAAGTAGACTTGCAGAGCCAAAAATCAATAAAATTATACTTATATCTGCCCAAAGAATTTCTCATATAATTAAAATATTCACAAAATTCATATGTTCAAATCAATTGGTAGGCACCTTGAATTTCTAAAACTGAAAATGATTAGATACATGACTGAAATTTCTGAATTTATAAATATGTGAAACAAAGGATTCTGTATATTTTGGTCAAATAGTAAAGTATAGTTAGCATTTTTTTTTAATTAAGAAGACATGTTTTCTAAATTTTCCACTAGCTTCAAGTTTTCTTGATTCTGGATTTGAGAGATGTTAAAACAGACCTGGTGGAAAATATGGGCCTGCATGTTTTATATTGTGGCCATAAGGTTTATGATGAGGCAGATTTTTGCTTTTTTTTTTCCTGGAAAGACATCATTAAAGAGTTTTTGAACTGTTAATAATTCATCTTGTAGTTATTACAAATATATTGGAAGAAATTTTTGATTGAAATTGATGAAATTATAGGTTATTCTGTTTTATTCAGTTTTGATTGAAGAAAAATAAGTCATTTGAGGATTAATATTTCAAATATTAATTCATACTTATTAAAATTTGAAATTCACATTCAAATATACCAGAAAATCATGGCCTAGCATGATGTTGTTCATACCAGGGGTATTCATGAAAAAAATCACATTGAAGCTAGGACAATAAGAGAATGAAAAAATAAATTTTTCATAATGTTTAACTCAATGGTAAAATTTGGATTTTATCCTCAGTAAATAGGAAGAAAAAACTTTTAGTGTATATTTATAGACACAAAAATAAATGAACTGCAACATCCAAGCTGTGAAAAACAAAGGTATATAGATTAACAAAAAGGAAATTCTGAGACAAAGAAGAACCAGGGGTTCCACATAAGGAAGGGGAAAAAACAGTAGGAACATTCTATTAAACCAAAGTGCAGAAAGACAAAAGGCCATTTGATGGGCTTGAAGATAAAAGGGAAATTTTGGGATTACCAAATTCAGAAAAAAAATTATACAATCACCATGAAAAAAAAAGGCTGCACCTGCTGACAGGTGTAACACCTGGGATGGTGAGCCAAACCTGTTTTGAATTTTTTGGTTTTGGAGTCAAACATCAAATTGATTTATGGATTTTCCCAAAATATTTATGCACCATATTTATGTAATGCATGAATTGGATTGAAAATTTTCACATAAAAAGAAAAATTGCAAATTTATGGATTTAATTCTAATGCCTTATTTATTTTACCACTGTTAAGAAATTTGGTTCAGAGCTATGCTACATGGGCTTTTTTTCCAACTGGTATCAAGCTAAAAAATGACATTTTATCAATTCTATTTAAGAGAAGGAAATTTAACTATTATTAATGCAATTTATTTTTTCCTCAATGAAGAAAGTTCATCCCAGTGGCAGGTATCAATCTGATGTGGATACTTTATTTTTTGGAAGATAGTTGCCAAAAAAGTTCAAAAAAATGGGCTGGATGGCCTCATACCCATTAGCTGAGTGGGAAAATGGATCAGTGGCATGGAAAATACTTCTACCTTTCTTAAATTTTATTCTTACACCTTTTTTTAAAAAAAAAAGTTTTTTTTTAATTGAGCTTTTTTTAAATTTTTGAAAGGTTGAATTTTTCTTTTTGTTTTCTTTTTTTCCCCTTTTTCTGATTTTATTTTGATTTTTTGTTTTTCTTTAATATTATTTGATATTATTTTCATTTTTTTTATTTTTTATTTTCTTGATTTTTTTTATTCTTTTTTATTGTATTGTATCATATTTATTTATTTATTTATTTTTTGTTTTTTTTATTGGGATTTTGTTTTTGATTTTTTTAGTTTTTTTATTTTTGATTTTTTTTGATTTTTTTAGGGCATTATATTTTTTTGCGCCCCCAAAACTGGAATTCACACAGTTCTGACATTGCCATAACATCCTCCAACCTCCACAATACACACGGTAATCCTGGAATTCATGCTGTTTTGCGGGTTGTTCAAAAAAAAATACCAGGGGCTAAACAGGCATCTCAAACCCCTGTAAAATAATTATGAGATTTTTGGCCATTTTAAAGGCCTTCAAAATTGCACTCAAAAAATTGAAAAATAAGCTTTAAAATGTGTCAAATATTTTTAAATTTTTAATTATTTCCTTCATTATTTTGGAAAATCTGAAGAGACAGAAAGTTTCCAAATATGCCAGGTCATTCAGCTGTAATTTCTTTAGAATTTTAGTACTTCCTTCTCCTGCCAGAAAATGGGATTCACATAAAAACTAAGACATTCTTTTCTTTTCTTTCCTTATTTTCCATGAGTTTTTCCAAATTTTGAGCTTGCAGTCTTCTAGTGAGCATTTAAAAGGGCCAAAAAAATTATTTGGTGATTTTTTGTAGCTTATCATTTCCCAAAAAATTCATGATTTGAAACACAGAAGTTGTCTTTTTTTTCTCTAAATCAATGATTCAATAATCAATAGAAAATAAAATTATGAAAAATTTAGAAAAAAAAATAGTTTAAGAAAGATAAAATTTTACTACTATATTTCTTGGATGTGTAGAGTTTTTAGGACAAAAAAAAATCTTCAAACCAAGTTCAAATTTATCATGAATCAAATCTTCCCATTTTTTTGATTACTTGCTTGAAAAATCCTTCCAAAGGGGAACTAATTTGGTAGCTGGCAACAGTTTGGAATTACAGTGGAAAGAAACTATGTGCTGAAAATCTTCCAAAATGATTAAACATATGGGAGATGTTTTAAAAGTGGCAGTTGGAGGGGAATTGAGGTGCAATTTTGTATGTATCTGCCAGGCGGAAACCATGGCATGCCAGGCGGAAACCATGGAAAGGGAATTTCATCCAGTAACCTTGAGGGGCAGTTCCAGAATTGTGGTTAAAATTTTTTCTTTTATTGTAAAAGTGTTGATCCCAGACTTGATCCATGAAGTTTTCATCCTTGAAGAGGCAGTTTGTTTCAATTTACTTGATTGTTTCCTGATGTATTGAACTCCAATCTTCAGATTTATGGCCCAGATTAACTGCTACTGATCTAAACCTACAGTTCCCATCACCCATCAAATCTTGAACATGTGAAATTTTTGGGATGTCTGTCTTGGGGAAAATGAATGTTTTGTATGGATACTAAGGAAAAAAAGCTGAGTATTATTTAAGATGAAATGAAATGAAAAATTATACTTACTTTATAGATAGAAACCCCTTCAAAATTATCAGAAGATGAAAAAAAAATTCTGTGACCCTGAATATCATCAAAAAAAAGCAAGGAAAGGTTAACAAATTAACCATAAAGGCAGATTAATTCAGAAATGTATTTACCTTTTCAGTTTTAGAGGCTGTAGCTGTGGGAGCAAAGATTGGATTCCCTGGAGGCCTATAAGCATCTGAATCTGCATTGTCTTGTTTTATTCTCTTGATCCTCTTCAAAATCCCAGGACTTCAATTCAGCAAAACAAACCTCTTATTGATGATGGTTCCTGACCTCTGATTCACAAATGAAGATATGACAATTAATCAAAACTAGAAAAACTATCCCAATCACCGGCACCCCAAAAAAAGGAAAATTACTAAATGTGTTGATTATATCTAATTCTTCAAGATATTTTTGATTTGAAGTGCATTTCAAAACTATAAACTCATTTTTCCCATACAAAAAATCAAAGAATTATCAAAAATGGCTTCAAAATGCACCCCAAAACAGACACTTCCCATTATTATTTTATATGCATAAATTACTTTTAGGTAAATAATTGATCCCAAAAATACCCAAAAAAACCCTTTTGGGCCCTTCCTAATGCCCAATAAAATAATTCAAGCTCAGAATTTGGAAAATCTCATGGAAAAACAAGGAAAAAAATTGAAAAGAATGTTTCATTTCTGAGGTGAATCCCATTTTCTGCCAGAAAATGAAGTACTGAAATTATAAAATAATTATAAAATAATCACAATTTAATTACCTGGAATATTTGGAAACTTTCTTTCTATTCAGATTTTCAAAAATAATAAATGAAAAAAAATTAAAAATGTGAAAAGATTTGAGACATAAAGTTTTTTTTTCATTTTTTGAGTGCAATTTTGGAGGCCTTTAAAGTGGCCAAAAAGGCTCATTTTTTTACAGGGGTTTTAGATGCCTGTACAGCCCCTGGATTTTGTTTTCAACCACCCTTGAAAACCACATGAATTCCAGTATTAGTGCGTGTATTGGGAACTTTGGGGGACATTGTGGCAATTTCAAAACTGCGTGAAACCCAGTTTTGGGGGCATGAAAAATTTAATGCCCTTTTTTATTCTATTTTAATCTTTTTTGCTCCTCTTCCTGTTGACACAATGTCACCACGCCAGCAGTTTTCTGTGGAAAGATCAACTACCGTGCAACTCCCCCTGCTGATTGAGGAGGCGCGTGGGGAACAAATTTTGGCACAATGGAGGAATTGACCTAAGTTGTCCACTTTGCCAGCAGTTGGAGGTGCAAAGATCAACCCCTGCACAAATCCCCCTGTTGGTAGAGGAGGAGTGCGGGGGAACAACTTTTGACACAATGGAAAACTTGGACCAAGTTTTCCACTGCACTGGAAGTTGGTTGGGGCAAGATTGACCCCTGCACAACTTCCCCTGCTGTTAGAGGAGGTGCAAGGGGGAATGACTGTTGGAATGGAGAACTTAAGCAGAGTTGTCCATTGTGCCAACAGGGAGAAGGGTAAAAAAAATTCAACAAATCAAAAAAAAAAAAAAAACAGAAAACACAGAAAAATTAAAACATTAAAAAATCAAATAAAAATTTAAAAAAAAAGTAAAATTAAAAAATTAAAAAAAACCAACAAAAATTAAGAAAAAAAATTGAAAAAATTGAAAAAATTGAAAAAATGGAAATGAATAGAAAAAAAATAGAAAAAAACAAAAAAAAAAAAAAACAAAAAAAAAAAAAAACCAAAAAAAAAACCAAAAAAAAAAAAAAAAAAAACAAAAAACAAAAAAAAACAAAAAAAAACAAAAAAAACAAAAAAAAACAAAAAAAAACCAAAAAAAACAAAAATAAAACAAAAATAAAAAAATAAAAACATAAAAACATAAAAGACCATAACTGAATTAAAATGAAAGTGAAACCATTTTATTTTGAATTAACAAAATAAGAATTGGAAAATTCACAAAATTAACATTAACAGGAAAAAAATGACTAATAAAAAAAATGCAATCAAGAAATGAATGATTCAACTGAAAATTCATGAAAGCATTAGAAATTTCAACAAAAACATATGTATTCAAAAAAATGAAAAAGATGGTATTTTAAAAATATCTCATTTTCCCATTTGAACATTAATTTGATGAAAATATCAATAATCACAAAAATTTGACAGCAACCACTAAAATTTTCTTACATCTAATACATAATAAAAATAAAACCAATTTCCTTGATGGTACACTAAAATTTGTTCATCACATAGAATTAAATTCTGCATGATTCCATATTTTCTGTATTCCATGCATGCACTAGAATTACTTGAAATAATCAAGAACTGGTAAAAAAGAATTTTCTCAGGTTCCTACTCAAGTTAGAAACAGATTTTTCTCAGATTAAAAAACAAACCAAAACAAGTTCCAGGTGCTACACCTGCCAGCAGGTGCAGCCTTTTTTTAATGGTGAATGCAAAAGGAACTGAAAATTAACCAAAAAGAGTTTGGCTGTATTAGGAAAGTCATTACTGGGACAATGGGAAGGAGAAATTTGAGGGGAAAGGGTATGGAAGGAAAGATGTGACAACTAATCTGGAGATTCACTTCACTGCATCAATGAGTAAGACATTGGATATTGCACTTGATAGAGTACCTTAAAAAATTCAGGAAATTGTTTGGATTGGAATTTGATTGCATGGATGGTTGGTTGGGGATGGAAAGAGGGATGGAAAGAGGGATTACCCTACCTGTCCAAAGAGTCAAGTAAGCTAGAGGGGCACAGATGGGTGCTAGAAATTAACCCAAAAAGAGTTTAGGAGTTTATGGACCAGGTTGTTTATCTTTTTATGTTGTATTTACTATTTAAGGAGGGCTTTTGAGGGGAGGATTATTAAATTGAAGGAATCTTATAAGCATTACAAGGGGATCAAGGTGTATCAAAACAAAAGCCAGAGTAGGGTCTGGCTGAATATATTTTCCTATCTGGAATCTTTGACCACAAATATTTATCTAAAACAATGTTATATTTTTTGAGGAAACAAATGCACAGCTTTAAAATAAGAAATCTAAATGAGATTCCAATAAGAAACTGTAAATTTAATTGGATGAAAAAAAAGATTAACATCAAAATTTGAGTATTTTTTTGTCTCACAGGCTCATATATTATATCTCTGAAACACAGATAATGTTTGGCTTCATTTTTAGTCTCAATAAACCTACAAAAGATTTCTTTTAATTAGCTGAATTGAAATTTGAACACTCAAAAAAATCATAAATATCATGCTTTGGTCCATAAAAAATATTCAAAAATTTATTTTTAATTAAGGGCTTCTTTTGATTTCAGAATAAACCAATTTATTTTTCAATAAATTTTGGATTTTCAGGTTCCTTTCCATTTTAATTCAAGGAAAAATTTTAATTTATGGGTGTAAATGCTAATTCATTTGAGTTCTTCAAAGGTTGCTTCAAATTTTTCTTGGTTTTCAAATCCATTAATTGGCAATTTTTAAATTAGAATTTTTTTTTGTGATAGCCATTCCTTAGCTTTATCAATGAATCAATCATTTTTTGGAAGCTTTGAGCTTGAGGCCAGAAATTACAAGTTGTTTTTTAAATACATCTGGTGAAAATATTTGGAAATTAAATCATATTTCTGCATTTTTTGATTGAATATGAGATTTTAAAAACAGAAATTGGTAAATTTAAAATCAAGCAAAACCATTGTATTTCATTAATGGGTGAATAAATATTTGTTTGGAATTTGGAACCTTGTTTGGATCACCAAGCAGAAGGGTTATCTATTTTTCAAAAAAGTTCCAATTGGTGAGAATATACAAAGAAATAGTATTTTGATCAATTTTAGATATTTAGAAAACCACTGCAAGAATTTTCCTCCCATAAAGGAATAAAGGTATATAGACTTTTTTCTATCAGGTTTGAAATTGTTAGGATTTTTTGAAAGCTGAATTTACAAGATGGCAATAATGACCTTATTTTATGAGGATTTTCTCCAGTAAAATGATCTGGATTTTTCATACGTTTCTTTCTGGACGTTAAAGCTAAATTTCTTCAATTTTGGAACAAAAAAACAAAATAAAAGCTTTGATGAGTGTTTTAAGAATTGTGTTGCTTCTGAAAGTCTTAAAGGCAGGGTCCCTAGAATCCTGAAATTTTCATCTAGTAGGAGAGCTTTATCCTGCCAAGCTAGTAGTTTCCTGGATCAGATTTAAATAAGGGTCAAGAGGCTGTTCAACATGTGCTAGTGAATTATGTCAAGAATTTCTTATATTTGATCTTGAATATTTAACAGGATCTAAGTTTTTTCAAGCTTGAGAGTCCCTATTGCATTCCAATCATTATAAGTGAGTAAAGTATTCTTCCTGGTCAATTTTATATATGAAATATACAACCATAACTTTTAAAAGACAAAAGAGTAATCTAAAAAAATTTTGTTGATTTATTTGTTTTAATTTCAGAAATTCACCCCACATAATAGTGCAGAATAATAGATGGACATGGTACAAGAGAATAACCTGCAGACAACTGATGAATACAAAGCATGCTTCAAAGGTTTGCTTTCAAAGTAGGAACTTTGAGGATTGGTGCAACGTTGAGATGTGAATTTTTATTTTTGAAAAGAAAAACAGGCACAAGTCCGATTTTATACTTGACCTCAGTAACATTAAATCAAACAACATATGAAATTAAATAACTGAAGAAAACCTTACAACAAGGAAATAATTTTCCTTTTGAGGACAACAATCTTCTCTCTTAGTTTCAAAATTTCAACCTCAAGAAATTTTGACTACAGTGAATTTAATATTTGAATGATAAGAAGTATAAGGAAAACTAGATGGTTGATGAATGGGATCAAGTTAATTTAGAGCTATTGAGCACTGAATGAGTGTATCAAACAATTCAAGAATCCCAAGCAGATGGGATAATAATGGAAAAAAATGAACAATCAATGAGGCAAAAGTGAACTAATGACAACAGCTTCAAGGATGAAGATTGCCACAGGTAAAATTGTAATCAAATGATGTCAAACATGTTGACTAAATTTTGGGCATAAGCATACATTTAAGTGATTATAAGCAATGCAAACTGATTGTTCAAAGGTGACCCAAAGTCATAGAAGGATTCTGTTTTGAAAGATTCATGCCAAAAACAGGTTTGAAATACATTGTTATTGATTGAATTGCACTTTTATTTATCCAAGGAAAAGTGAAAGGTCCCAAGACCAATTAAAGATTTGATGCAAGTTTGAAAGGAATGCCCCCCCATTTTCAGAGATAAATGTTGATTCCTTTTAGCGCCTAAGTGTTAGTGTAATTTTAATTAGGTGTCATGTGTTGAACTGAAGGTGGACGCTCTGGTTAAGATTTGAAGGAAAGGATGGGAGGAGTTCTTATGATGCTAAGAGGAGCGGATCTGAGGAGTCAGAAGAGGGCACTCTGGTTCATGGTAAGTCAGAACAGATGGTTTGATTTCACTAGATCAGACACAGACTTAAATAGAGTAAGTACAATAAGGCTGACTAGTGGTTGAGAAATAATATAATGAATAATTTTAATGAATAAGGATTTTCAGCAACACACAAGATGTCACATGATAAATAAGTATTAGGAATTGGGCCACAATAGATGAAAGATAAAGGTGGCACTAGAGTTGATACTGCCAGACCAACATAAAGACTTCACTAGACAATCATACTTAGGGTGAGAGCTACTGTAGGTTAAGATAAAGATGATACTAGAACTAAGACTAACTAGCTTATTATAAAAATCACACTAGACATAACACTTAGAGCATAAGGAAAGAATATAAAGCTTAATAAGTGGTTGCACTCTAGTATTAGGTAACACAATATAAGACTAGAATTCTAACATCATGAAGTTCAAAATGAAACCCCAAGTATACCAAGATGAATGTTGAGTTGAGATCTAAGAACATCAAGTCCTTGGATTTGAAGTGTGACACCAAGGCCATGTCAAATACTTTGAGTTGTTAGTCTTTTTGTACAATACTGTCAATCAACAGCTTGATGAGGTCAAAATAATTGGTGAGAAAGTTTTGTTCTACTTGCATCAGGATAACAAGAGGGTAAAAAATGATTTTGGATTCAACTATCATCAAACCAAACTATTTCTAATTAGGCTGCCATGTTGCTAACAGAGACATTTGATGTGAGGGGGCAACTTACAAGCGGTTCAGTCAATATTTTCTGGGAGCACCTGCAGCTTATAAAACCAAATGCAAACTTATTAAAAGAAAAATAATCTGGAATCTGGTAAACTAGATCTTCACTGGGGGAATTCTCAAATTGGACTTGTGTGATCACACAGTGGTATGTGACACCATAACAACTACAAAATGAACTGGTCTTTCAGCCGGTTTCATAGCCTTTTGGTAAGGCCTTGCCTCTCAATTGGTTTGCAGTTGTGCAAGGTATGACAACTTGGACTAGATCAGGTAGACATTGAATCTTGCTAAAAAAGTAGCTAGAGTATATCTGAAGCTTTGTCAGAGCAAGCTTGTATACTCAGAGCCGCTACACGGCTGCTTGAGAGTCATTTTTCTTTTTTTTTTTTAAAAAAAAAAAAATAGTGCAGCTTGATTTGACATTGCGCACTTGCATATTCATCTTTATTTTTCCGGGCGCAGCCCGTGAGTAACACTACCAGGGGCCACAGGTGACCCCTATACAACTTTTCCGATCTGGTCTTTGTGTCTGGTGATGATGGCTGTTTAGATGAAGAACATGCCACTTGAGGGTCATCAAAGTCTATAAGCGGTCGGAGAAGTGATGCAATGAGGCAACCTCAAGCGGAAGTTAAGATTTGAGAGCGCGATAAACTCTCACAGGCATAACTAGAGTATGCTCCAGAGCCAGCTGGGAATGGCCGGCTGCTAGCTGCACATCAGCATTTGTCATATCCCCTATCGCCCCAGGATTGGGGTGGGCCCGAGCCGGGTGTGGTTGCTGCTCAGTGCTAGCAGACTAATCTTCGTTTGTCCCTCGTCCCTCGAGCAACTGTGGGGAAGTTCTCCATGAGATACCGTTGTTGCCTTGCATCATCCGCCGTGCGTCACAGCATCCTGTACACAACAATAACATGGATTGGATGGCAACCATCGCATCCTTTCTGATTAACCGGTCGTAGTACGCGGAAGCAGCAGCCAGATGTTCCAACGCTGGACCGCAGCCTTGCTAGCTCTGACCAGCCGATATCCAGGGAATCTTGGGGAACGTAATGAGGACATCAGACGATTCGTCTAACCCGCCCAACCCTCTTATTTCATCTGACGTATGACTGAGTTTGTTAACCAGCGGAGCGGGGGAGGGGGAACCCCGCACCCACTGAGAAGGCGGGGTAGCAAGTAGTCCTCAAGCTTCAACAAGATGAGTTTTTCTTCAAAAGATCCCGATCACCGGTATCGAATGCTATATACATGCACAAGGTCTGCCACGATGTACTGTACTGTACAACATATATGCAGACGTCCAGGCTATGCAGGTCTTGGATACCTATTATTGATATCACGCACTATTTTAAAAGGGATAGGTTGCCTGCAGATTGGTTCATGGGCTGAAACGACATGAACGAAAACTTTTAAACTCCAACCCGCTCTGTCCTCAATTCCAGCCGCATTGGATCAGACCGATTCGCCTCTCCAGTCTAGGGGAGCTCTTTTTTTTTATGGACCTTGCTGGCTCATAAGTCATGACGCCGGGCGATGTAAAGATATACATGCAAGTCATGAATCACGGTAATTCAGCTGAAAGATGATGGAGATGTATACATATATTTATTTACAACAAACTTAGACGCGCTCCCAAAGAGGGATGCCCCAAAACAAAATGTAGGTATTGTAGGTGGTTACAACATTGATACGTAAGAAAAGCTAAGTATCAAATGTGCTACACATCCAAGCTGCTGTATATCAGACATCAAGTTTCTCATGATGTGACTATGGGGCCTACTCCTTCTTCAAACCAAGCGACGCATATTTTTAGCAACAGCCGACAAGGTACGGTACGGTATAGATAAATGTCTGAACATGTAGACTTGCTGATCCACTTGGGTCAGTCACTGCCATCTTCCCGTCCCCCTCATCCTCCGTTGGCGTCTCCACTCGTAGTCGCCGTCAGGAAAGCAAATGCTGGGTACACATGTACTGAAGTAATTAGCCGCCTCCACCAGAAGGTCTTACGTCATGGGCATCTCAACCCACCTCATTTTGTTAAGCCTCAGTTGATCACCCTTCGTCCAACTCTTTCCCTTCAAGAGCATCGACCACTCAGGAGCTGAGACCCTACTCGATTTTCCGCCCACTGAAGATTTTTTCGCTAACTTGGCCGTCGAATGGTGAAAACGTGAAGAGAGTAGACCAAATAGCCAACCGACGAATGATATTTATTATTAGCTTAAAATCCTGACCCTGTCGTGGATGTTAAACACTTGCCTGCTCAGTCATAAAATCTCCATATTTTGATCCGAGCCTTCCCTCGCTTAAATCGATCCAATTCTTAACTTCTACGGGTAGGCGTCTTTTCCTCGAAACAGTCGTATACCTGGGTTACATGCTGATTCCTTACCCCAGCCTTATCACGCTTATAGTCTTTTTAAACGCTTAATCTTATGATGGAAAACTGCCCAGTCGATGAGCTTCTCTCTTCATTCGCCTCAGATGCTTTTGCAATCCAATCACAACCAGAGAAAGACCTGCGTGCCTCCTTAATCAACTTTTTCTCAGTCGGACATGATCCCAATGGATTGAATTACCGGAAAAACACCATTGGTTCTTCTCCTTTCCGACTCTCAAATCAGGGCCATCCATCACCTAGTCGAAATCTGCCATCCGAAGCCACAATGTTGACGCGCGAAGTTGAACTTGCACGACCAAACACACCTATAGGCGGCCCTACAAAAGAAGGCCTGTTTTCATTTTCAACTCCTTCGAACCACCATTTCACACCCAATGGAAGCTACGAAGACTGTTCTTCCTTAGTTATCAACAATGTACCTGCAACCGCGATGAAATCCGATTCAACCCGCGATCAGTACGGCGTTTGCTACAACTGTTTTCATTTAGCCTCTCTGCAACAGCCCAACAGCGTGTTTCAGCATCATCATCCGCACTGTCCACTCCATCAACTTGATTCCCATCACAATCAGCCGCTCGAGAATTCCAATTCCCTGAACAACGGCTCGGCTTCTACACAGCTTTCCCTCAGCTGATCTCAAAAATTACTCGGCTAACCAATCTCCGACATGCGTAAAATAGCTCAAGTTTCGATTTTTTTTTCACTCCAGAAGTGCTTACGTTGTCGTCTAACATTCCAGGCTTTTATTCTATCCACCTCTCGTCTGTTTTGAACACTTCCATTCCCGTCTTTCTTGCCACCCACCCGTCCAGACTTATCTATATTTCCTGTATATCTTCAAATCCAGGTGAAACGAACTCGCGTCCATCCGATTTTTTCATTTCATTTCTTCTCGCACTCAAACTCCTTACTCTATTGATTATGGGGAATACTTCAAATGCAATTCTGGAGGGCTGATCTCTCTCTCCACCATCTACTCTGGCGTTCCCTGCCACTTTTTGTAAACGTGAATTATTACTAAAATTCTCATACGATCTTCACAATCAAATTTCACGGTAATAAGGATGAAAAAATAATGCGTGCAACATTCAATACACTAGAGAAGGGAGGCAACCAGATCGCTTTTCTGGTTGCCCGTTTAGCTTGCCAATTTTTTCACCAAGATATTGTAACACATTTACTCACCAGGACCTCAATACTAACTTTTTTTTCAACTGTGGAGGTGATTATAGTACTCCAAATGGAATTCTGACAATGTCATTCATAGAGAAAGACAAAAAAAAGTTGGTTTCTGCAGAGGACCAAGTTTTAAGTCTGACCTTTCCATCACAGGACAGTATCGCTTTTATGATATCCATTAGTGCATTGTACTTCTGGAAATGGCCACAGAAAGGGCCTGGTTGTCTCTTGAAAGGGTGAAACACCATCTGCTTTGAAAATCTAGTTCTTTAAGAAAAGCCTTTGCCGTGGCTGTCCTCTTCTTGAAGATTCAGGGATAGTCAACTCTCTGTAGGAGCTCAAGCAAGGGATTTTTTCATTTACCTGTTGAATACAATGCTGCTCTTGGTTTGTTTCAATCAATCATTTGTACTGTTTCAAATGATGTTCAAACATTTTTTTTTTGGAACAGAGTGGGTTGTATCTTCCAAGTATTTCATTGATAATGATATTGGTGTCTGCTTCACCATTTAGTTGCAGAATTATTTTGAGGTTGGTAATGATGATTGCAAAAATTAAAGGGTGAAGGCTCCCAGTTGAGACTGTCTAAGGAGGAAGAGGGAGGAAACTTGTATTGTCAAGAGGAGTGGATCCTTAGGAGACCATGGGAGCACTCCGGTTCTATGTCAGGAAGAATGGATGATGGATTTCACTTGATCAGGCATCACTATAAATAGACTAAGTACAGGATGGCTGACAAGTGGTTGAAAATAAAAGACAGAATTGAATAGAAAATATTCAATACCATAACATTAGAGTCCACACATCTTGGAGGACCACTTCAAGTTGGACTGAGACAGATGAGCATCACAGATTCAAGATAAAGAACCCACTAGAGTTGTGACTATCTAGCACAACATAAGGAGATCACTAGACAAGAACAATCATGATCAAGGATGAGGATAAGATAATTGGATTCAAGATAAAGACTGTTGTAATTGTAAAACTCTACAACTCACACTTGTTGCACCTGACATAAAAAACTACTTTGACTCCACAACAACAACAGCAACAACTGAGCAACTAGGGAGCCTCCACTCACCAACAGGATCAAAGGAGCACAAAATTGACTCATTTACAACCTTAAAATCCAAATATCCCTTGAACAACCCCCTATTCAACTCAACCCTTTGCTCCTCATCTCTCAATCCTATTCACCCAGCACTCCATCCACCCATTGATCAATAAAGATAACTCAGCTTTTCACCCCAACAACTAAAATCAATTGTCATCCATGTCTTCCCAGTGAGACTCTGCACTTAACACTTTGTTCATCCTGCTGTGTTTCTCTGTCAATTTCTGTTCAATTGTTTTTCCTGATTATTTTGTTGTCAGTCTGTCTGTGTTTCTTGGTTTTTGGGAATTCAGAAGTGATCCTCTTTCACGTTTAAAAGCCAAAAGCAATTTCTCTCAATACTCACAATCACTAAAAGTATTATCAAAAACCAAGGAACAACCAGATCTCCACTGTCCCTCTTCACCATGGATCCACTCAGGCATGAAATTCTCAAAATCACTCTTGAAACCATACCTATGCTTGGAGAAAACTATTACAGGATCTGGAAAGACAAAATGGATGACATCTTGGATGTAAGAGGATGCTAAAATGCTGTGAATGGAGAAAAAAATAAACTAAAATAAGATGTGAATGACAAACTAAAGCTTCTTATAATCTCAAAACTTGATTTATCCACTCATGATAATGTAGTCACTCTGACAAATATGAACTTGGCCAAGCTTCTCTGGAAGGAAATGATTGAAAAGTACGCATCTACGCAAGCCTCTAATTGAGCCAGAGTCTTCAATTAATTTCTCTAACTACGCTTCAATGGAGACCAAATAAAAAATTTTACAACCAAAGCCAAGGTCTTCTTGGAAAAGATTTTGGAAGTTGCAATAATTCTTCTGAATACATTCTTGCCTACCACCTGATTTTCAAATTTACCAACTCAATGAGAGATTTAAATCATTGGATCATTCATAAAGATAAGGAACTAACAGTCAACTTTTTCTTCAACCATCTCAATCAACTCAATAAAAAGTTGCAGGCGCAAATTTCTATGGAACCAAGTTCTTTGTCAAGAAACAAGATTTCTCTTGTTTAAAACTCTCAAAAATACTCAAATAAAGGGCTGGGAGCTGAGAGAAAACAATGCACCAATGGCTACCACAATCCTAAGCAAGAAAATGCACACTAAGCCAACAACTTTTGGCACCTCAACCCAGAAATTTCCCCTAATTGGTTTTAAGAAGAGCAAGAAAAATTGAGAGAGAAAAAATTGGGTTCCAATGAGAAGACTCTAGCTGCACACTAACTTACCTTAGTCTTGCTATGGATTGACCACGGAAAACCACAATGAAAATTTCTCCTTGACAGAGGCACATCTGTACATATGATCAACAATAGCCAGTACTTCATCAAAATGGCTCCTTGCAAGGAAGAATTGCTCAAAAACGGGAAAGAGGGGGCCATTCTAAAAATAAAAGGAAGAGGCACGTCCAGAATCAAATGGATGGACTTCACTCTTGAACTATCCAACTGCTTCTATATCCCCAACATCACCATCAACCTAATCAGTTCTGGAGCTCTCAATAAAGCCTTTTGCCTGCTAACTGCTTGAAGGGACTCCTTTCCTGTGACTCATCTAAACACAAAGGTGTTCTAAGGTTCCATCATCTAAAACCTATATACAATACTAACCCCAGCTTTTGACCAGAACCTAACTAAGCACTCTGACAGGTTTTGTCACATCAACATGGTAGACATTTAATTGATGGAAATACACCAAAATTTGGACAGGATTCACTCTATTTCCTTTGACTTTTTATTCAGCTTCTACTCAAGGACTCCTGCTCAAATTTTGAGTGCATAAACTCCTTTAAAAGCAAGATCTCAAAGTCATCATTAAGTCAAACATCCAAGCCTTTCAAGAATGTGTTTGAAAGTATTCATCTTGATCTCATAGGTCCTCTCAGACCTTAATCTCAGCAAGGCCATTGCTACACTATAACTCTATTAGACAACGCTTCCAGGTACCTGGGGGACTTTCCACTAACTTCAAAAGACAAAAACACCAATTTTCTCATTGATATAATTGAGAAGGAATTCAACAAGAGAGGCTAATACCCATCTGAGGTCTGTTTGGATGGGGGCACTGAATTCACTAACCACAATCTAAAAACCTTCCTTCAAGAAAGACACATCTGTCAAATTATTTCCAAACCCTACCACCTGGAGTGCAATGGATGGGCCAAGCGGGCAAATTTAACAATAGTAGAATCAACAAGATCAATCATCAAGGATGGAAAGATTCCAGCAGATGCCTGGGACAAAGTCATCAAAGGTATTTGCCTTATGCTTAATCAGATACCCCATGAAAAATACATGCCAAATCCCTGGGAGAAGGTGCATGGTTACTCACTTCCCCTGTCACTTTTTTGGAGGCTAGGTAACCTGTGTGTATACATTCTTTCAAAGAGAAAGAAATCTCTAAAATTTGACCATAAGGGCAAGGAAGGAATTCTTGTAGGGTTCAATCCTCCTCTAATTTCTTACAGATTCTTGACAAAAGGGGGCAGCTTAATCTCAACCAAACACATGTGTTTCCTAAAAATGGATCACTTGGTTCAAAGCTTGCCATGGTATCCCAAAGAAGAAACGCTTGTTGAAAATCCTTCAATTGCAACCTTGAAAAACAGCATTCACCCCTCAATCAACCCCAAAACAGAACAGAATCATCAATCTTGCGGATGGAACAACTACCAATACCAACACAAAGGTGATTCAGATAGCTCAACCTCTGAGCAAGAGGAACACAAGTCATAAGACTTGGAAGAGATTGGAAACTCAGGTCCATTCAAATCCTTGTCAGATGACATCCCACCTTGTGCAGCCACTCCTCAAACCACACCACCATCAGTCCAAACTTGAATCTTGCAAGATGGCTCAAGCCTCAAACGCCCTCAAAGATACAGCTTTTACCATCATTACAAACCTAAAGCCTATGAGCAAGCAATCAGGTGTGAAGAATATAAGAAATGGATTGTGGCAATTAACACAGAGCTTGAGACAATCAAGGAACTGAATGTGTGGGAAGACTACATAGGTCTGGCCCCCTCTAACTTTCTGAACACCAACTGAATGTTTTGCATCAAGGAGAATTGCCATGGACACCCAGTAAAATTCAAAGCAAGGCTGTGCATACAGGGATTCAATCAAATCAAATGCCTCAACTACTGGGAAACCTTTGCACCAACTGGAAAAACCTCAACCCTCAAGCTTGTACTCTTGTCAGATTTAACATCAAGCCAACCAATACAACAGTTTGATGTGAAGAGTGCATTTCTACATGCCTCAATCAACAAGGAGGTTATCATCAAAACCCCTAGAAGATCTAATTTATTTTCAAGATTCCTCATGCTCAAGAAGTCTTTTTACAGGTTAAAACAATCACCAAAAAATGGTACTAAACTCTGATCAATTGGTTCAAGACAGTAGACTTCTCCAAATAAAGCTGTGACCCCTGTCTTTAAATTTCCAACAATCAAACCTCAAAAATTTTCTTTCATGTGGAAAACCTCATCCTGGTTAGATCCAGTAGTAACTTTGAGCAAAAATTCCTGGAAAGATTTCCAGGATCGACAGCGCAAACACCTCAAACTATCCTTGGCATGAAGATTGAACTCAAGAAAGATTTTCTCTCACTAAGCAAACCAAACCACATCAACACTGTGCTTGAGGAACTTGGTCTCTCTGATGCCAAGGATGAAAATTCTCCACTGACCCAAGGTCTAAAGCTTAAGCCAGCAAGTGATGAAGACCACAAAGAATCCAAGACACCCAATATCAACTATTTCTCAGAGATTGGACTCCTCAATCACATTGCCTGCTATAACCAGCCCAACTTCAGCTTTGCAGTGTCTATTCTTTCCCAATCCTCTGCAAAACCTGGCCTTAGTCACTGGAATTAGCTAATGAGGATGTGGAGGTACCTCAAGGCAACTCAAACCCTCAAACTCAAACTTTGATTCAAAAGCACTAGTTCTCCTTGTTGGAATTGAGGCTTGACAAGATGAACTAGGAGAGAAATGAGGAGGGGAGACTTGTGCTGGAGAAGGATAAAATCTGACTTAGGGGGTGCAGAAGGTACCATATTCAGATGGGATTCAGTAAGTTGGCTTGGATAAAAAGGGGAGAATCTGATCATTTTCATTCAAGGGAGCAAAGATGAAAGAATATTTATAGACAACTAGAGAACCACCAGTTGGGCCTTTGATATATATGAATATTCAATGAGAAAAAGATGGAAATTGTAGAGGATAGGAAGTTTAACAAGAGAATCACATACGCTAATAGTTATTGACATTTGTGTATCAGGAGCCTGTGAAATATGTGAGATATGGTGGCCGGCAGACTACAAGTACCAGACATAAAGGTGGCCTAGACAACTATAAGTATCAGGAAATAAAATAATAAGTTGTCCAGTTTATCAACAAGTATCTGGAAATATAAGGGTTGTTGAGACAACCAAAATTATCACAAACATACAAAGATATATATAAAGCGGTCAGAACAACCTAAATGTGTTCCAAACATACAAAATAATAATATTGAAGATAGGAGCGCTGAGAGAGGGAGGTGAGCGGACAAGATGGTGAGGTTCAAAACTCAACACTCCTCTGATGGTTTTCACCAATGAATCCTGGGCTGATGATCCGACCACATGAAACTCCCAATCCAGTTATCTGTGCTTTTTATTTGGCAGTATGGTTTCTTGGAATAGTAGCAAGAAAAGAAATATTTCCTTTTCCTCAACAAATGCTGAGCTGAAAGCACTTGTTGATGTATTTCACAAGGTACTTGGCTCAAAGCTTTAATCAAGGAAACTTTCAACATCAAAGTTGCCACTATTCCAATCAAAATTGACAACAGCTGGCTTGATGATAAAATACCTAAATTTGGATCAAACTTGAAAACTTGACACCTTGACCTGAAGACCAAAGGAATGCAAGATGAGCTAAGAAAAGGGAAAATAAGTATTTTTTTCCTGCTAGAGTCTCACCAGGCATGGAGGGGTGTTGGCATTTTACAGCTCTACAACCCACACTTGTTGCACCTGACATCAACAACTACTTTGACTCCACAACTACAACAGCAACAGCTGAGCAACTAGGGGGTCTCCACTTGCCAAAAGGATTTAAGGAGCATAAAATTGACTCATTTGAAAACTTCACATCCAAATCTCCCTTGAAAACCCCCCTCTTCAACTCAAACTTTTACTCCTCATCTCTCAACCCTATTCACCCAGCACCCAATCCACCTGTTGATCAATCAAGATAACTCAGATTTTCACTCCAAAAACTAAAATCAATTGTCATCCATGTCTTCCCAGTGAGACTCTGCACTTTATGCTTTGTTCATCCTGCTGTGTTGTTGCTCTGAAAATTTTTTTTCAATTGTTTTTCCTGATTATTTTTGTTGTCAGTCTTTCTGCGTTTCTTGTTTTTTGGTAATTAAGCAGTGATACTCTTTCAAAGGTGTCACTAGATCTATAAATAACTAGTATAAAATAAATAACACACTAGACTTGAGCAATCAAGAGCATAAGGTAGTTGATGAAAGGGCAACTGAGGAAAATTCTGATTGAGCTATAGGTTTAGGCAAAACTTATGTCAGGAAATAATTACAAAAATGATGGGTTCAGTTAATTTCTTCAATTAGTGGTAAAAGTTAATTGTAACCATATTATATTTAAACTTTAAGATGAATGAATTTGGATGATAATAAAATTTTTGTATTAAGATATTAAATTTATGAATGAAAAGAATAGACTGAGTCAATGATGGAGTCCCATGAGCAAGATTTAGTGGGAAATTTGCCTTCTTATATAGATATTGCAATCAGGTGGATACTCTTATGATTCCAAGATTTGTGGGAAGTCTTCTGAATCTCATTAAAATTGAGGGTGCTATTATTATCCTGATTCAATGGTCCCATATATAAAATAAAAATAATTCCTTCAAATTTTTGAGGATAATCTCTATCCCTTGCCTTTTTTTCAAAAATTCAATTTGCATGCATTATCCTCATTCTAAGACAAGTTGATTTTGGTTATTTTTGAGAATTTTTTATCTTAATCAAATATATGAAATTAAGTGGATACTAAATTTTATTGTTTATATTATATACAAATACTTTTTTTAATTTTATACTATTTTTCCTGCTTAATTTGTGAAGTTCCCACTGAAAATTCTCCTTTGCATTAAATTCAATAAATAGGGTCATGTTAAATTCACAACTCTTCGAGTCATGTACACAACTAAAATGGGCTGTGTGGCACACTAAAAGACTCAAATGGGCTGTATGGCATGCTACAAAACTAAAATGGGCTGTGTGGCATGCTACACAACTAAAATGGGCTGTGTGGCATACTAAAACCTCAAATGGGCCGCGTGGCATGCTACACAACTCAAATGAGCCGTGTGGCTGTTGTGATACGGACGCCCAACCCAGCACACCCAACCAAAGGACCAAGCAAAGACCAGATGAAGACCAAACACCAAACCTAATCTCATTTCTCAAACCCTGCCCATCCCTTTTGGTTAGTTTTAGAGGAGATCTTGTACCTACTATTTAAACTGTTGTACTCAGCTTTTCTCCTTTTTCTCCTAACTCATGTTTGCCTCTTCATCCCTACCTGCACAACCAGGTATTGCTTGTCTCATTGCTTGTGCTCCCTTCTCTTGTCCCATAATTTTTCTGCGCACCCATATCACTCGCGCTGGCTTCATCCTATAGGTCTGCTTCCGTTTTTCCTTTGTTTTTAACTCTCTTCTGATTTTTTTCCGCTTGTCTGCTGTCCCTTTTGTGCTTGAAATACAACTCACTCATGTTTGCCTCTTCATCCCTACCTGCACAACAGGTATTGCTTGTCTCATTGCTTGTTCCCCCTTCTCTTGTCCCATAATTTTTCTGCTCACCCGTATCACTCGCGCTGGCTTCATCCAATAGGTATTGCTCATCTCATTGCTTGTGCTCCCTTCTCCCTTCCCATCATTTGTCTTCTCACCCGTATCACTTGCACTGTCTTCATCCAATAGGTTATGAGCCCAGTTTGAATAACCAGCAGTGACAACAATAGGACAGGGAAGCAGCTTTGAGATTAAAAGACCTAAAATAACTGAATTGTGGTGTTCCCCTTCAACTTCAAGAATGGCTCCCTTCCAACTCCTGTGACTTCCCCATCCCCCATCATCAAATCTGACTCATCATTGTCATCTTCATCTTTGTTGGGAATCACCATACAGAACCTCCTTGCCAGTCACACTACCGCCACAACCATGGGGGAGAACCATTACCTGAGAGGCCTCCATGCTTAAAAAATCATGGGTGCTGAAAAATTCTCCATTTGGAGGAACAACTTTCTCACTGGATTGGGGTACAAAGACCTAGACAATTTTGTTCTTGAGAAGATCAGTAATAAATCTCCAAAAATCAAACTCAAAAAGAATTATGCCACCACCTTCATTCAATTAAACCTAGATCAAAAAAAATTCACTTGGTTTGTCAAGGATCCCACCTCCCACAAGCCTAAAGTCTTATGGGACTCTATCTGTGATCACTTCGCCACCAAGTCACTTGAGAATGTGGTCAATCAAATGGACCGCCTTGAAAACATCCAATTTTCTGAAGGAAACCTTTGAGTCTCAATCAATAAACTTAGAGAGACCTTCAAACTCCTCCTAGAAGTATCTGATGGTAGCCTTGAATCTGCTACCATTGAAACCCTCTGGTCTACAATAATTCTCAAAAGATTACCCCCATTGTTCTCTGTGATTTGTTCCCTCCAATTTGCTCAATACAAAGGCAAGAAAGCCAAGATCCCTCTTGATTACTTTCTGAGTGATCTTGAACTTGAAATACAACGGCTGGAAGACTCTTAAAAACAGCCTCAATAAACGGCTTTCCAGCTCACTAAGTCTGCTAAACCAGGCCAGAGAAAACCTATTAAAAAGCAACAGTTCTGTGAAAATGGGGTACATAACCCAAATACAACTCACTCACCAGAACAGTTCCACCAAATTCATCCTGAACTGGAAATAGCATTTCATCAGGATGCCTCACAACAATTCCAAGCCTCTCAAGGAAAGAACGGCCATGGGAAGACCATGCTGAGTCTCAGGCACGCCAAACCTGACATCATCCTCCTTGAAAGCGGTGCCTCCAGTGTGGTGGTCTTTTATAGAAGCAAGTGGGAATTGGCTGCGCCCTCAGCAGTAGCGGCGGGCTCAGCAGGGGAAGTCTGCTCAGCAATGGGTGCGGCTTTGCCGCAGCAGGGCGCGCTACGGGCTCAGAAGCATTCAAATTGGGCTCAGCATCTGGAGACGTGGGATGGATTGGATGGATTGCGCGCAGATTGCGCGTTGCAAGATGCAGATTGGATTGCGCAGATATATCTTGGATATCTGGAATGGCGCGTTGGGCGGATGTGGAAATGCGCGGGGGATCCAAATTGGGCGCAGCGCAAGGCCGCTTCATGAGAAGGACAAACCGGGTGTACATAATGGTAGGTGGGCAAAACGGATGGATATGGGATATGGGTTGTAGATTATGGCATGGGAAGGATAGGTTTGAGGCTAGGGTTCTGTGCTTAGGGTTTTTTTCATTATTCTTGCTTGTTTCTTGTTGTACTTAGGTTAGGGTTCAGGGGGAGGTTACTTAAACCACACCCTCAACCCGGTTGGAGGAGGGGAGGACGGAGGATCACACCGGTTGTCATAGTTTTTGGAAGGATCTTTATTTCTCAATTCTCTATCTCTCAGTCAAAGGGTGAAAAGTTGCACTCAGGGTTTACAGATGCAAGGGATCAATAGCTTCTGAACTTGGGAAACATTAAAGGAGAATTCCTCTTTTGAATTCAACACCAGACACTATCTGAAACACATGGAATACTTTGTGAATTTCACTCCCACTTCTTCCACTCTCTATGCTGCCAATGGATCCCCACTTCAAATCAAGGGCCAAGGAAGCACTATCATACTCCTTGCAACCGGTCTGCTCAACATCCCTTTTTCCCAGTATGTCCCTGACATCACTAACTTGCTCATCTATATGACCCCTTACCTTCTGTTGTGATGTACAACTTGGGCCAAGTGGTTATAGCTCAATGGTTAGAGCATCCCGCATGCCATGGGCAGATGTGGGTTTGACTCCCACCAATTGTGTTACCTTTTCCCCATCATTAAAGTTTATGAGCTCAGCACTGCAGCTGTAGCATCCTGATTCATGCTGAATATCACGCTATAAAATTGAATAAGAACATATGACTATGGGGTAAAAAGGGAACGCCAAATGAGTGCTTGGTGTATTGGGGGGTGTTGTGATTTACACCTTGCACCAAGCAGTTATAGCTCAATTTTTAGAGCATCCTTCATGCAATGGGAAGATGTGGGTTCAACTCCCACTGACCGCATTACCTTTTCCCTGTCATTAAACCTTCAATTGGGTTACTCAATCACGCCTATTGATGATGGATTCATCTGCATCAAAAAAAATCAATGCCTCATGATGGGCAAATACATTGACAACACTCTGGCTCTGGATACCTCTGTTTCTTGGGAAAACATTGCCTTAATTTCCCTGGATCTCCACCAAGCAATGGGTCACCCAAAACCTGCTTTCCTCAGTCACCTTTTTCCACTTTTCTCCTTCAAAGACCTGAACTGTCCAGACTGCAACACCTCTAAAATGACCAAAAATCCCTTCCCTGGAAAGTTGCCCACCCCCTTGGCGCCTCTTGAGTGCATTCACATGGACCTCTGTGGCCCTATCTCCCAAAACTTCAATGGAGGAAGAAAATATTTCCTCAAGATCATTGACGGTCATACTTGATATGCCTTCATTTTGCCCCTTCACTGTAAGTCCAACAGTTACAGTCAATTCATCCCATTCATGAAAAAAGCTGAGAAGGCCTTGGGGTTTAAAATAAAATCTGTAGTATTGGACAATGGGGAAGAATTTGTGAATGAATCCTTCAAAACCCTTTTCCAATCCCTTGGGATCAACCATCTTACCATGGCCCCCTATACTCCTCAAAAAAATCCCTTTGCCAAAAGAGGTAATTTTACCACCATCAAAAAGGCTCAAGGTCTTCTATCCACCTGCGGACTCCCCCTCAAATGGTGGGGGGAAGCTTTATGCGCTGCTGTCTTTCTTGAAAATTGTACTCCACACTCCGCCCTTAAACTAAAAAACCCCTTTGAGAAGTGGTTCAACAAGCCCCCTAATCAGGACCACATCTTTCCCTTTGGCTTTAAGGTCATTTTTTTTGTAGAAAAGAAGTGGAGAAACTCCAAATTCTCTCCTTCAGGAGTCAAAGGTGTGCTCCTTGGTTTTTACCCCCATCATTACTCTTACAAGTTGTGGATTCCCTCTCTTAACAAAATCCAAGTTTCTCATCATGTGAAACTCTTTCCTGAAATATTTTCATTCAAATCAGACACCCATTGAAAGTCAATGCCTGCAAACCCCTTGGTTGCTTCCCCTTCTGTTCTTCCTCTTGAAATTCCTCTGGAGACAATCCTCCCTGAACTTCCCTCCTCTGCCAATCCTCCCTGAACTTCCCTCCTCTGCCAATCCTTCCCCCTCACTTGACTTCTTGGGAAATCCTCCCCCTTCTGATGGTACAATCTGTGAATCCCGCCCTCAACTCACTCCTCTTGTCAAAGATGATCCTTCCAGCTGCTCCACCACCACATCCTCTAATTGTCACTACAACCTTGTTCCTTGGTATGACAAAGCTCTGCTCAAAGTTGGACTGGATATATCTGCCAATCAAATTCTTCCAACCAGACCTTGCCCCAGGGCAAACTTGATCAGCTCTGAACCCTCCTTCTTGCCTGACCCCAGGAACATCACAGAATTCCGCAATTCCTCTGACTGGGAAGGTTGGAAGGAGGCCCTCCAAACCAAACAGGGTGACTGTGAACTTCATGAGGTCTGGAAAATTGTGCCCAAGCCCAACCACTGCCAGGAACTAGACACAACTTGGGTACTCAAGTCAAAATATTGCGCCAATGGGGAATTCATTAAGAAGAAGGCTTGTCTCTGTGCCCGTGGATTTTGTCAAGTGGAAGGGATAAACTAAAACAAAACCTATGCTCCTACTGGACACCTGGCTTCTCTTCACATCATTCTCTCCCTTGTGGCTTGCTTTGACCTTGAACTCCATCAAATGGATGGGAGATGCGCTTTTCTTAACGGCTTACCACAGGAAGACATATTCATCAAAGTTCTTGAAGGACTAGACATACAAGTTCCCCCCGGGTAAGGCCTGAAATTGTTCAAATCTCTATATGGCCTAAAACAAAGACCACAGTGCTGGTATGCAGCTCTCTTTTCATTCTTCTCCTCCCTTGTTTTTCAATCAACTACAATCAATCCATGCTTTTCCATCCAGTCCAACCCCAAAAACCTGTGCACAGTTTTTGTTCACATTTATGACCTTGTCATAGGCCACACCAAGTCTGGCATTGCCTATTTCAAGGAGATGATCATGCTTCTCTTTTAAATGGAAGATATTGGTGAATGCAAATGGGTCCTTGGAATGAGAGTCACCCGCAATTGGTCCACCAGGACAATCCAACTTCATCAGGATTGCTACATCAACAATATGCTCAAAAAATTTGGAATGACCAACTGCAAACCTGCCTCCACCCCGCTACCGCAAGGAGTGTCCAAAATTCCAATCTCCAATTGTCCCACCAGTGAAGGCTTCAACTGTTGCCATGCACTGGGGCTCTTAAACTACCTTTTACAATGTACTGGGTGTGGAAAGAGATTGTGTGTTTGGTAAATTCTCCACAACAGTCCCTCTCCAAGTTCTGGAAATCCCACTAGACCTTGAGTCACACTCCTGTACCTCCACAATTCCTAAACAAAATCCGCTTCTGCAACAAAGCTGGCAACCACTAAAGCTAAATTCCAATGAAATTATAATAAATAAATCATTTGGACTCCCAACAATCTCCACACTTGAACTATGTCCCTAAATATTACCTCCAAGAACTATTTCTGGTTCCTACAATTCCAAATTAACAGAAGAAAAGAATCTAACTATAATTTTCCATAAAAATATACTCCAATGCTCCAACATTTGTTAATAATTTCCAATGATAAAAACTCCCCTCCCCCTCTATACAACAAAAGAAAAGCTTCCTTATATATAAAAAAAATAATGCAAGCCGCAAATGAAAGACCCCTCTTGTCTTTGTGCATTCCAAAATGACCTTCCTTAGCTACTTCAAAAAAGGAACATGAACTGCTAATGAAAGACACCTTTTCCCACTGCCTCCATGCATTTGCACTGATCCTCCTCACCAATAGTGCAATCCTTACCCAATCCAATGATTTGCAGTAGATTTGATGATCCTGTTGCCAATTCCCCCTAACATTTGAGTCGCGTCAATGCATAACTAAAAACAGATCCTTGTCAATCTTCCCTAGAGGATCACTCCCAATCCTGCATGCGGCATAACTATAAATCCCCAACAATCTGCATGCTTCCTCCTCAACTTTAGCATTCATTGCCACAAAGCGCTCCGCAATCTCATTGCATATCTCATAATTGGTCTAATCCATACTACTTAGCTTTGATCACTTGCTTCTGCATTAGTAAACCCACCACCGCGGAGGGAAAGTTATGTTAGATTGTGCAATGTCCGCAAAAGGAAAAAACTCTGGCCCATTCTTGTCATTGTGCCCGCACAAAGCGTGCGCGGCCCCAATACCAAGCCCTCAGCTAATGTAATCTGGAATAGAAAGTCCGGCAATGCTCTTTTCTAAGCCTATTGTGCTGCGGACTTCCAACCATAGCTGAGCCGCTCCAAGTTGAATGTCCAGTGGTGAGCCTACTTTCCTCCGTGTCTATAAATAACCACCACATCCACCCACAACTTAAGTTCTGTCCCCAGGATTCCCGCCCTCCAAAACGCCTGAATTTCCACCAAAACCTTCAACCCCCAACTCCTAAACACCCTCCAAACTCCAAAAGAACAAAAATCCCCCCGCCATGGAAATGTGCAAGTACTGCACAAAAATGCGGAGGATGTGCATCCAAACTGCCGGTAGCCCAGCCTGCAAAGCCTGCCCTCTAGGCCACCACAGGTGCTTTTTTGTTGCTCCAACCCCTGGATCCTTGCAGACTTTCCCTTGGCCTTGTCCTTTCTCTACCTCCGGTCCCTGTTGCAAACACCGCCACTGGGGACCAATGGCCAACTTCATGGTTGACAATGACAAGTCAATCAAGACCAAAGACTGGACTCCAGAGCAGGACCGCTCTGCCTCTTTGTTGCCCTTTGCGGAGGCCATGGATGACCTATCCCCCCTTCCTTGATGCAACAACTTTTCTACTGCTGCCACCTGGAGAGATGCTACCCAAGACTGGGGAAAACACCAAAACCTGAAAGTTGGACTTGGCTAAGTACCCCGCGGTCCCAACACGGCCCCCTTCTTTGTCCAAGTAGCTATGCCTCCAATACCCCCGCTGACAGTGCCCAACGTCCCACTATTACGTCCACCATTACCCACTCCTCCGGTGTCCACCACTCCAACAGCGTCTCCTCAAAAAACAATACCTCCTGTGGAGGTTGAGTCTTCGCGCTTGTTCATTGTGATTAGCTCCAATTTGCTGCCCGTACCTCGTGAGTTTTTTTTTCTTTTTTTTACTGACCCCTCCAAATCTTCACACAGCTTCCAAAGCCTCACTTTGAGTCCATGTTGCCTCCATCTCCGGTCCAAAGATCTTGGCGTAGCTTGTTGCCAATCCAGACCCCGTCTCCTTGGATCTTCTCACATACCTCTGAATCCCGTCCTTTTAGGTTGACCCGATTCCGCCTGGTCTCTCCATACCATGCAGCCATCCAAAGCAACAAAAAAAAAGGCGGCCAAGGAATTGAGGAAGCCAAAATAAACCAGTACCTCCGCAAATTGGATGATCAAATGCTGGCCATTCTCAAACGTTTGGTTGGGATTCCAGCCACAGAGCGTGGCAAGCTCCTCTGCAAGCATCATTGTGCCGGTGGTGAGCTCTGCCAAGCCAACTTCCTTCCTTATATTTCTGCCTCCTCTTGAATTATTGCCATGCCCCTCAAATATTTTATATAGCTAAATAAATAAATATGATGCCTGGAATGCCCCAGAAAGGAATCCTCTTGATTCCCCGCACCATCCTAAAAAGTGAGACACACAAAAAAAAGAAAACTCCGCAACCCCTACTGAGAAACCCTCCATATCTGAGAATGAGACAAATAAAACGGAGACACCTTAGACAAATAATAAATAAAGAAAAGACTCCAAACTGCGCAAATACATATCACCAAAGGGACCTGGACCACCCCAGACAAAGGCCTCTAATAATACACCTTCCATGCTTCTCCGGTGATCTGAGCTTCCCTTTCCACCCAAAACTTGAATGTTGACCCCAAGGTTCATTCCTCCAAGGAATCCTCCTCCAAAGACTCCCTCCCCTCTGCAGCCGGCTCACTTATGTTGGCCATCTCTTGATTTTCATGCCCGGAACCCACGGTTTCATCAAAATCCATAGTTCCACACACATGGAAATTCTTTACATGAGCTGCCACCGCCTTCTGCTTGAGCAGAGTGCCATCCAATTCCTCCAACTGGTAACTCCCACCCGGAAACTGACTGTCAACCCAATAAGGACCGTTCCAGAAATTGGCAAAAAGCTTACCCCACTGCATCTTCAAGCTCCAATTATAAAGCAGAACCAGGTTGCCTTTCCGCAAAGGGTCCCGCAAGCGATTGGCACAATGCTTGTCCCAGTACCAAACCAAATTAGCACAACTGTCCTGAAGCCTCTTTGCTGCCTTTGCCACCATTTCCTTCCACCACAAAAGTTTCTCTGCCCGCGCCACAACTAGATTCTCCATGTTCTTAACCTTAAACCAGTCAATAGGGAGTTAAGTCAAGGTTTTGATATCCACCAGAAGCACCGGCTGCCGCTCATACAAAAGCTTGTAAGGCAAATATCCTGTTACCCGCTTGAAAAAGATCCCATCTGCAAACAGCATGACTGGCAAGGTTTCCTGCCACTTCTTCCCATTACTCCTGCAAATCTTGACCATTGCATGTTTGATCCGCTGATTACCCCTTTTGATTGCCCCTGCTCCCTCTGGATAATATTCCGTAACTTTCCTAAACTTTGCACTGCAAGATTTGACCAGCCTCCAAAGATCACCCCAAAAATCTGCTCCGCCATCCACCCTGATGAGCCGCAAACACCCAAAAAAAGCAAACCAATCCTCCTCCAAAAACTGCCCCACCATCTCTGCAGAAATCTTAACTAACAGAAGCGCCTCCACCCACCCCAACAAGTTGTCCCAAGCCACAAGCAGATATGGGAACTTTCCTGCCTTGATATGGACCACGTCCAGAGAGACCCTCCCAAAAAGGGAGTCCTCACCCATTGGAATACCCACCTCCCTAGGTAATCTGGTACTCCGCCACTGACAAGCTTTTCAACTCCGCACCCAATCTTGCACCATTTGACCCAGACTGGGCCAAAAGAACCTGGTCTTAACTCTTCTCTGCATCTCCACCTCTCCCCAATGGCCTAAGTCATTGTGAAGATTCCGCATCAAATCCTCCTGATCCTCCCACCTTGTGACCACAACCAAATGTATTGGAAGTTCCCGCTTCCACAACTGACCTTCCTGGAAAATGGAAAGAAAAAACTTCTTCCAAACCCATCTAACCTCTGTTGCCAACAAACCTTCAGGGAAAAGGAGCGTCCAAAGATACTCATCCAATGCCCAAAACCTTCCAAACTGTTTGAGGGGAAGTTTACCAACCTCCGCAGCCGTTGCTGCAACCGCCAGAAGCTTCTTCTCCACATCCAAATCCCCTTCTGCCGCATGCCGGACCCCTGGATACCAAGAAAAAGCATCTGGAATTGTAAATTCCTTCCCCAGAACGGGCCTGACCGTGAAATTGAACAATTGTAAGTATGCAATCCACCGTGACATAGGAGAATCAGGCAAGTTTGAGGAATTAATCATCCTTTCCAGCGCTTCCGCATCCACCAGGAGTTCAAAAGACACCCCCCACAGCACATGCTGTAATCTCCGCACAATCCTTGTCACTCCACACAACTCCAACTTTGGCTGCGAGTACCAAGATTCTACCTCCAAAAAGTTTATCAACTCATAAAGTACTGGCCTGTCTTTCCCTTCATATTCCTGAGTCAGCACACCGCCTGCACCAAACTTGCTCAAGTCCACCGCTAGACAGATCCCTCCTTTCTTGTAGTCAAGTTCCTTCAACAGTATTTGCCACCCAACAATCTCTTTCAGCTTCCAGAACGCGCAATTGTATTCCTCCATCTACATCCACTCAGCCCCCTTCCTAATCAGTTTTTGCAACAGGCCAGCTATCTCTGCAAAACTCTCAATGAAGATCTGTACCCATCTACATAGAACTAAAAACTGGAAAACGTGAGTAGCATTCTGTGGAGTAGTCCATTAAAAAACTTTGTTAACTTTGGACTTAGTGATTTTTCTCCCTTTTGCAGAAACCTCATGGCCAAGGACTTCTAAGGCCGGAAGGCACACCACAAACCTTTTATCAGAAACAGTCACACCCGCTTCTCTGATCCAAAATAGGATTCTCTTCAAAGTCTGCACGTACTCCCAGAAAAACAGCCTGATTCCCAAATTTCCAGCAATAGTTTCTCTTTTGTAATTTCTCCGTGGCCCCTTGATACCTGTTTCATCAATTAATATCCACACTGTTTGCAAAACATCATACTTCAAAATCCATGTCATCTGCGCCTGGTAAACCACTACCAAATTAGTCACCCCCTGCAGAAGTCGCCCCAAATGTGTTCCAAACGCCGTCATTGGACGGGAATCTGGATGTAGCTCCCGCCGATCATACCCCCCCATGATTTCTACTAGCCCTTAGCAGACTCTTCCGGTCATATTCTCCACAAATTCCTCCACCTGCGGAGGCAACCCCACGTCTCTGATTGTGACCAAGTTCAACCTCTGCAGGTTGTGGACAATCCACAGACTCTTCCCTTCCTGCTTTGGTACCACAAAAATGGGACTAGAGTAACTAGAACAAGAAGGCTTGTACAGAACCTTCTGAAAACGCTCCCGCACCAATTCTGTAAACTGATCCTTAACTGCTACCTGAATAGAAATGGGTTTGATCTGCCAAGGGTCATGGGGAAACATAGGTATCCAATAGGGGTCCGCAATCTCATGCCTGAGTAACCCCTGCTCTTCTGGACTATAGGACAGCGCCCTCCTCCGCATGACAATCACCGCTTTGATTAATTGTACTTCCTCCTCCCGCAACCACCCCTCTGGCCCAAAGTTGAGTTCCACCATCTGCTTCTCCATTGAGCCCGTTTGATTGTTCTCCAGGATTGCCGGTTTCAAGGGTGACTCATAAGGGACCCATGACCAATGGATAGGCCTCATTGGTTTATTGAGGTCCTGTGGCATTGGCTTGTTCTGCAGTTGGACCTTCTTAGCAACCTGTTTGTATTTACTACCAAAGACCCGCACCTCAACCAACTTTGGTCCCTTTTTTGTCTCCTCTATTTGTAATTGTTGACCTGCAACAAAATCCAGGCTTCTCACAATGGTGGCACAAGGGTAGCTGCTTGTGCTGAAACCCATTGGAGGCGCATACAAGGAAGGAATCAATTTTGATCCTATCCCCACTCCCATCATTGTTGCGCCAATTCCCACTCTCCTCCATACTTCCCAAAGAACGTTGGACCGTGCTAAGGGGGTTCCTCCTCCCTGCTCCTTATCTGTTGACCCTCTGCGCAAGGAAGGAGCCTTCCCTGCAAAGGCCACATGGCCACATTTAAAAATCCTCCGCCAAATTGTTATGGCTGCCTTCCGCAAGAGGGAAGCCCTTCCAATGTTCCCATTTGCCACTTTCAGGCCAATAGATGGTTGTCTTGTATTGTTTTCCCAAGGCGTCTGCAACAGTAAGGATTTCCTCCCTAGTATCCGGACAGAAGCCAAGAGATTCCCGGAAGGCAAAAAGGAATGGCCTACCAAGTATGGCCTCCAACCCGCTTACTACCAAATACAATAGCGGAGAAGATACCTTTGCCACTTCCTTCATTTCTTTCTCCACCACCCCTTTGAACACACATTCAAAACCTCCTAAAGTCTGCAACCAAATGTTTTCCTTGTGTTGGATCAATCCTGCATTGGTTGCCAAATTCAATGGAAGGACATTTACCATTGAACCACTATCAACCATTGCCCAAAACCGTTTGCCTCTGATCCGCATTTTCACATATCCCAAAGGGCATATCATAGAGCCACTAACTCCTAAAAAATCTGCCCCTGCATTCAGAGAACCAACCTTTTCCTCTTCCCTGGGCTTTGGGTTGTCCTCCTTATTCCCCACAAACTTCTTGAAGACCGCGACCATTTCCTTCGCCATTACTGGTGAGATTGCCGCTAGTTCCTTCAAAGTTAGGGAAACCAGGTGGTCCGTTCCGCAAATTCTCCTTGCTACTTCTCCAGCCCTCCTGCAGGATCCCCCTACTTTGACTACAACTGACTGTGTTAAGAATGAATAAACTCTGATCATGAATTAAGCCTCATCTAATCTGTCTCTGTCCCTCCCTAGTTCTTCTCCTCCTCTGTCTCAACCGCAGTGGTTGCGCAAACTGGGAAAAGCCCCTGTGACATGTCCTGTACTACCCAGGGAGCCCCTCAACTCACCCTGCTTGGGTATATCCCCTAAAAAGATGACCCAGGAGCTCTTCATCTTTTCTTCTTCCTTCCTTCTCTAGTTGTTCTTCCCTTCCTTCTCTTTCCAGTCTCAATACTTCTTCTATTCTTATTTACTCCTCTTCCTTTCTCATCATATCTGCTTGAATCCTCTCAACCTATGGCCTGATCTCCTCCTCTTGAATCACAACTCACCTCAAATTGACACTCTTCTCAACCCAGTTTGACTTCACCTATAACTCTTTCCCAAACAAGCCTGTCTCACTGTCCATGGATCCATGCCTGGTAAGAACCTGGTACTCAAGATCACACTGACTTGACACCTCTGAAAACTCAGTTCCGCCACCTACAGTTATCTTTCTACATCTACTTGCCTCTATCATTCTTGTACCTTCAGATACATCTTTTACTCTTCAAATGAAGTCTACACAGTTTGTCTCTTCATCTTTCTTCCTCTTTTTAAGTCTCAAGTCTGGTCTTCCAACCTTCTAACCTCTGTCTGTAGTCTTCTGGTTTTCAGTTCAAAGAAATTTCATCTCAATCTTATCAGCCTGCTCTGGTGCTTTTGCAGGAGTTGGAATATCAAGTTCCATTCTCCTTTCATCAAAGAAAATGGCTCCAACCTCAGCCAAACCTTCTGGGGGTTCCCAAGTTAAGGGAAAAGCATACCCCGCTGAATCTGTACCTTCCTTCTTCTCCACCGCTGCCTCTCAAGCCAGATCTCATGGCAAAGGTTGATCCAGCATATCCGGTATAGTTTCTCCTGAAGGGTGAAAACATTCCCTTCCATCAGTCTTAACTATCTTGCTCTATATGTCCATACTCAGGTCTTTACACAAACTTTTAAGATTTCCATCTTCCCAGAAGTAGTAGCATTGGAAGACGCAAGGCCTGCCTTTGTTCCTTGGCGGCGCTCTTGATGGTCCTTAAGTTGGCGCATTAGAAATTGTTTTTGGTGGTTCTGGGACTGTTGCGGCTGGCTGTGGTATAGCTTTCTGCCAGAAAAGACACATTTTGTTAAACATCTCTGTCATTTCAGCAGTTTCCTTTGGTGTTGTCGGCCCTTTTACCATTTTCACCTGCACATCCTTCTTCTATGAACCCTTTGGGTCTTCCTCCATAAGTTCCTCTAATTCCAACTCGCCTAAAACCACCGCGCAGATGTCCTTCATTTCCAAGAGTAGAGTAACCCCTCTGTCCTGCAACCTACAAATTAATCCTCTGTCATAAAGCTTTCTGTGGACCCTTCTGCGCAACTTGGAGCTAATCCCCTGCATAAAGATCCTCTTGACAGAGCCAGTATGCTCCGCCAAAATTTTGTTGTGGACAAGATACTTTAAAATTCAATCAAATGAGGAACAATACACACCAAACAACGTCCTCAAGGAAACACCTCCTTCCTTTGCCGTATTGGTTGTGAGACGCTCAAGATCCACTTTGCGGAACCTCTGCTCCCATGACCCCCATTTTTCCACTATTTCCCAATTCCATTCTCCAAAACCCTCCATATCCTCCACGTCCCGCAGATCCTCCTCATCTGGAATGAAGTTGACTATTTGCCGGACCCGGTCAAGGTCATTTGCACCTTTGCTGTTGGCCGGGTTCTCAAACAATTCCAGAAATTAGTGAACATCCTCCAGACAAAACCTAACGGCGGGGTAGTCCCTTGGCCTAATTTTTTCTCTGCTCCCTCACTGCTCCTCTGGCATCTCTAGTGCTGCATATGTTGATTGCCCCCCTGTGACCACTCTTGGCAGTGGCCCTGCCAGACTGGTGGTCTGACAAGGAGCGCTTTGATACGGTGGTGTGCTACCCGTTGCCTTTTGGTGAGTAGGCATTGAGTCAACCAAACCGGCCTCAAAATCTCCCATCATCTTGACGTAAAAGAAAGAATAAAAACTAAAAAGTATATCTCCACAGATGGTACCAGGTATTATAACAGAGAAAGGAATTTCCCGGCCAGACCCCCAATTTGCGGAAAGAGATTGTGTGTTTGGTAAATTCTCTGCAACAATCCCACTCCAAGTTCCAGAAAGCCCACTAGCCCTTGAGTCACACTCATGTACCTCTTCAATTCCTAACCAAACTCTGCTTCAGCACCCAAGCTGGCAACCACTAAAGCTAAATCACAATGAAATGATAGTAAATAAACAAGTTGGACTCCCCAACAAGCTCCGCACTTGAACTATTTCCCTAAATATTACCTCTGAGAACTCTTTCTGGTTCTTAAACTTCCAAAGTAACAGAAGAAAAGAATCTAACTATAATTCTCCATAAAAATATACCCCAATACTCCAATATTTTTTAATAATTTCCAATGATAATAAACTCCCCTCCCCCTCTATACAACAAAGAAAAGCTTCCTTATATATACAACAAAAGAATGCAAGCCGCAAATGAAAGACCCCTCTTGTCTTTGTGCATTCCGCACTGACCCGCCTTAGCTACTCCAAAAAAGGAACATGAACTGCTAATGAAAGACCCCTTTTCCCACTGCCTCCATGTTTTTGCACTGATACTCCTCACCAATAGTCCAATCCTTACCCAATCCAATGATTTGCAGTAGATTTGATGATCCTGTTGCTGATTCCCCCTAACAGTTGAGTTGCGTCAATGCATAACTAAAAAAAGATTCACTTTGATCTTCCCTAGCGGATAACTCCCAATCCCGCATGCTGCATAACTAAAAATCCCCAAAAATCCGCAAGCTGCCTCAACTTTAGCATTCATTGCCACACAGCGCTCCGCACTCTCAGTGCATATCCAATAATCAGCCTAATCCATACTACTTAGCTTTGATCACTTGCTTCCAAATTAGTAAACCCACCACCGCGGAGGGAAAGTCTTTTTAGAACATGCAATGTCTGCAAAAGGCAAAAAATACGGCCCATTCTTGTCATTGTGCCCGCAAAAAGTGCGCGCCGCACCAATACCAAGCCCTCAGCTAATGTACTCTGGAATAGACAGCCTGCAAATGCGCTTTTCTAAGCCTATTGTGCTGCGGACTTCCAACCACATCTGAGCCACTCCAAGTCAAATTTCCAGTGGTGAGCCTACTTGCCTCTGTGTCTATAAATAACCAACACACTGGCAAGATCTTTGATTCTGCTGGAGCTAACTCTCCCAATTCCTCAACTCTCCTACCCAGACTCATCAACAACAATTCATCCACATCCTGCGGTACCTCAAGCTCACTAAGGACCTCTGCATCACTCTTGGTGGGGCAGAAGACTCTGCCTTGGATCTATCAGCCTACTGTGATGCAGACCACGCTTCCAGCATGGATTGAAGATTTTTCACTGGGAGTGTGCTTCTACTCCAAGGTCCCATCATATGGCACTGCCCAAAGCAGGCAATTTCTGCGTTATCCACCACTGAAGCCAAGCACCACTCTTGCTCTGAGTACAGACAGGACCTAACATGGGCTACACAGTTGCTCACCCTCCTCTCAACCCTCTTCAATCAAAATCTCAAGCCTCCCCACCTCTTTTGCAACAATCAAAGGGAAATTTCCCTCCTGGAGAACCCACTCTATCAACACAGGACCCAACACATTGAGGTACAACTGCACTGGATCCTCCAAAATCTAGCCAAAGGAGTTTTTGACCTCCAATATATCCCTACCGGCAACAATGTGGCAGATGGATGACAAAATTTATCTCTCCTCAGTTAACTTGCAAATTCATCAAGGACCTCTGGCTCACTTCCCTACATACGGTTTAGCAAGCAAGGGGGGGTGTTGTGATATGGACGCTTGACCCAGCACGCCCAAGAAAAGGACCAAAAACCAAACCTAATCTCATTGCTCAAACCCTGTGCATCCCTTTTGGTTAGGTTTAGAGGAGATCTTGTACCTACTATTTAAACCATTGTACTCAGCTTTTCTCCTTTTTCTCCTCACTCATGTTTGCCTCTTCATCCCTACCTGCACAACCAGGTATTTCCTGTCTCATTATTTGTGCTCCCTTCTCTTGTCCAATTATTTGTCTGCTCACCCATATCACCTGCGCTGGCTTCATCCAATAGGTCTGCTTCCGTTTTTCCTTTGTTTTTCACTCTCTTCTTATTGTTCTCCGCTTGTCTGCTGTCTCTTTTTTGCTTGCAATACAACCTGCTCATGTTTTCCTCTTCATCCCTACCTACACAACCAGGTATTGCCTGTGCTCCCTTCTCTTGTCCCATCATTTGTACGCTCACCCGTATCACTTGTGCTGGCTTCATCCAATAGGTATTACTCATCTCATTGCTTGTGCTCCCTTCTCTCTTCCCACCATTTGTTGGCTCACCCATATCACTCGCTCTGGCTTTCCCGTATGAATTGCGCTGGATTCATCCAATAGTTTTTGCTTTTCTCATTGCTTGTGATCCCTTCTCTTGTCCCATAATTTGTCCGCTCACCCATATCACTTGCGCTGGCTTCATCTAATAGTGGCATGCTACCCAGCTCAGATCAATTTGTGTGGGGTTGTAAATAACTCAGATCTAGTTGTGTTCTGTGCCACACAAATAAAAGAATTGCAGGCTTAAAAAAACTAAAATAAACTAAATAAATAAAAAAAAAACAGAAATCAACCCAAAAATCAAAAAATGTTGATTTTTTGGTTTAAAAAAGGGGTGATGTTAAATTCACAGCTCCAACCGTGTGGTAGTCATGTAGGACCCTACACAGCTAAAATAAGCTGTGGGGGCCCATAGACAACTACAAAGGTCCATTTCAAACACGCGCAACCCCCGTGGGGTTGTGTAGGAGCCGTTTACCCCCCCAAAGTTGTGCCAGAATTTTGGGCACCCCCTGGACCACACTTGGGTTCTGTCAACCCAAATTTGGGATCAACACATACTTTGTGGGACTGTTGTTCCACAACTAGCTATTCCAAAGTGGCTTTAAAGTGAAACCAAAGTGACTTTAAAGTGAGAACAAAGTGAAAGTAAAGTTAAAATTGAAACCATATAAAAATCTGCAAACAATTCTTTCTCAACTCAAAAGTGAGCAAAATTTGTTTGTTCAATTGAAAGTTGGGTTGAATACTGAATTATACCATTGCATTTTTTGCATGGGAACAGTGGCAAGCCCTTGCTCTTCTGACATGGGTACATGGAAGGTCTACATTGATAGTGCCATCAACAAAGCTTTGGAAAAAGAAAAAAAGGATTTGGGTAATGAAACATTGGAATCCCCAATTGCATCCTCATCAAGGGTGACAATTGAGGAAAAAAATGTTTCACAGTGGGATTTGACCTCTGGTTGTGAGTAACATTTTATGCTACTGGTCTTTGCCATATTTGATTTGATTGAAACTGATGGAGTGCATGCCATCAATATAAATATGTAACTATGACAGATCCACTTGACCCACCTCCTGTGAGAGCTTTTCCTACTAGGGAAGAGGCACAAAACTATTGTCAAACATGGGCCATGAAGCATGGTTATTCTCTGATGGTTTTTAACTTGAAGAAAGATAAATATGTGGATTTGGCCTGTGATTGCCATGGTTCCTCTTCAGGACAACTTCTTACCAAACAGTCTTGACAGACTCACACAAGGAAGGTTGGGTGCAAGTTTTTAATCCATGCAACTTGCACAAAGGCAGACCCCTTGTGGCAAATCTCCTATAAAGAAACCCAACATAACCATCAACCATCTGAAAATCCCTCTGTGCATCCTTGACTGAGGAGAATCTCTGGGCAAGCCTTGGATCTACTTAAGGAAGGCATGAAAGATGGGCTCAATACGTTACATCTTAAGAGAAAATTGAGCAAGATTGATGGGCAGGATTATGTTGATGACTGAACAATCTATAAAACTAGGCAGAAGGTAACACTTGCAGAACTAAAGGTTAAAAGTGTTATGGAGGTACTCTATGAAAAGCTTGAAGAAACAAGCTGGATTCACAGGTCAAAGTTCAGTGGAGAGCGTCACTTGGAGGCCCTGTACTTAGCACATCCTGAGGCAGTAAAGCTTTCAAAAAAATTCCATCATATTTCTATGTTGGATTGTACTTATAAGACAAATAATTAAAAAACCCTGCTATTGCATGTTGTAGGAATGAAAGCCGATTGGAAAACTTTCACAAAAGCTCTTGTTTTTATAACAAAAGAAACTTTGAGTTCTACAGTTGGTCTGAAAATGCATTAAAGGAGTTGGCTTATGATCCTGAGAGACTTCAAAGAGTCTTTGTGACAGACCGTGAAAAAGCTCTGATTTGTTCTATTGAATCTAGTTTCCATGATTCATCAAGACAATGTTGCACTTGGCACTTGTCTAAAAAAATAAAAGCAAACTGTAAAGTGTGCTTTGTTAATGACATTGAACAATGGAAAAGCTTTATGAATCTGTGGGCAAAGTATGGGGCCTCAAAGACCAAGAAGGAGGCAGAGGTCAATGATGAAGAACTAAGAGTAGGTCCAAATCTCTTCTTCTTATTCTTCCTAGTTTTGGGTTCTGACCTTTTGACTTGTATATTATTTCTTGAAAGAATATGAGGATGTACTCAAGTATATGGAAAATAACATTTTCCCTATCAAAGAGATTTTTGTAACAGCATGGACATGTATAAACCCAGATTTTGGAAACAAAAAAACATCTTGGGTTGAAGGGGCTCATGCAACTATCAAACAATTCCTTGCAAAATCTTCATGAAACCTGTTGGATTTTTGGAAAAGCCTTGATGGAAAAGTTTTGAATCAAATTAAATTGGTTCATGCGTCACTTTATAACTCTCAAATTAAGTTAGGGACAGTTCTTCCACCTGAACTGTATTTCAGTGCATTTGCACTGTATCTGTCAATTTTGGCCTGCCCCTTCTTGATTGTAAGACTTTAGTTTCATGTCTTGGCTTCAATCAATATTTTGTAATCTTCTGAATGATATACTTCAATAGGCCGCTTTGCTCATGATCTGTATATTTCAAGATCATTGCATTCACTTTTTCACGTAACTGAGGGATGCTTAGCATTTCATTGACATCAAACTTGAAAAATTCAAAAGGATCAACCATAAGTGAATTGGGAATCATTAATCAAAAAGGATTAATCACATATTTATTTGAACAATCCAACTTAAGCCAACTTACAGAACTAGAACTACAAGGGTCATAGTCCAACCTCCACTGAGGATTAACATCTTTGGGTACCACAGATCCTCTGAATGCGCCTTGACAGAACAGTTTCAAATCAAATTAAATTGGTTCATGCGTCACTTTATAACTCTCAAATTAAGTTAGGGACAGTTCTTCCACCTGAACTGTTACCATTGGGTCACAAATTGTCTTTAGAGGCAATTCATCTTATTAGGGAAAAATTTGAGAAATTCAAATGTGATCATGATGGAAAAGTGTGCAGCAAGTCATATTCCAAGACTATGAATGCTAGACAGTCACCTATTTGGTGGAAACAGGGCAAATCCATAGTCTTGGAATATGACTTGGTGCACACTTTGCCATCATTATCACATTTGAATTTCTCAAATTGTTCCCTAATAAGATGAATTTCCTCTAAAGAGAATTTGTACCCCAATGGTAACAGTTCAGGTGGAAGAACTGTCCCTAACTTAATTTGAGAGTATTGTAATTCTAATGCAGCTAACAATTTCTATTAATATAAAGGGTTATCACATTTTGAACATCATTATGTTGAGTGTTTTGAGTTAACATCATCAAATTGAGTGTTTTGAATCAGAGTTTAGTGGTAAGCCAGTTCAACTTGTGTTGGGCTGATTCCATCACAAGCTTAACTTATGTTAAGCTTGGGATGGGATCAGGTTAACACAAGTTGAACTTGTTTTTTTTTTTGTGTTTTTAATTTAGGGCTGGTCAAAAGACTTGTATTTTTTTGGGCACTTTTACTTTAGGGCTGGTCAAAAGACTTCTTTAATTTTTGGGCTCTTTTACTTTAGGGCTAGTCAAGTTGAACTTACTTTAGGGCTTGTCAATTTACTTGTCTTTATTTAGTGTTTTTAGTTTAGGGCTAGTCCAGTTACTAGTGTTTTTTTGGGTCTTTTTAGTTTAGGGCTAGTCCATTGGATAGTACCAGTTTTTATAGTTTTTTATCTATTTATTTATTTTTTTAACCAAAAAATGAACATTCTTTGATTTTCTGGTTGATTTCTGTTTTATTGGAAGGTTTATTTAGTTTATGGGTTATTTTAGTACCCTTTAATTCCTTTTTTTTTGGCTCACCACGGTCTGGTGGCGTGTGGGATGCCACACAACTACATTTGAGCTGTGTAAAACTCCACACGTCTTGAATGTAGTTGTGTGGAATCCCACACGCCGGCGGACCAGGCTGGGTTGGTGGCGCAACTCTTTGAGCTGTGGGGGGTTGTACACGGCTTGGATTGGACTGTGTGGCGTTCCACACGGCCCCTTTCAAACCATTTGCATGGCTCAATGAGCCGTGAATTAAACATTTCCCTAATATCAAAGATTGGATCATTATTTGTTTGAAATTTTAGTCATCAAATACATGCAGCATCCTATGTTTTATCCACTTTAAAAAAGATAAAAATAAAATATGAATATTAATCTTTCAATTCTACTTCTTACTCATATATCTGGCTCCTTTTGCTTCTCATATGATATTAATTTTTTCTTGCTGATAATTTTTCTTCATTTACTTTTTCAAAAAAAAAAAGTAAAAGTAAAAAATAAAAAATAAAACCTGGAAATATTTCTGGTGAGCTCTCTAAATTTTTCATTTTTGAAATTTTCCTACAACAAGAACATTTTACACACCCATGACTTTTATCAAAAAAAATTCAGAAAGGACCTAAACTCAAAAGATAAATTGATCAACTCAGTATCCAATTTTGAACCAAAAGTGTGACACCTAATAGAAAACATTCCAAAACATCATTATTACTAATTTTAATTTGAAAAATAGAGGAAAATTTGAATCTTTGAAAAACCAATTCAACATTTAGTATAATGCTTGAGTTTCAGATGAGTGTTTTGAATTTTTAAATTTACTATCTTTAAAAAATCAAAAGATGCAGTGCTTTAGTTTGAAATTATTTCAAGGCTTCCAAGCTTGTTTTAACAAAAAAACTACATTTTATTGCCAAAAGATTGAAACACTATTTAAAGTTAATTAAGTGAGTGACTGATAGATCCAATTATTATTTCAGAAAGAAAAAAAAAATCACACTTGAAAAAAAGATAAATAATTTAATTGAAAATTTGATCAGTATTCAAACCAATATTTAAAGAAATTGAAAAATTTTACTTGCAAAAATCCAAATTTAAACTCCAGTCTGAACCTAATGTTCAAAGAAATGCTCAAATTCATTAGCTTTCTCAATAAATAAAAGAGATAATTTGGAATGAAATTTATTCCAGGAGTAAGAAGGAGGTTTTATATATATAATGCAGAGGCTATTTTGAGATATTGATTTTCACAATAAGTTAGCTTTTGGAATGGCCAATTAAAAAGACATGTTATAATTTAATTAATAATTACTTGAATGGGATACTACACATTAAATGAATTTCTGAAAAGGTATCTGTAAAAATGTGAGACACAAGAAATAATACCATTTTTTTTTGTTTTTTTTTGAATCATGATATTTCCCGTATGAAATATTGTGAAAATCTTATGCTAAGGTCTATTTCATGAAAAAAATATTTTTTTGAATTTGAAATTTTTGGTTTTTTTAGAAATAAAATTTCTCATATATTCAATAAATATGACATATGAACCATCTGATTGGCTTAACCATAAGTAAAGAATTTGGAATGAAACTTATCCCAGGAGCAAGAAGGAGGTTTTATATAAATAATGCAGAGGTAATTTTGAGATATTAATTTTCAAAATCAAATAGCTTTTGGAATGGCCACTTCAAAAAAGATCTCTTATAATTTTCTTGATAGCTACTTGAATAGGAAACTGAACATTATATGAATTTCTGAAATTGTACATTTGAACCAGTGAGACACAAGAAGTAATACTGACACACAACCACCCCACGTAATATAGGGAAATCTTTAGATGATTGTGAGCGCAAAGGAGGGATCTGAATGCAAGGGATAAGTACAAGATATCAAGTCTAACTGAAAATTGCAAACAGTGGATTGGGAGCTCAACAAACAGCAAGAGGGATGAAGTGTTCCAATGGAAGGAAACTAAAGCCAATCCCAATGTGATGACTGGATTTAGCAAAATGCAAGAAGTTATTAAATTAAATAACTGAGGAGACAATCTTCAGGAGGGGGCGTAGCCTCTATAACATAATCTAATAGTGACTAGATACAATCTGATGGACATTCATCTACAGCTAGGAAGCAAGTATTCAATGAATAACAGGAACGGAATGGGAAAATTAAACAACAGTACAGTTGTTTCCAAGATTTTAGCGTAGGTGCAATACAATAGAACATGAGCGTATAGAGAACTAATGGATGAGACACTGAAGGAATGAAATTTTAAGAAAATTCAAATTTACAGATATACCTTATGCAAGGAAAGGGTCTAGTACATTTTTAAACTATACAGTTGATGCGGCTATCTAGGCATGGGTGCAAAATAGTTTGATTGTGTGACCAAGAATGGAAGTCTGAGGGCTGATGATACCCAGGGTAGAAGAGCAAAGCTCAAATGGATGGTTGACTTGGATTAGAGTTAACTGCAAAAATTTGCCAGTATATACTGGGTTGCCATGATTTCAAGGTTGCTACTTAAGCCGGAGGTAGTAGGCAGAAGGGAAAATTGATGTTGTACTTTATTTTTGTCACACTTAAGGACTGAGGAAGATGGTGCTGAGTAAAAGGATATGTTTAAATGGTGAAGACAATGACCCTTAACCTTGGAGTGTGACAAATACCAAGTAATTTTTTTTGGACTCATGATATTACCCTTATGAAATATGGTGAGAATGTTTTGCTGAGGTCTCTTTCATGAAAAAAATATATTGAATTTTTATTTGTTTGTTTTTTTAGAAATAAAATTCCTCATATATTCAATTAATATAACATCTAAACCATCTTATTGGGTTAACCATAAGGAAAAATGGAAATTATTTCCACCTTTCTTTTTTTTGAGTGTAACTTTTGTGTCATTTAAATAAATGGAATGGAAAAAACATTCTAGGCTGTCAATTTATTGTGAATTTCAATCTGGATGTTTATTATAAAGAAGTAGAAATTGATCTTTGAACCAGTAATTAACTGGATGCTTCTTTTCCTTCACTGAACTTGAATATGAAATCTTACACAGCCATTTCATCAGTTTATATAAAGAAATCCTTCCAGGAGAAGTTTGAAGAAGGGCTCATTTTAAAAACTAACATCAAAATAAATTGAAAAAGGAAATCAAATCAATTATCTTAAAAATAAAAAAATAGGAAATATTACTGTTTAAAGAGACCAGATAAAATGAATTAATACTCCAGGAGATCATCAGAAAAAAGAATTAAAGTCAATTAATATTTGGAGGAGTTGAAAGGGAATCAATTACAGGGTGAACGGGGGGCTGACTAGCAAATCATTGCAGTTCATTTTTTAAATTGATTTATATAGAAGTAAAAAAATTTTGATACTAAGCCTCAAATCATTTTCTTTTTTAAAAAAAGGGAATTAATTTTCTCACGGGAAAAATAATTTAAATCACATATTGTATTTGTCCTTAAGCTTGGACAGCACCCCAAAATTTCCGATTTTTTTTATTTTAATCCAATTTGCCCAAATTTTTGCCCAAGGTTTTGGCTCAAGATTTCTGCCCAACTTCCCTCCCACCTTCAATGGTCAGTATCTGGTAAAAAAAACCCACCTCTCATTGGATCAACCCCTCCATTTTTTTTCTACCTCCAATTGGACCCACCCCCCCTTTTTTTTCCTACCTCCAATTGGACCCACTCCTATCAACCAAAAGTTTTCTTCATTTCTCCCATCAGATGCAACAATGATGCCAGAAAAATTAACCCCTGCCCATCAATCAATCATCCAATCATACCTTCAATCCTCTCATCAAATGCCTCACACCCAAACTGGAACCAACAATGATTTTCCAGACACCAATGAAGAGCTCCCGGAACCTGAATATTTGATGATTGTAGGCTCACAGATTCATTTCCAAAACAAAAAAAAATGAAAAAATGCTGATATGTTTCTAATAACGTTATTTCAGGTAGATGCTGGGAGTGCTGATGCAACTTCTATTGAGCCAAGTCTTCATTCAAGTAGCCCAAACTTAAGTTTTTTATCATTTGTATTCCAATACTACAATAATACTTATCAAATTCTTTTTTTACAATTTTTTTATCTTCATAATAAAGAAATCATTTGAATGCCTCATCAATTTTACAATCTATTGTCATAAAAAAAAACAAAGAACAAAGAAGAAATTTTGGAAGCAAGTACGACAATCCAAAGGATGCCGCCTTGTGGTTCAAATTGACCCCAACAAGGTGAACTTTGATTGATTCAAATCATTGTTCTGGGAAGCTTGCAAAATTTAATACAGCAGCATCTCTTCTGTGATTTCAAATTCTGGATCAGCCAGTATACCTCCAAACAAATGGCTGGTCCATATACCCATATGTAGGGCCTACCTAAAATCTCAACCCGTCAACCTCAAGACCTCAGATGACTACTTGGCTTGGATATCAACCATTATTGGTCAAAATGCTTCTCAAGCTGGGGTTACCCTCTTCCAAAGCAATCCCAAGGATGACTTGGATAAAGCTCAGAATGAGAATCTGAGTGCAAAGAAAACTATGCGGGTAACATCTTTGGAATCTAATATAAACCAAAGGGAATCAACTTCAGCTCTCATGTCCAACTTGGAAAAAGGATATGGAGATGAATCAGATATTGATGATCAAGAAATTCAGATGGCCAAGATATATTAAAAATACATGGTCAACCTTAAGTATGATTGAGTCCATCCAGATTTTCCTCATCCAAGTGATCCCAGAAAATATATCCTTTTGACTGCTGTTAATGCCCTCATTTGGCAGATGCTCTGGTAATTTGGCTCCTAGTTATCTAGTTATCAATCATTGCATTCAACACTGATATATCTATACCTCAAACCTTTGATTCCCAAGGTTTCTCAGAATCCTGGTGTTTCTTTGAATTCCCCACCAAGTGAATTAAAATATCTCACTTTAAAAAAGAAAAATCAAGAACCGGTTAAACCTCAGATCAACACCAAAATTCTTGGTACTGTTATCTCTCAGTTACTTAGCAACCATGGTGAACACCTCAGGAATTTCTCACCTCCTTCACCTTCACCATCTTAAGAACCAATTGATAATAATGGACATTCAATTCAAGATTATGTTCAGTGGATAGGAATCCAAGGTAAATCTGATGAGATAATAAGATGCTTAGAAGCCAATGATATTGATTCCTATAAACTGCTCAATTCAAACAATCTCTCCAACTCTGATCTCAAATCAATTGGGTCGACTATTGGGATGATTGCTTGCCTTTGCAATAATGTCCCTTGTTATGAGAAGTACCTCCGCAATAGATCTCCTTGACATCTATTAGTTTTAATCTCATTAACTGCAGTTCCTTGTTATGAGAAGTGTTATAATTATGGCCAGCAATCAGCTTAGGAAAATGAGCAGTATTTAAAGCAAAAGAAATTCTGGACATCTTGTGTCAATAATTGCTTGATGGGCTCTCAAAAATGGGGCAACACGTTGGATGGGATTGTTGATGAATTCAATTGTATGATGAATGGATGATGGAAAACAGCAGGGAGAAGAGCTCCTTAAGTACAAAAGATTGGCCTCTTGTGAGCCCATGATACAACAAGCCAAAAGGCAAATTTTCCGCCCCAAAAAAGCTCTACAGGCTCTACAGGCCTTGTTACTTGGTTTGGGCTACATCAGTCCACATGGCATCAGTCCCTGTACCCTTACAACCAGCCTATTCTGGTTGTTTCTGGTGTTTCCACCTCAATGGGGCTGAACCAGACCCTGTGCTGTTCAATCCCTGGCTGGTTGTCCATTACAGCCAGCCCTGTTACTTATCTTAGCACTTGTACAGCCCTGGCCCCTCATATGGGCCAGGTGGGACCCAGGACTCACCTGAGTCCAACCAAAATCTCACCTGGGGGGGGTGTAACCGGCGGACATGCAGCCCCCCCCCCTCTTTCTCTCAAATCCCTGGAGGGGGCGGTCAGATCCCCCTATCAGGGGCCCTGGGGGTTGATACCCCCAGGGTGTTGATACGGTAAGTGGGCTGGGGGGGTGGTCAAGTCCCATCCAGCCCATTGCTCCTCCCCCTTGGTAAAGGGGGGGGGGGAGAGTGCCCCTTCAATGGTGGGGGGGTGGTCAATTCCCCCCCACCGCCGGTTGCCTTGATGCAACCGGCCTGGCCACCTCTTTTGGTGGGAGGGTGATCAAGTCCCCCCCACCATGACCGGTTGCCCCTTGCAACTGGTTGCTGGCTGGTTACAACCAGCCAGCCCTCCCCCTCCCCCTTGCGATAGCAAGCAAGGGGAGGGGTAGGGGCCGAAACCACCAGCCCTGCGGCCGCCGGCCAGCGCAGCAGCCACGACAATGGCCCCCTGCGGGCCGTCGGGCCCCATAGAGGGGCCAAAGGCAAAAACCACGGCCCCAAGCGGGCGGCAACATGGGCAGCAGCCCTGAGCAGGCCCCAACACGGGCGGCAGCCCCTACCGGGCTGCAACACAGGCGGCGGCCCCAATGGGCCGCCCCAAGCCCGAAAACTAAGTAAAACATACTTTGGCGGGCCAGCCCATCTGGCCAAGTATGTCCAAAATAAACCTTGGGCCCAATTATGCCCATACAAGCCCATCTGGATGTATTTGTCCATATCCCCCACCGGGCCCGTTAGGGCCCGTGTACCAATGAGCCTGTTCCACGCATTTTGAGGCCATTTTCCCCAAATCAGTGACATCCACCAGGCCCGTATGGTCCATGTGAGTGTCCAATGGGCCGGAGAGGCCCATATGTGCATCCCATTTGGATTACACTTATACGTAGCACACGCGTAAGTGCATATGTATTTTAACAAGAAGTACCTCTGCTATAGGTCTCCTTGACATCTAGATGTTGTAATCTCATTAACTGCAGTTTTTCCATGATGTGATTACTATTTTTGTTGAATGAATGATTTGATCAGGTTCATGATGATGATGATGAAATTGAGAAAAGCTTCATCAGTTGTGATTTTGATGAGACCATGAACAATGGATAGGGGATGAAGCATCTCCATGCTATTCCTTTACACATTCATCAGTTCATGGTTGATTGGTAATCCCAAGCCATTCCTGAGACCCATTGGGTCCATCATCATCCTTTGCATCCGGTAACTTAAACTTGGATTCTAACTCTGGAAAAATTCCTTTAGCTGCCTCAAAATATGATCCTCTTAGGCATCTACGGCCAGTTTGTACTTATTGCATGAATTGTTTGAAATTGGATTCCAAAATTTTGGAAATTACAAGCATTGACAACTGAAAAAAAAACAGGTTGAAAAACAAGTAATAAATAAATTACAAAAATCATTCACTTGCTGATGAGTCTTATGGAAAATCAGAGCAAGAATAGCCAGAATGGCAATAGAGCTGCTCAAAAAGACTTGCAGTGATTAGCTTACCAGTTATTTTGTAAATTGAATGGATGTTATCCCTGGAGGTCACAAGGACCTGAGATTGACAAAGCTGGGATTTGACAATTGAGAAACACAGCTCAATAGGGTTCAACTCAGGACAGTAAGGGGGAAGGTAAATTACTTTGATCCCCTTTTCATTACACAATTGATTGATACGGCCACCTTTGTGAATCTTGGCATTATTTCAGACCAGGATTCTGTTGACAGCTGGATATGGATTCATCCTGGGAAGCTTCAATAAACAAGGATCTCAATCAGCAGCACAATCTTGATCATAAACAATAAAATAACGTACCAGATGCCATTTGAGAAAATGCTCAAAGTCTTTGCAAGTTACAGTGTCTTCAAAGACATTAGCCGCTATCATTGCATAAACAGAGATGGCAGGGATCAAGCTGTACCTAACGGGGTTATTGTCATGTTGATAATTGTATGCTGGTTGCCCCTTTGCAGATTGGGCATGGGTCCAAAGCAAGTCCCTAATGCAAATTGCAGTTTCATCTTGTTTGAGGAATTAAAAGAAGCCAATTAGCAGCTGAAATCCACCAAACCTGAGAGGAAGATTAGAACATACCAGTAAAGACAAGCCACTCTGCTGGGATTGAGGAAATTCTTTCTAAGTACTCATATTTGGCTACAAGATCCTTACGGATATTGATTGTGCTTGCTTTCTTCAGGGTAACACCTAATCAACTCTGGAAGACTTTTTGAATGGTTTCAACCAAAACCAGGCTTCCACAGCTATCATAGACCTGTTCTCTGATCTCATCCAGAAACAAAACTGGCTTGCTTTGTACCAATGAGTACATGAATATCTTTTGTCATTGGTAAGTTGTTCTGGTTGTCCTAGTTTTTCATACTCCTCTGGGTCTCAGATGACACAGCATGTTGCATGAAAGAGTTCAATCCATTGTTGAAAGGATTGGCGGGAGATATTTTCACCCGAAGCAGTGCAGAAGAAATCAAAAGAGTGATCTTGAAGAGCTATCTGGACTGCCAATATCTTCAATCCTGGGTTATATTGACAAAAAAACATGGTTTTGTTGGAATTGGCTGCGTTTCTAATCTCCTGCCAAACAAAAGCCACGGAATTTCTTCAGTTTCATCAAAATCAGATTTTTATAAAAGAATGGAAATAACGACTGACCAATCAAAAGTATTGCTGATAAGGTTATGAGGGAATGGAATTGTTGAAGTTGAAAGATTTCTGATGATTGATGGAGGGGTGGATTGGATTTGAGATCCAAAAAAACCAACGGAGAAGAAAAATTTGGTTGATAGGAGTGGGTCCAATTGGAGGTAGGAAAAAAAAGGGGGGGTGGGTCCAATTGGAGGTAGAAAAAAAACGGGGGGGTTGATCCAATGGGAGGTGGGATTTTTTTTTTACCGGATACTGACCATTGAAGGTGGGAGGGAAGTTGGGCAGAAATGGAAATTTTGGCGTGCTGTCCAAGCTTAAGGACAAATACAATATTTTTACGTCTCTGCAACGTAACTCTCACATGGAAAAATCCTTTGTTTCATGGGTTTTCAAGAATTTATTTTTTTTGAGGATTTGACACTGCATCCCTTGATTTGGGTGTATAAAACAATTATGAAAAATCTTTGTTCATTTTGGAAGCATTTGAACACCTTAAGAAATTCATTCAAAAAATCAAAAAAATCAAATTTCTCCTTGCATTTTTGGGTCCTTTTATTTATTAGAGATAGAAATACATTTTGTAGGTAATATTGGTTTTGAATAATTGATAATTGATTCAATGGATTGATTGTATGAATGAATTTATGAATCTGAGGGAAATACAACTGGGTAGAGGGGTTCTTTTATAGACAAGATCTCCCTCACCAATATTACTATATACAAGCTAAGGGGGAAAGAATTTGAACATGCTTTTCTCCTTGGTTCCTATGTTTTACCATGGAGTGTGATGAAAATTAAATGTTCATTTTCTCTGATATTCCTTGCTATTCTTATTTGTATAAGTTATTTCAGAAATAAATACATAATAATTTCTTTTAATTGTCTTATTTATAAATCTCATACTTTCTTCTCTTTTCTTCATTAGTATGATGTACCTGGATTTCTTGGCTGTGTTTATATTTCTGTGACATACTTCACAGAGAATTAATCTTTGATAAATCTATTATTAATAAGCATATTGAGATGACTCCTTTTTCCATCATGGTCCAAATTATCTTCTCTTTCAATTTTTAATAAAATCAAATTTTTATAAAAAGTATTTTTCCCTCAACAGGGATTACAATCTCAACACCCCCCCTTAATCCTGTATGGGGAAACAACCTTAAATGTCAACTTTTTCACTTCTAAAGAGATGTTACTTCTTCATATAGTCTTTCTGAAGATTTATCAATATCCATATTGTAGAAATATGTCTGAGGACGTTTTTCTGGATATTTTTTCAACAGTATTCTTCAACATGATTCTTTCCTTTGGAATAATTGAAAATTTTATTTCTATTTTTATTTAAAAATAGTGCTTCTGGTTTTTGATTTTCAGCTGAGATTTTAAATTGAACATGAACCTGTTCAAGCTTCTTCAGCACATAATCAATAGAATTTATTTCATTTTGATGTGATATGATCCTAACAAAGGATTCCAATTATCTTGGTAATTTTCTCAAGATCATAATGATCAAGGCTTTTTCTTTTAACTTGAAAACAAAAATTCTCAATTTACTAACAGCAGCTCTAAAATCTTCAATGAAAGTGATTGTTTCTTGAAATTCAATTTTTCCAAACTTAGCAAATGCCAATGTTTGACTGGCAATTTTATTTGCCATGTATTTCTCTGGTAAGAGTTTCCAAAGTGCTTGACCATTCCTCTTAAGTGATGAATCAATTGTACCAGATAAATAAGCAAGTTTTGATTCACTCAAGTGTCTGACTATAAGGCTGTATGCATTTCTATTCAATAGGGTGTATCAAAGTTAAGCAAAACTGTCATTTTTGAATGGCAGGTTTCAACCCAAATCTGCCATTTCAAACCCACCATTAAAAATCAAAAACACCCACTAATTACACATCAGACATGTCAGAGTTACCTCAAAATAAATGGGGTTTTTCAAATAAATTATTTAAAGGCTTTCAACACCTCAACCCATCCCTGGTCTTGAACTCCAAACTTGTTGGAAAAATTCTACCTCCAACCTCATCCAAAAAAATTGATTCATTTCTCTTCATCTCTTCATTGTTATCCTCATCAATTCATCACTCTCATTGCTTCATCACTCTGATCTCTTCCTATCCTCTTTGCTTCATCACTCTTCTTCATTTATTCATCACTTCATCTCCATTTTCAACACATCCCTTCATTGCTTCATCACTTTCACTCCATCCCCACTTTCAAAACATCCCTTCATTGCTTCATTGCTTCATCCCTCCATCCCTCTTACTCTGTTCAAATGGACCCTCAGCAATAATCCCCCCACAAGTCCACTAAACAATCCAATGTACCAAAGCAAACATCCCCCAGTAACTCAAAATCCAACAATCCTCCTCCATCAGCTTCAAAAGGCTCAAGTCATCTCAAGAGATCTGATCACATCATCCTGGTAAACTGGCTCAAAATCCCCTTCAACTATGATTCTTTCTTTGGATCCAAGAATCCTCCCCCATCAGCTTCCAAAGGCTCAAGTCATCTCAAGAGATCTGTTTACATCATCCTGGTAAAATGGCTCAAAATCCCCTCCAACTATGATCCTTGCTTTGGATCCAACAATAAAACACTAGTTGGCCAGCCTCCATCCTCTAAGTTAAATGGCTATCTCCTTATGGCCAATGAACTCAAGGATAAAACCAAAGTTAGGCTGGATTATCCATCCAAAATGATGCGGGAGTAATTCAAGAAATATTGAACCAAGTAAAAAAAAGCCCACTCAATGTCAATTTCCACTGGCTTTGATATCACAAACTCCAATAAAGCAAAGGGAATCAACTCAGTGGTTGATAAGTTGGACTCCATTTTTCCTTTTTATATTCAAATGGATTAAATCTTTGGAAAGAAGGCCAACATCACCCCTTTAGCTGCTTTTGATGCCCAACAATCAGATTCTGTTGATGCTGAGGACCTGGCTGTGGATGCTCAGCCTAGCAATGATGATCCCAATGAAAACTATGATGGCCCAAATCTGATTTGGAGGAGGATATTCCACTGGAACCAGCTCCAATCACATCTACCCTAGTGTTGATCAAAAATTCAAACACTTCCTTGTCCCCCTCACTTCCTTCTTTGAATTTCTCTCTTACTGTGGTGGAAGAACTTAAAAATTGGCCAACAAGGAGAAAGTTATTCCTGTATTGCCACTACCATCAACATCTGCTCAAGTAAGGAACCAAGTTCTTTCCTCTTCTGTCTCCTTAATCCTGACTGATTTAGATTTTAAAAAATCAGGCTCATCCATTCCTGAATGGCCAAATACTCAATCCATTGGAGCCTCCCAAATCCCCTTCAAATCAGATCTATGATGTTCCCACACTAACCTCCTCTTCAAAGGGAAATAAAAAGGTCTCCAATCCCATCAGCCTCAACCCCAATAGCTGTAAAAAGAGGAGAAACACTTCAAATTTTTCTGGATTTGAAGATATAATGGAGAAGAGAGATTCAAGCAAGTGAATTAATTGATTCTCCTGGCTTTCAAAATCAAGCCTATTCCTATTCCCCTCAAAAAAACAGTGAAATCAAAAATTGAATCTAAAAAACTTAAATTTGAAAAGGAGAAGTTGGATCCTCCACTGGCTATGGATTTCCAAAAGCAGAAACCTGAGAGTTTGGCTCATCAACAAATGTTAGATGCTGAGTGGCAAATCAAACAGGCTGAGCTGGAGTTTCAAAAAGAGGAAAAGGAGAAGGATCAAGAGGAAGACCAACTGGAAAAGGAGAGGGAAAGGCTAGCCAAGGAAAAAAATATAGGTTATGGGCGGCCATGACATGTATAGGTAGCAGTAGAACTGTCAATGAAATAAAGGAGATTACTTGATTGCTTGGCTTGTAAAATATTTGCTTTGATAAAAGTTTCAAAAATAAATACAAAAAAATTATTTTCAAATACCACAATCTAAGGTTCAAAAATTTAAACTCCTTGAGGAAAGATTGAATAGCTGCTTTCTTCAAATAGTGTCCAAAAATTTCAGAAGGGTGCATTGATTTTTGCCATCCAATTGCCCACATTTTGCCACCCCTAGATCTTGAGGGACCAACTGTGTTGACAAACTGTTTTTACTGGTGAAGGAATTTTGTGGCCAAGTTGATGTCCTTCTTTTCTTTCTGGGATAGTTTATTCAATGGGAAAAATTAGATTATTTCAACCAGAGAGTGGCAATTGGAACAATCAAGAACAGCAAATTTTCCAGAGCTGAAGAAATGGAATTTTTCAATCTTCTGTTTGGCTTGTCAAGATCTCCAGGGGTGGGTTTTCAAGTTTTCTTTTCAGCAGAAATAGCAGGATACAAATTCAAAGGTTGTATTTTTTTTCAAGACCAAAACACCTTTTTGTCAAACCCATCTTCATTTAATTCCACAGAGATTTCAGAATATCTCATTTGAGCCCTCTTTTGCCAAAGAGCCCTCTGCTTGCTACCTCTCTTTATGTTTTCCAAACCATCTCCTTCCATCTTGATGCCTCCCATGCACCTGCTGCACTTGGGGTGAGGATCAACAAGGAAAAGATCCCGTTGTATAAAATTTTTAGTGGGGTGGGAGAAGCATTGGCGGTCCAGAAAGGGGGAAGAAGTCAACAGAACAAGGATTCAAAAGGTTTTTTCATTGCATGGCATGCAAACAAAAATATCAGTATGATATAATCAAGGTAGATCATCAACAAAAAAAAAAAAAAAAAAAAAAAAAAAAAAAAAAAAAAAAAAAAAAAAAAAAAAAAAAAAAAAAAAAAAAAAAAAAAAAGAGGTTGGGCAGGCTGGAGGTGGGGGCGCTTGGTTGGCAACCAAGCAAGAAGGGGGGGCAGCAGCAAGCAAAAAAGTGGGGGGTGGCGGGGGGGCGGTGGTGACAAAGCAAGAGGGGGGACAGGCAGCAACCTAGCAAGAGGGGGGGTGGTCCAGGGAGCAAGAAAGAGGGGGGGCAGTAAGCAAGCAAGAGGGGGAGGCTGGTGGCGTCCAAGCAAGAGGGGGGGTGGGCCAGGGAGCAAGCAAGAGGGGGGGCAGAAAGCAAGCAAGAGGGGGAGACCAAGAGGAGGGAGGGTCCAAGTCAGCAGGAATGGGTGATAGGGAGGGGAAAGGAGGATGAGGATGAGGGGGGGGGAGCTTACCTGGGGTACCAACCAAAGGAGGAGGGGAGGTTATGGTGAGGTGGAGGTGATGGTGAGGTGGGGGTGATGGTGAGGTGGGGGTGAGGAGGTGGAGGTAGTGGGTGAGGAGGAGGAAGTGGACCAGTGGTTTGGAATTTGATTTTTGTCTAAGTCCACCAAAAAAATAAAAATAAAAATAAAAATAAAAATAAAAATAAAAATAAAAATAAAAATAAAAATAAAAATAAAAATAAAAATAAAAATAAAAATAAAAATAAAAATAAAAATAAAAATAAAAATAAAAATAAAAATAAAAATAAAAATAAAAATAAAAATAAAAATAAAAATAAAAATAAAAATAAAAATAAAAATAAAAATAAAAATAAAAATAAAAATAAAAATAAAAATAAAAATAAAAATAAAAATAAAAATAAAAATAAAAATAAAAATAAAAATAAAAATAAAAATAAAAATAAAAATAAAAATAAAAATAAAAATAAAAATAAAAATAAAAATAAAAATAAAAATAAAAATAAAAATAAAAATAAAAATAAAAATAAAAATAAAAATAAAAATAAAAATAAAAATAAAAATAAAAATAAAAATAAAAATAAAAATAAAAATAAAAATAAAAATAAAAATAAAAATAAAAATAAAAATAAAAATAAAAATAAAAATAAAAATAAAAATAAAAATAAAAATAAAAATAAAAATAAAAATAAAAATAAAAATAAAAATAAAAATAAAAATAAAAATAAAAATAAAAATAAAAATAAAAATAAAAATAAAAATAAAAATAAAAATAAAAATAAAAATAAAAATAAAAATAAAAATAAAAATAAAAATAAAAATAAAAATAAAAATAAAAATAAAAATAAAAATAAAAATAAAAATAAAAATAAAAATAAAAATAAAAATAAAAATAAAAATAAAAATAAAAATAAAAATAAAAATAAAAATAAAAATAAAAATAAAAATAAAAATAAAAATAAAAATAAAAATAAAAATAAAAATAAACTGGAGTCAGCCTAGGATTCTTGGTTAAACAACCAAAACCAAAAAAAATCTGTGATGTTTTTTTGCTATTTGAAAACCAAGTTCTACTCATCCAAGTGAGCAAGTGCAAGGGGTAGAATCTGCTCTCCCATAGCCAAAGATGAGGTAGAAGAAGAGACCAGGATGACTTGGGGAGGGTTGGGAATATCTTCTTCAAATATTTTGTCCCATTAATATTTTATTTTGGCAAGAAGGTTTTGAAGGATTACACAACTAATAATCAAGTTGATGAGGATCTTGATTGTCCTTGGAATTTTGTAGCTGGTGTTGCATCTCCCATAACCTGGCCCATCTTCCTTTTAGGATTCCTATGGCATGCTCAATCCAAACTTGTGATTGGGAAAGATAATAGTTGAAATTGGATGTGGCTTGATCATTGGTTGAAGCATTGCAGTATGCTGGAACCACATATTTCCCACTAGCATAAGCTGAATCAGCCAAAATTTATTGATCTTGCTCAAATTAGTTATCTGGTTGTTGGGAAATCTGCATCCAATTGAAAACATAAGGATTGTGACAAGAACCTGGAAGGCATGCATGGAGGGATATGAACTTCTTGTTTTTATCATAAAGGAGTTGAAGTGACACAGAGTATCCACCCAAACCAATAAAAAATATTTTTTCTGTGTGTTATCAAAGGTTTTATCAAAGGCTTTGGAAAAGAAATGAATCAATTGCCTTTTTTTCCAATCAAAATAGTGGTTGCCATCTAGCTTGGGTTTTTGACTCAAGGGGATAGTGGTTCCATCAGCAAAACCAATGCAACCAGGAAAGCCTTTGTTCTCCATTAATTGAGATATCTCCTTGCGTTTTTCTTTGGTTGGCCAAAAAAGGATTAAGCAATGGAAATATAGGATAGAAATCATGACTATTTTGGTGTATAATTCACTGGTTCCATAATGGACTGAGAATATATTTTCTAATTGATGAATTGCTGCTACATTTCCATTTGGTCCCAATCTACAAAGAGAAACAGCCAGTTGGATAGCTTGATTGCGTTGAGTATTCTGAGAAATTTTCTGGAAGATGTGGTGGTCTTCAATCAGAAGTTTCATGAATGAAGGCAATAAAGTTTGGAACAGTTGCTGGAAGATTAAGTTGGGGAGTAGATGAAGCTTTTGCCTTTCATACATAGGGTTGTGGAGAGTGTGTATTTTTGGAACTATGTATTGCTTCTCCAATAGAGCATTCAAAGCTCACCAATTTGATTCCATATTGGATTCTGAATCAGAGTCCAAATCAGAGTCAAATAATAAAAAAATTTCAGTCAGCTTTTTTGTGTTTTCAACTTGCTTCCGGGAAGTTTGATTGGACATGTTGAGAAAGATGTTGATGGGATTTGTGTGAAGCAATGGAGATGTGAATTGATGGAGATGAGATTTGTTTTATGCAATGGAGATGGGACCAGTATGTATTTGTTGAGGTGGAGGTGTAGATGGGTGTTTTGCATGCAATGTGATGTGTGTGATGTGATGGAGATGTGAAGCAATGGAGATGTGAATTGATGGAGATGAGATTTGTGTGATGCAATGGAGATGGGAACAGTATGTATTTGCTGAGGTGGAGGTTTGGATGGGTGTTTTGCATGCAATGGGATGTGTGTGATGTGGTGGAGATGTGAAGCAATGGAGATGTGAAGCTATGGAGATGAGATGTGTGTGATGCAATGGAGATGGGATTGGTATGGATTTCCTGAGGTAGAGGTGTGGATTGGTGTGATGCATGTGATGGATGGTGGATGGATGATAATGGCTGTTTTGATGTTTGAAATCAGCAATTTTCATGAAATTTGCCATTTTTAAATACACCAGTTATGGGGTATGTGTATTTCAGAAACCCGCCATTAAAAATGGCAGGTTTGTTCAAAAAAAATGGCAGTTTTTCTAACTTTGATAAGCCCTGATTGATCCTTGATCTCAGGTCTACTAGGGTCAGTGCCAAGTATGAGATCCAAGGCTCCAATGAAATCAAGTTTGGACTTCATCATGGTAGTCCAAGTGAAATAATTCTCCTCTTTCAGGAGTAGTCTGCTGCTGAGCCAGGTGTTACCCATTTGGATTTATTATTCTTGTGTTATTTTTTATTGTTGATAACATTGAATAGCCACAAAACACAACAACTAGGGTCCCAAAAACAAGCAGCAATGCGCAAAAATGGGAGAGACAACAAGGGTTAAAAAGCTCAATATTTCTGATCAAATGGATACAAGCAAGGTGAAGAATACAATTGAACATGGCCAGGAGAGCAAAAACAACAGAGGATGGTTCTGGGGGATCTTTGAAAAGAATCTAGCCAAGCAATTCTATAAATAACAAGAAATATGGTTCCAAAACAAGAAATTGCAAAAAATGGCGGGAAAGTGAGAAAATCAATATAATCAATCCAACCAAGTTGATCAAGGAAAGAGAAACAAATGTAACAAGTGTGCAACAAGCAAAAGCCAAAATTCCCCCAGAATATGGTAAGGCAGAAAAAAATTGAGCAATAGGAGTGATAGATGCCCTGATTGAGACCAAATTGAGATTACAAGGCAAGAGATCCAACAAAAGACAATGACAACAAAGTTGACAATAATGAGTACAAATAAGAAGGTCAATAAGATCAAATGCAGCAGAAGGAGCTAGCCAAGAGATTCAAAACAACAACAAATGTGGCACAATGAGCCACCAAAAGAAGAAAATGAGCAAGATTTTTAATAAAATTGAATATGGCAATAAGCCAACAAGACAAAAAAAACAAGTAAGATGGCCTATAACCAAATACAACAAAGAGATTCTCCAAGATGAGTAAGACAGTTGTATTAGAACAAATCAACATAATACAAGTAAGACAACCAATACATCCAAATTGAGACAAGTGCAAATATGGAAATTAGCCAACCAGAAAACAACAAAAAGCAAGATAATTAATCTGACAAAGTTGTTAGGCGGGTAATGATAATGTATTAGAGATAGAAATATTGTTGGTAGGTAATATTGGTTTATAATAATTTATAATTAACAGGGATTAAAATCTCAACATTATTTGCCTTTAAAATTAATTTGTTTTGGTCATTTAAGCTCTAGAGAAGTCAAAAAACAATCAAAGGGCTTTGTTATTTATTTTTGGGATTTTTTTGGATGTATCTTTGACCTCACAAAATTGAATCCGACATATAAAACCTTCATAATCACTCATCCATTTCAATGTTTTCTTTCTGCACATCTGGCACCAACTTTTCCCTCATATTTTTACAGAACTTTATAAAAGAATCTGAACCTGAATATAAAGATTATTCTAACTGCTTTTCACATGTTTTACACCACAAAATGAAGCAGTCAACATATTTTTTTTTCATATTTGGATGCTTCTCTAATGTTCTGTAAAATAAAATTGAGGGAAACATTGACCCCAGATGTGAAGAAAAAAGATAGAAATGGATGTATTATTTTGAACTGTTTTGACATTAGGTTCAATTTTTTGAGGCCAAGAATACATCCAAAAGATCCCAAAAAACAATATATAACATTAAAGCTCTATGATTGTTTGTATTAATTTTTTGGGGGTTGAAAAACTAAAAAAAATTAATTCAAAAGGCAAATAAAAGGATTGAAAAATGCAATTAGAAATTTGATTTTATTTATTTATTTCTTGAATGATATTTTCAAGGTGTAAGAATAAATCCACAAAAGCCCGTAAAATAATAGAAAGCTCTTTTAATCTTTTATCAAATTTCTTGGAGCTTAATTCACACAAAAAGAATTAATTAAAAATTCAAAGGACAGGATCCACAAATAAAATGAGAGATTTGATTTTTTCTATGTTTTTTATTTTTTTATTTTAATTAATTTTTTTTTGAATGATTTATTTAAGGTGTAATAGTAAATCCAAAAAATCTCCAAAAAATACTAAAAATCTCTTTCATTTTTTTCCACTTTCTAAAAGCTTAAATCACCAAAAAAAAAAATAATTAAAAAGGCAAAGAAAAGGATCTACAAAGGCAATGAGAATTGTTTTTTTTCATTTTTTGAATGGAATTTGTAAGGTGTTATGATGCCCCAAAAATCATCAAATATTTTTAATAAGGTTTTCAGAAAACCAGCTACAGGGCTGTGGCGTCTGATTTCCAAAAAAATAAATTCTTGACAATCCATTAAATAAAGTATTTTTCCATGGGATTTATGTTGCACAGACATAAAACACCCCTGAAATGAAGAATTTGACCTGTGAGAAAATTAATGCCAAAAAATGAGTCAGATTTGTTCTTCATGTTGATTTATTTTTTTCTATAGTTGAGGAAGATATTAAGGATCTTGATTTATTGTTTATCCTGATGAGTTTTGTTATCAATTTGAGGCAGAGAAAGATTAATAAAAAGGATCAGTACATTACAATGAGATTGATATTGATGATGAGTGTTTTGAGTTCAATATTGAGAAGCAGGAGGGTTATTCAGATGAGCTTGGAGGTTTAAAAGTAAAATAAAAGAAAATAGGAGAAGAGAATGTATCAATCAGGTCTTTATTTCCCATATCCAAGATCAAGGATTGAGTTATTAGTTTCAAACTTGACTTGGGTGAGGCAAGGAAGGATTCAGATTGCATACAACAAATTTCGCAGTCATCCTTTTCAACAAATTTAAATATTATAAAATTTTTCCTCTGCAAAATTCAATATCTTTGGATTTCAAAATGAAATCCAATATGATGGTATACATTATAGAAAAGCTAGACACCACCACATTTGATTCTTTTATCACCTTTCATGATTCAGCATTCAGGATTTTTGATCTTTATTATTGCTTTATTATTTTTTTTCTTGGTTTTCTAATTTTTTCAAAGAAGTAGCTTTGGGGAAGCTTCAAAGGAGATTCACAAAAAACTCAAAACTTCCTTGAAGCCATCAAAAACATAGTTGTGTGGACATCACAGCTTTGAAGCCATAAAACCTACAGATTTACATTGATTGAAAGCTTCAAAGCTTTGAAAAAATTAAAACTGGGGATGTAGGTGAACCCAGTGGCCCCTCCCTCCCTCCAACAGTTTTCAAAGGTGGGACCCCCAACTTTCCCATCATGGGAAACTTTTGAAAAAATAAAAATGATTTAAATAAAGTTTTCTCACCTTTTGTTCACTTTGATTGAACTTTTACTGCCTTCCTGCATGGTGGAGAGATTCCATAGGCATGAATTTAGAGAAATAAAAAGTCTAACTTCATGCCACATTTTATAAACTCAATTTTTTTTTTTGGTTTTTAAATTTTTTAAATTTATTATTTTATTGATTGATAAATTTCAAATTTATACAGGGCCTTTATAAATTTTCTTGAAATTATTTTCTGTAACTGGATTAATTTGATTGATCAAATTGGATTTTTTTTTTGTATAATTTCCATGGAGGTTTCTGAGTAGAAATTGGTGGGTACCCAATTTTTGGTGATAGTTTTAAGCTGGAGAAAAAACCTTGGTTATATTTTTTAATAAATTTTGAATACCCCTGGAAGAAATTTCACCCCTGCTACTTCAGCCTTCAGCCTTGGGATACCTCAAGGACACTCAACAGTTTATAAAAATCTGACAAAAAGAATCATACTTTAGAATGAAGCATACAAACTTTTACCAATACTTATGCATCCTATTGGCCATATTCCACAATTAGTGAAATTACAAAGTTAATTGAAGAAAAAAATAGTGCAAGCCCACTCAGATTTGTTACCATAAATCATAACTTGCTCCTGATTTATTCTTAGCCAGATTAAAGTACCCTAAAGCATAAGCATTCTGCTTGCTCCAAAACAATTTCTATTTGTCATATTTTTAAGCACTCTCAAGCTCAAATAAGTTGAAAAAGAATGGGAAATCTATCAGAGCTAATATTCTCAACCACCTAAATGCTTAGTATTGACTACTGAACCCATTGGAAACTATAAACAAGGTTCAAGGTTCAACCCAGAATTTGAGCTGTTCCAGGACTCAACAGAACAATTCAGTTTGCTTCTTTTCTTGCTCCAAGCTGGTACCTCCTTCTAGCGCAGAGTGATATAGACCATTGGTTTCACCCACTCTAGGGGATGACTTTATTTTCCAACTCTACTATTGGGCCCCTGGAAAGGCCACTGTTTTGGAAAGGGCTGCATGGGAAATCAAATGGAGCAAACCATATCTCACTCAATCTTCTTTTTAATCTGCTTTGGCATTCCTTCAGTTTGTTGCCACTCCCTGACACTAAGAGTTGAAAATGATGAAATCAAGAACTCAAGAGTGCTCCTCACTCTGAAAGTACATACATTCCATGCAACCAAGGGTGTGATTATTTGTGAATACTGACCACCTATTGGAGAATCTTAGAGAATGATGAAGTACAATGACTGGTGCCACAGCCTGTAGGGGCCAAAGTTCATAATTCTAATGTGGCTCTGCAGGCCCAAGCTTTCCACCTCCATTGATTGTAAGAGAAAAATTTGGATGGTTGACTGACTGATGCATGTGCAGTCTTCAAATCCTATCATTCAACACCTCAATTGATTGTAAGAGAAAAATTTGGCTGATTGACTGACTGATGCGTGTGCAGTCTTCAAATCCTATCATTCAATATTTTGGACCTTGACTTGAGACAGTTCAATTGTTTGGTCAGTTTGCTCCACACTTCACGTTTCCCAATCACAGTCTGCCATTCAAGTTGAAGTTTTCATTACAAAGTAGAAACAGCAACTCTCGGTGTCCAGGGTACGTATTTTGGGCGTCTGGCTGGACTCAAAGCCCTTCAAATGTGGTTGAAGGTGGGGTGATAAAGTTTTTGGTGTGGCCTGGAACGCGCTACATTTCGCTTTTTGCCTCGCATTGCTCAATCAACATTTAACAGCCAGGCAGTTTGGTACGACAGTAAAGATGCTTGGCAGTCAATCAAACGAAGCTAGCGTATAGTCTAACAAATATTAGCCATTCTTCTCTTTTCCTGTGTTGTTTAGGTATGGTTTGCTTTTTCTAATAAATTTCATCATACCAGCCGATACGGGCGAATTGCGCCTCTGGACTAAGCCTTGGCAACCTACGTTCACACTCTCTGTACACCCCCGACCAGTTCATTAAGAAAGCTTATTTACACATCATATACGTTGTTCTCGATTTACCACTGGGCTGATCACTTTGCGAGCGTGACTACCTCGAAGACATGAGGAACGTTTCCTCCCTACTCTTCAAGGATCCCCTGCGGGCAAGACCCGTTAGTCCTTGTCGCTTCAAGGAAAAATTCATTTCATTTGAGCTCTATTTTTTTGTCATTTTTGTGCTAGTAATACTTGAGTTCTCGTGTGCCAGATCTTCAGACAGATGCAACGGGAAGATATGCTGCCACCGTATGAACATTTAGGTCTTTTAGATTGTGGTTGATGGTATGCTAGGTCACTGAGAATTACCGAGTTGCCGGATCGATTTCACCCAAGAAGACTTGTCGATCAACTCCACCGCTAGCAATGATCGGTTCTTTGGGATGGAATGCACAACTCGTTACAGTACCTTTGTGCCCAGGTAATTTGTAAAGTATATTCCCTGTATTTGCGTTCCATATACATAGGGTACGATCTGCAGCTCCAACGGCAACAAGATCGCCTGAGTTATCCCAAGCAGGCGATCTTAAATGCTGCCATATGATTGAAGGTAAATTAAGTATCCGGATGATTAGGGTCAGCACCCTTATTGCCAGGGACAGCAGAAGGTCACATGTAAAGCGAAATTAAGTGAAGGATGTACGTTATCAAATCCAGCTGGGGCTCCCAATAGGGTTTGAACAAGTCGACGAGGTGCGTTGGGCCCGTTCGAATTGGTAATGGGAGCGAACGGCCGAACGTCCCACTATCGTTGAGCGAGTGCGAAAACAAAAAGCATTAGCATTTACCAAAAAAAAAAATCGCTAAAGCGATCACGATCAAAAGCTACTGACGATCCGAACAGTGTCGTCGAATCCGGCACTCAAGAGAAAGCTTCCATCAGGACTAAGTTTCAATCCGGCGATCGTATTCGTGTGAGCTCTCAAACTCCAAGAGACTTCTTTCTTGCGCAGATCAAAGCAGTGAATATCATTATCTAGCCCTCCCACGAAGATCTGTTGCCCATCAGCGCTCCATTCGATAGCGGTCAAAGGATAGCTGAGTTCAACCAAGTCGATTGGTTCCTTATCATCCTCGCGCCATATTCGTACCGTTCCATCATCTGAAGCAGTTGCAACTAAGTCATGTCCACTAGCACCAGAGACTGCTATTGAATTTAATAAGGCACCATGACCGCGATGGCGACGGACTGACTGTCCGGTTTTTAAATCAAACGTCGTCAGGATTTTGTCGGCTGAACCGGCGTAGAGGCGTTCCAAGGGACGAAGAGGTGAGAAGTCGATCGATAAGATAGCTCCTTTGGGACCCTTTAGGACACCATAGTTTCGGCACTCTTCCCCGTAAACGGACCATAGGTTGATTGTTCGATCGACAGATGCCGAGGCAAGATGATCACCAGAAGAATCGAATTTCACGTCCAAGACTTCTGCCTTCGAATTTCATATGCTTTAAATTTTCAGTTTTTTCCTTCTTGCTATTCGCGTGAAGCAGGGGATACGTACCGAGTGTCCACTCAGCACCATGATGGGGGCTGCCAAGCCGCTCGTCCTAATGTCATTCTTTCCGAGATGGAGATAATGAAACCGGCCGTCAGTTTTTGCACAGGAAAAGGTTCGCAAACGTTTAGCAGGTTAAGCCAAGGCGAGAACTCTACGAGCTGCCAGAGAAATGATGTTAACCTTTTGACGGTTTGGATCAACTGCCCCTTTCCACTTCCATCACTGCTGACGACCAGTTGCTGGGTATTCGGCTCCTCTGATTTGGGACGCTTTGCAATCAGCGCACCGGCGTCTGAAGGTCTCTTGTTGGTAGACATCGTTCGGTGTCCTTAGTTGGTGGGTTGAGGATAAGAACGTCGGAACCGTGAGTGGCTGGTGGGATGTCGGCTTCTGGTCATCAGGCCAAATCGATCGCGCCGCAACAAGCACCGGACGAGGCAGTGTCTCCGAACGCGGACCGTCGCCCCACGGGTGATCGGGTGAAAAACCCCCCGATAACAAATTGATAAATTCTCAACATCAAACCGCAACCAGGATGGTAAGAGCATCTACCCTCGTCTCGATAAAATCATCGACAACTCTGACAAGTTGTCGAGCCGCGCAAGGGTGGATAACTGTCGAAACCCGATTTCGCACCCTCGTTGCAATAAATCGGGCCCGCGCGACAGCTATAGAGGAGTTAGGGAGCGGGACCCACCATCGTCGCTTCCGCGAATCCCCGCTCGATAAGGGTTGGGACTGCCCCCGAACAGGGCAAAAAAGATACTTTTCGGATCATTTTAATTTCAAAAAAAAAAAAAAAAAAAATGAGATTGATTGAGAACATCGTCAGATGGGTGGGGGTTGTCGGTGGACGTGATGAAGTCTAAAAGGGAGGGGAGTCATCGTAGGGTGGTGTTATGGTTGGGGAGGGCGGGGGGCAGAAAGATAAGAGTGGGGCTCGACAAAATTTTGCTTGTTGAGCCTCAACGAGGATCCATAAATTTATGGATCCTTGTTGAGGATTTTGTCCAATCAACAGCTATTGAGCCTTATCGAGCGCACGATGGTGGCTCAATGGAAAAAATCCTCGATAAGTCCGCTTATCAAGCGGACTTATCGAAACGGTGGTAGATGCTCTAAGTCTTACTCCCGGATTGGCTTCCAGATTCGATAGCAGGTACGACTCCCATTTAACCCTTCTGACGCAAGAAATTACAAGTAGGTGTTCTATAACATGAATCAAAGTCAAACTTGTGCCACTTGGCCAATGTTAAATTTGCGACCCTGTGGTCGCAAAGGGGAGCAAAACGCTGTTTGCAACCCATCTGAGTTGCAAATGGCTGTTTGCAAACGGTTATATTAGGGCGTATCAGAGTTAGCAAACCCGCCATTAGAAACCCCCCACTTTTTTTGACCAAACCCGCCATTTTTAATGGCGGGTTTCTGAATTACGCATACCCCCTAACTGGTGTATTTCAAAATGGCGGGTTTCATGAAAATGGCGGATTTCAAACATCAAACCTGCCATTAAACCCGCCATTTATGCATCATCATCCATCCACCATCCATCACATCCAAAACACCCATCCACGTCAGCAAATCCATACCAATCCCATCTCCATCATATCACACACATCTCATCTCCATCGCTTCACATCTCCATCTTCACACAAATCCCATCATCATCTCATCAACCCACATCAAATTACCATCATTCTCAACATGTCCAATCAAAATTCCCAGCAGCAAGTTGAAAACACAAAAAAGCTGACTGAACTCTTAACCACTGGCCCACTCCTTCCTCCTCCTCACAAAACATTCATCACCACCACCTCACCCACCACCTCCCCTCCTCCTTTGGTTGGCACCCCTGGTAAGCCCCCCCTCCTCTTCCTGCCCCTCATTGGTTGCTGATCCTTTGATCATATCAATTGCTGGCAGCCTCCTCCAGCTTTTCCTCTTCCACCGCCTGAAACGCTTCCCTCCCCAGTTTGCATCCTCCTCACACCCACCATTCCCCCTCTGGTACTTCCAAACCTGATATCAAAACCAACCAATTGATTCCTGTGCATACTTCTCATCCTGACAATTGTCAACATTATCACTCAAAGCATTAAAATCAAGATAGCCCAAATCCAATCCCCAAAAGGAACCCCCATCCTTATTCAACGCCTTCCTCTGCCCCTCCTTCACCCCACTATGGGAGTAGTCTCCTAGTTTTCATGTGTCAAGATAAAAGTCTCTAGTGGGGAGAGATACAGATCAGATACTTACAAGACCCATACTCAAGCATCTAAGAACGCCGCTTGAAACTGTGAAGGTCTGAATTTTCATTTGGTTGTTATACAAATTGGAATCAGAATTTATAGATGATCAGTCATGTCTTGCCAAAAATCAAATCCCAAGGAAGGGAGAAGTATGGAGTGGAATGAAGTTGGAGGGACTAGTTTAGTGGCCAAAGGGGATCATGAGAGAGGGATGAGGAGGAAGAGAAAGGAAGAAGTTGAGGAAGAGGGGACAATGGATTGGAGCAGTGAGGATTCAAATTTGATGAATTATTACTCTGACAAGGTTGGAGAGCAGGATGATGACAAGAATGAGGAGGAGGAGCAGAAGGAAGCTGGGGATGTACAATCATTATCATCATCAGGACTAGCTGGCGGAGGAGGAGCAGCCGTAGGAGATCCACCCCCATCACCAATGACAACCAATCAAGATACTGCTACCACCACATCCTGAGCACCCATGCCAGCACCCACAACAATGAGCAACCACCACATCACAAGGTGGAAGATGACAACAAAAACCATGGCAGCAATGAGTACAAGGGCAATCACAAAGATTGAAGAGATCATTGCCAAGTATGAGACAATTAATAGCAACAGTCCCACTCATCAGAAAAAGGTCTCAAAGGTCAACATCCCCACCCTCACTAGAATACTGCCACCAACACACCCTGCCATCATCATTGTCATCATTTCAAGCACCCTCCGCTTCCTCCTTCACCTTCCTCACCCACCCTCATCCATACTCTTCTATCCTTCCCACCCGGACTCAGAATGAGATGGATCCAAAAATTGAGTGTGCCAATGCCATCAGATTGCCGGCTTGACAGGCTCCTCCTGCACCTCTCATGGGATCATTGGAAAACATTCATCAGGATGCCAATTTGAAGCAAGTGATGGATCCTAGCCAAGCAATTGGAGCTCACACTTTACCAACTTCTATCCCATCATTGATGGGCATGAACACAGGAACATTGGCCCATCTGGCAATGGCACACTTAGCTTGGTGGCTCAAGCGTCACTCACCAATGTTGAGGTCATGGGTTCAAATCCCATTGTGTGCAACTAAATTTTGGCTTGTAAAGCTGCCATGGCCCTCAAAATGTTTTTCAAAGAAAAACCCCTTCTTGATCCTCACCCCAAGCAGAGAATTTGCCTGGGAGGGAAAAAGATGGGAGGAGATGATTTGACAAACATACAGAGAGGCGGAAAGAATAGGGCTTGCATCCCTCAAAATGTTATACAGAAAATTGAATCCCTTATTGATCCTCACCCCAATCAAAGTATACGGTTGGGTGGGAACAAGATTGGAGGAGATGATTTGACAAACATACAGAGATGTGCAAAGAATAGGGCTTGGAACCCTCAAAATTTTATACGATGAATTGAATCCCTTCTTGATCCTTGGCCAAAATGTAGTATGTGGATGGGAGGAGATGAATTGGGAAACATACAGTGACAGGGTAGTTTTTGAATTACTTCCTCATCTGTTTTGAGGAAAGAGCCAGCCTACCTTGGTTTTATTTGTTAGTTCATTGGCCATCAGGAGATAACCATTAAAATTAGAGGATGGAGGTTGGAAAACTTGTTTTTCATTGTCCAATCCAAAGCAGGTTTCACAGTTGGAGGGAATTTTGAGCCAGTTTACAAGGATGATGTGATGAGCTCTCTTGAGCTGACTTGAGCCTTGGTTTTGCTTAACTCTGATACACCCTATTATAAAGGGGATGTTGGAGGCCCCATTGGCTTGAGTTTTTGGCCATTCAGGAATGGATGAGTCTGTTGCTTTTGAATCTAAATCAGTCAGGATTAAATGGACAGAAGAGAAAAGAAATTGGTTCCTTACTTGAGCAGATGTTGATGGAAATGGTGATATGGGAATGACATCCTCCTCATTGGCCAATTTCTCCAGTTCTTCAACCCTAGGAAGAGAGCAATCCAAAGAAGGAGGGGAGGGGTCCAAGGTTGGGTTTGACTCCTCAATCAATGCAGAAGTAGATGTGATTGGAGCTGATTGAGTTTGAATATCCTCCTTGGCATTGGATGGGGGCCACTCATAGGTTTCTTTGGGATCACCATTGCTAGGCTGAGCATCCCCAGAAGGGATGAAGGGATGAAGGGCTATGAGAGTGTTTAAGTGGTGAAAGTGATGATTTGATGAGAGGATGAGAGTGATGAAGCAAACAGAATAGGAAGAGATGAGAGTGATGAAGTGACAAGAGGGATAAAGTGATGAGAGTCAGGATGTGATGAAAGCAATAAAGTGATGAGAGAGATGAAGTGATGAGGAAAGTGATCCAATGAGAGTTAGCTGGATGTGATGAAAGCAATAAATGGATGAGAGCAATAAAGTGATAAGGATAGTGATCCAATGAGAGTTAGCTGGATTTGATGAAAGCAATAAGCAGATGAGAGTGATGAACTGATCAGGATAGTGATCCAATGAGAGTTAGCTGGATGTGACAAAAGTAATAAAGTGATGAGAGTGATGAAGTGATGAGGATAGTGATGAAGAGATGAAGAGCAATGAATCAATTTTTTTCCAATGAGGTTGGAGTTAGAAGGAGGTGGGAAGCAAGGGGTGGATGATGTGGACAGGTGGTGGAAGCCTTTGAACTTATTTCTGGGTAACTCTGACATGTCTGATGTGAAATAAGTGGTTTTTTCTGATTTTTAATGGTGGGTTTGACATGGCGGATTTGGTTTGAAAACCGCCATTAAAAAATGGTGGGTTTGCTTAACTCTGATACTCCCTATTATGGTGAATCCAGTGAGTTTGGTTGGGTTGTCAACTCCCGCTGGCCATGCAAAAAGCTGTGGTTGATGGCCGGACACAATTGGTTGATGGGGCAATAGCCAAGGGGGCCCAATCTTGTCATGTCATCAACCCAACTTTGCCGTTCATCAACTCAAAGCAACAAGATACAAGTTTTCTGGTGTTGTGATCCTCATGACCGCTAGGACCAATAGGCATTGTGGTGAATATCTATATGTATAATCCAAATCAGAACCACACCAGTCAAGGTGTGAGAGGGATAGTCTTCAGAACAACAAAGGAAGATTCTGAGCCAGCAACAAGTAATGAAGGGTTTGAAATAGGCAAATTTGAAAAGAAAATTTTTTCCAAGGAGTCCCTCTTTGCTTTCTGGGTGAAATTTGGAAGTCAAAAATTATTTTTAAAACCCACAGGAACAATAAAATGTCATTATTTTGAATTGGGAAAAAAGCAAATTGGGATACCAAATGTGGGAAGAGGCAAACTATGAGATAAGCAAAGAGAGCATGTAAGCATAACAGACTAATTAATATGGGATGAGTGCATGAAGTAATTGGTCATTTCATTGTTAGGTAAACAGGCAGTGGAAAACCAAGGATTCCAAGGGCACCAGATTAATTTAGGAGGATTGACCAAGCAATGGTCACCAAGGCAGATTGGAAAGTAAGAAATTTGAGATTGAAAATGGTAGTGGATCATCCTTAGTAAAATTATTGGGTTTGATCATTCAGGATAATTAATGTGTGGTGGTGGAGCTGGGAGGGAAGTGGGTATTGTATTTAGTTTTATCTTATTTTTGGTTTTGTAATTAATAGGGTGTATCAGAGTTAAGATTTTCAAAAAGTTAAATGGCTGACTTCAGGCTTATGAATTTTGTTTCTTCAAAGTTTGATTTTTGTCAGATAAACCCATTGGTTAATTGTTTATTTTGATAAAAAATATTTTTTGAAAAATTGATTTTTTTCCAGAAATACACATTTCAAATTTTTCAAAAAATTTTCTCTGATACGCCCTAATGTATGCTAGGAGGGAAATCATCTTTTAGATACAGAAAATTAATTCATAGGGGGGGAGGGGATCATCATCATCATCAGAGTCTTTATTTTTCAAGATATAATTGAAGGTGTTCTAATATCAATTTTTCTTGGAGAAAAAAAAGGCAGAGAGTGTGAATCCAACAGTGCCTAGTTTCAGAAATTAAGATCAAAAACTGAAGAAGAAACAATCTAACACAGAGAATTCAATTGTTTTTAGGATTATATTTTTTGAAGAAAGAAGCTTAGATTCATCCTGGAAAATTGGAGCAGGTTCCAGAACCTTGAATCATATCATTCAGGGAATCATCCTCAATATGAGCAGCATGGTTCAGGTTAATAAAAATATTGATATCTTTCAGGATTTTTTATATCCAGATATTTTCTCAAGTAGAAATTTCTATAAACTCAAGCTTTCCCTTTTTGGAAGATATAGAGAAATAGAGAGATTTTTGCTCAATTTTACAACACCAAGCCATTGCACAGCCATGGATAATGATGAAGAATCCAGTCTGACTTCTTCTAGTTTTGGGATTTTTGAATCTGTAAGAGTCCCCATAGCTTTTGGGTTCATATTTGGACGATGAAGATTTCAATTTCAGGAAAAGGCATGTTTGAATTTTGATAGAACCTGGATTTTTAAAGGGGGATTAACCAAGGCATGTGTGAAAAAGGAAGAACATAATTTAGGAATTGGGTGATTAAAAAAAATATATTGTATCATCCTTACTGTGAGGATTGGGGTTATCATGCACTTATTGGATTTTGCATAATTCATATGCATAATTTGCATATAAAATTAATGAGTATACTATAATAGTCTAGTTTAATAAAAATTTAAAACAAAAGCATCCATGAAAAACATATACAAACAGGGGGAAATGGGTTTAACCTAATTGCTTACTCTGGGGTGGAAATTGATATTCCTATTTTTAATTATATAATCTTTACAGAAATGATTTTTAGTATGTAAGCTTTGCAGGAAGGATTATAATGTTTATTGCCCTTTTATATATATTTCTTTTTTTGAAAAAGCCTTGTCTTTGTATTTAATTTTTAATTAAGTACCTCATGTGAGGGGGAGGAAGCAAGTTTAAGTGAAATATTGATACATTATACAAAATCATTACACATAGACTCCAGGAATATGCCTAAATTTTGGAGTGCAGAAGTTTTATTTTAGAAAGTTTTACAAAATTACTCAGTTTCAGGATTTGAATCAGCTTCTAAATGGAAATTAGTTGTGGGAAAAAAAGAGGTTTAATCCACAGTAAAAAATATATTGAAGAAGTTTCTAGTGCAGGGAAGTTAGTGAGTCAGGGTTTACCTATAATCAGAGAAGGATCCACAAATTATATTGTAACATCAAGTGTCTTGAAAAAAATATTTGGGGATATAATTAGGAAATCCTCTTGCTTCTTGATACTTCTATACTTCTATATAAATGGTTTCTTAAAGTATATATTACATTTACATGCCTTCATGATTAGCAAAATGGAGATTAAATTACCATGAAACCAAACCTTCCAACTACTGGAACCACATCTGACAAATAAATCACCAATTCTCAACGTTCTTCCACCTCCTAGGACTTGGAGATCAACTCAAAAAATCCCAAACATCCCTCCCCAGAAATGCAGAGCCAAATTATGTGCCAGGTATTAACCTGAATTATTTTTTAGGTCCAATAAAATTCCCTAATTAATGGAACAGCTTGAAAACATAGTTGGCAGAAAGGGAGAATAATAGGAGGAAATTTTATGGAAGACTGTGAACTCCTTTCTAGAAGAAGAGTACCTGCAGGTTGTAAAACAAATTGGTTGATAATGAATTTTCTACTGTAGGAAGTTTTGGGAGGAAGTTCAAGAGAATAAATGGTAGTGGTAGCAGCTTTTTGGAAAAATTTAAATTGAGAGGCTTGAATCAGAAGCTTCTGAAAAATGGGAAGTTCTTTCAAAAAAAAAATTCCCAACCTGGGGTTTATCCTTTGATAGGATATCTAAGTAACTATTCTGAAAGGAAATTGTTGCGGAAAACAAGAGAGTGGTAAAATGAACATTATTTTCTACACTGCACCCAGAGCTTCAGAAAAGCATTTATAGAATTTTGAAAAAAAGTCCTCTTCAGAGTTCATGGGATAGATGAAATTTGCTTTCACCCTAAACGGAGGAGATTTTGCTGGTGGAAATTAAATAATTAGAGAAAATGGAGCTAATGAAGGATGGGTGTACCCCCATGTTGCCTGCAGAAACCTTTTCCAGAAAAAAAAGGCCCCACCACTGTCAACACAAGATGAATATAAATTTATAAATCTGAAATCAATGAATAATTTTGAAATCTTTCTGCAACACACAATTTTAGGAGGCCCCCACAAAGCACCTTGACTGAAAGAGGGTTCTTGACTTCCAAAATGCTGCAATTTCTGGGAGCTTGGGAGTTTGAAGAGGGGATTTGAGTAATTTATTGATGGAACAAAAGAATTTCAAGTATGGCATGATTTATGAGACTAATACACAAAAAAATGGAGATAGTATCAGATTAAACAGGGATCCAATGTACCCAAGACCATTTCAATAACACAGAGGGGCTAAATTCAGGAGATAGGAATCATTTCCCCTTGGAGTTGTCCATTTTAAAACTTCCTGGGAACCTGTAAAAGTTGCTTTGGGGGTAATAATTTTATTTAAATTTGAAGAAAAATGGGGAAAAGCAGAGGAAAGAATGGAAATAGATTTCAATCCAGCTAGGCTGAAAATTATGGAGCAATCAGTAGCACTTAAAAAACTGGTTTCAAAACAAAACATGGGTGAAATTTCCCAAATGTTTTTCAGACTCAATGCCACAATAAGGGTATCATTGTGGGAACTGGAAACAGTCTCCAAAAAAATGGCAGAGGAAATGAAAAATTTTCCAAAAAAAGTATATCAAACTAAAAGAGGAATGAAATTGTAGAGAAGTTCCATCAATGCCACGGGTCTTGACCATAAATCTTGAAAAAGAGGAAAAGGAGTTAGAAGAATATGTGGTATGTTCCTTTTAGAGCATCCAGAAATATTGAATGGAAAGGAGGAATTCTGAGAAATTATTTGAAGATATTTTATTGCTGAAATAATTTTCCCAAATCTGGAAAGAAGCACAGGACTATCAATGAAAAAGACAGGTATTGGAGTCCAGAAAATTGGTGGATTTACATGAAATGCAGATGTGAAACACCAGGAAAAAAACTGGAGGCACATTCTAGCATGTGCGTCCCTGTAATGTTGGTGTTACTGAAAGAAATAAATCTAGTGTAACTTGAGGTTAAGCAAACCATATCTCCAAAATAAAGAACATGTAAATATTTCCAAAACAACATCAAATTCAGTATTAATTCTGATAAAATGCACATGCATCCCAGGGTTAACAAAGGAAATTAGCTTCAAATTTAAAGGCAATTAAATTAGAAATATTCAAAAGGTGGATGATAAAAAATGAAGCATAATTATGAAAAATAATCATTTTGGTTGTGTCCATAACAGGGGCTTTAATTTATTCTATCACACCAAAAATATTGAACTGGTTTTTGAATTCATCCTGTTCTTTGGATTTACTGAACAAGTACTCAATTTTAGAATTGACAAGACCAGATGGGGGAATCAATGGCCTGCTTTAATTGAGAAAGGAAGATGATTTTGAAATTTAAATTCAAAATTCTTTATGGAACCTATCATTTATCAAAATATCTTCCAGCTGCAAACATTCAGAAATTGATTTTGAATTACTGAATTAAAAAAAAAATCAACAAGCTTAAATCTTTTTGACAGGAATAATCCAACAGATAAACAAAAAATAAAAAAATCAAACTTAATGTTAACCATTGGAATGCTTGTTCAATGCTTGCACAACCTCAATCCACTACAAGTTTCATCCCAAGCCTATTTGATATTTTCTATCTTTTTTCTGGCTCTTTTTGTTTTCAATTTTTCTCTAAAATAATCTATGAAATCCTTCATTGATATATTTAAATCCAGGTTTTTGTGTTCCAAGGATTCATAAAAAAATAAATAATTTGTATCAGGGCACAAGCTTGAATCAAACCAACCAAGAATACTATTGGATTAACATTTCATCCCAAAAACAAAAATTGAATTTATTTGGAGTTGTTTTTGGACAGTAAAAACTTTAGTTATGATTAATTCTGATTAAAAAAGGGACGTATCTTTAGAAATTAATATTTTGAATCATTTGAACCAACCAGATCAAGGACACATTTTAACAAGAAAAATTATAGCACCAATGAAAGGTTAAGTTTTCAAAAAAACTTGAATTCATTAAGAATACCATCACCCAAAAAATTTTCAGATTGGGGATTGTTCAATAGTAAGTTGTTTGGGATATTTTTTTGGTTTTATGGCTGCCAAAGTCTTTCCAAATAATTTTGATTGAACCAGAGCATGATTTATTGGTAGAAAAAAATGTCAATGCAATGTGGAAGAAGGTGTTGGAGCCATGCACAAGGAAAGTGTATATATGCATGCAATTTTATTTTTTCAATCATAAATGAATATAGTTTCCCACAGACCTTTGGGCAAAGGTCCGGGGGAAATTTCTGTCTCTATCTTGAAGCTTTTGTGGAATGAATTCATATTGGGAATCTTCTAAACAGACAATTAAACACCAAACCCCATATGTTCAAAATGGATAACTGCATCAACCCTGGGTTTTAATTATATCTTGAAGGGGCTGAAACTCAATTTCCAAATTTTTAAATACCTTGAATCTGTGACACCCCTTTTCAAAGATCAAGACTTCAATTCTTTTGTCTGAATTATATCTACCTGTAAAATAGTTAAGAGACATTTCAAGAAAAGTTACAGGTGCATACTAAACCAACCAAACTCCACTCATAACAATTCTAGACCATTCATCAGTTGGAAAGAAATTGACCAAGGTTTGTTGAAGGGTAGCAGAAAGAAAATTTGAATATATGAACGGTGAAAAATTCTATTTGACAAATTTAGAAATAATGTAGCTTAAAAAAACCTGGTGAAAGATATTTCAAAATTTATTCAGTACAAAGCAGATTCTGTGGATTAAATGAAAGAGCCCAACACCAGATTACACCCTGTCATGAAAATATATCAAACAAAGAAAGCCGGGGGGACATAAGGAGGGCAAATACATAATTAAAGTGTTCAAATTCTCCTCATAAATTGATTTTCTACAATGGTATCACCAAACTGGAATATCAGCAAGGGGAAAAAAATTGGAAAGAAATAATAGATTTATTTTATCTTACCAACTCACTGATTATTTTTCTCCACTTCTTTTGTGGATTTGTTGAAGCTAATTTTTCAGCTTTGAACAACAAGCCAACAAGAATAACCAATAAACAAATTATTTCATTTTAACTTGAAGACATTGTGCTTTTTTAAGAATTCCAGCTTCAATAATAATTGTATTTTTTAGTCAAATCATGACGTTCTTTGATCAATTCTTCAGAATTTCAATGTTGAAAGTCCTAAACATGATTGAAAATAAGAAACAAGAGTGATTTTTCTATTCACTATCAACCAGAAACATGGGTAAAAAGGACCTGAAAAAGTTTCAAAAGTTAGGGAATATTATTGTAATATGAATAAAATAGCTAATTAAACTCTAAATATAATTATTTGTTGAAAGTAATAAGCTTATGAGAAACTCTTTCAAAGCTTAAATCCTTCAATATATATTCTTGCAATACTGGGGTTATTCATCAAATTTGTGATGCATATACAGGCCAATTGTTGTGAGTATATTAGGTCAAAGAACAGGTTTGAAAACAGGATATAATTTGCTTTTTGAAATGAATAAGGATCCAGCTGGAGTAGGGTTGTTTTCCCCATTTCAAGGTCCAGATTTTCAGCAGTCACATTATCCCAAGATTGATTGAGTTATTTAAATTTGAATCCTTTTGGGAAAATTTCTGAAATTTTGTGATAAATTTCCAAAAGGACAAAATTCAAAAAAAATTGGCATAATCTATATCAAACTGATTTTTTTATCATACATGACCAAAATATATAAGCAATTTTAAAGAAACCTTGAATTAAAATTGAACCTCCTTTCAAGAATGAATAATATTTGATTGCAAAATGGTTATAGAATATTTCAACAAAAGTTGTGGTTTGGGTATTTTGAAGTTATTTGGATAGATTGCCTGAATTTGGACAGATTTACAACCTAGTTTCAAGCAAGTTGAAACATTTTTACAGGGTGGCAAATGCTAGTATTTTCCTCCATTTCCGACCTGTTGAAAGTTGAAAATTAATCCACAATGGTGGAAAAATTTCAGAAGAAACTGTCTTATGTAACAAAGGATTGGTGATAAACTGTAAAAAAAATTCCTTTTTAAAGTCCAAAAAATTCTCAAATATAACTCTGAGGAACAGGGGGAAATGTTTTTGGTTTCAAACCACAATTGAAAGATGTATGAGACCACAATTCTTTATCCAGAGTTGGATCAAAAGCATAGAAATTAAGAATTATTAACCTCTGCAGGATTTTGGAAGTTTGAAAAAGAAAAGAATTGTAATTATATTCAAAATCAAAACCTGAACCATGCTAGCCAAATTTTGTAAGGGATAGTATCTGGAGATGCAAAAAAATATGCTGAGACAAAAATATTTTCTGAATATTATGAAATAGGAAAACCTGATGAAAAAAAGAACATGCAATGAGGGCTCTCAACATTCTTCAACAATAAATGAGTAGTGCAAGTTATTTTTCCACATTTCAAGAAAAATAATATGTCATTTTTAACAATTGAAGACAAAAATGGTGTATGATCCAAAATTTGGAAAAATAAAAATTAAACAATAACACAAAAAGGGTGACCAGTCACACCTAATGAACCATTTATTTCCCTTATAAAGAAAACTATTGAATTCCTGTAAATCAAAATTCACTCTAATTAACTGATTAATTATTTCCATCTTTAAATTTTTCTGTCACTCTCTTTCATTTTTGTCAAAAATATTAAACTCTTTCTTTAATCCACCATCTACCATTTCTAATTCCCAATTATTTCCCACAACAACCTTTATAACTTTTGTAATTAATATTAAATGCAAGTTTCTAAACTAGTCTAATATGTTCCTTCAATAAAATTACTATTCAAACCACGCTCATCACTTGGAGATATTCCAGTTTCCCTGAATCACAAGCTAGTTAAAATATCATGTATAAATTCACTAGTTTGTATTATGTACCCTCAGGAACTATATTCAATCATGCATTTCCAATCTGGCCACTCCCATTTGGTATTAGTTGTCATGTAACATCTTTTTTCATCACAGTTAGATATCACAACTTAGTTTTACACATATAGAACCTATTACCACAGTTCATGAATGCTCTTCCAATGTTTAATTTTCTCTAAAAACTAATTTTTCAATATTCCCTTTGTTCAACTACAAAAGAGGCCTTCTTTTTCTTTCCATTTTAATTCCTTAGAATCAATTATTACATAATTGGATATTTTCAAAGTCTGCATAAATCAATTAAATTATTTTAAAAAGTGCAAAAACTATTTGAAATTTAAAATTTTGAAATAGAAGTTGTTTGACCACGATTCCAGCCTGGCCACCTGATCATTCAAATTTAAAATTACCCCCTGCTTCCTCAAGATTCCTGAAATAAATTTCCTGCTTCCTCAAGTTTATTCTGTTTTTTACCATTCTTCAGTGTTCATCCTCAAATATTTTACAGATTTTTCTGCTTAATGAAAGCACAAAAGCATGTGTATCAACAAGTATGGCAACAGTGTTTAATTGGATTAGTGTGGTGAATACCTATAGACACAATCCAAAATTTCACCATACCAGCCAAGCTTTGGTTGGAAGATTCTCTGGAACTACCAAAGAATATTCTCAGCCAACAACAATAAAATTGGATTTCGCCATAGGTAACTTGGGTGCAAAGAAGAGGGAGAAAAAAGGGTCTGTTCCTGTGTGGATTTACCATGTATCTCTAATCCATTGTACATTAGAAATGTTGTGAAAAGATACTTCTGCAGATATTTCAGAATGGGGAAAATGCTATCTTGCCTCAGATTAAGTTAATTTTCATAGTCTTGATTGGGGAGTTTGAGCTAATAGAACTGATTAAGGAGGGTCTGTTACCAGAAGTACCTGAAATATTTGTTCTGGAGCCCTTATGGGAAGCTCTTCCAGTCACTCCAGAAGAAACCTTGGGTTTTACAAGGCAGATGAGTGATTTTAAAATATTTTCAAAGCAGGATACAATTTTAGGCCCAAGAAATTATATTTGGTTTAAAGATAATTCAAAACCTCCCCAATGTTACCATTTTCAGTAAATTTGACACTGAAAACAGGTGGGAAATTACATCATTTAGGAGATGAACAAGAATTTTTTTTTTATTTACAGGACCACTTTATTTTCAGCCAAAATTTATTCTTGGATGTGGCGGGAAGTCCATAATCCAGGAATAAGGTAAAGATCACTGAAACAGAAAACTTCAAAAAAGAAGCAAAATTTTATATAGGGTCTGCTTTCTTGAAAAAAATCTAGGATCATCTAGAATTTGCAGCAGATGTAATTTTGATGCAGCCCAACAAGCCACAATTAAGGGTGGTGGTGGATTTGGCACCAGGAATCCTTGGATTGTGGAGGTTTTGGGATAAAATAGTATTTTGGGGCTTAGACACAAGGAGGGATAAATGGCAAAAAGCTTTTTTTGCACCCAACGTCAAATTAAGCCTTTAATTTCAAGAAATAGTGGAAGTATCACCAATAAAGGCAGAGGAAATGGTAACATTCTTCAAGCAGTATGCATTTCAAAGAGAGGAGGAACTATTTGGGGAAGCTCACAAAGTGTCAAAGGTCTCCACTTTCAATTGATAATTAATTGAAAGGGAGTTGGCTAATTATTTTGTTATTTTCTGGATGGTATATATAGAACTAAATATTGATAAGAAAAAGTTTTTCAAATGTTTGAAAGCAGACAAATGGTCACCTCAACATTTTTTCAAAGAGTGGTATTGGCACTTAAAAATATGGATACTTGAGTAAGGAACCTGGGAGGGTTCACATGTGAATTTGAAGTATTTTTTGAACAGGAGACCTCCATGTTGGAAGTTTGGAAATCTATGGCCTACCTTGTAACTAAATAGATAATTATATAATACTAAAAGCTTCTTTTTTCCTTGAGAGCATCCCTCAAATTAAACAGAAGTGAAAAAGAGGAAATGATAAATTTTATCAGTTGGAGTGAGGAATTTTACAAGAATTATAGATTTCAGCTGAACTTGGTGCAAAACTTTAGAAATTATGAGGCAGAGGGGTTTCTTTGGGAAATTCTGCTGCAGTATTTTCAGGGTTCCTCCAGGTAAAAAGTGAAGATTTTTTTTGGAATCTATGTGGGTGGTTGAATTGGGAGGAGAATATACAAGTGGTGGTAGTTAGTTATGGAATCAAGGCATTGGGGATTGAAATTGGAGGATTTTTGGTTATTATTGGGACAGGAATGGTAAAAAAATGATTTTATCTGGGTATGCATCACAAAAGTCATGTAGAAAAAGCATCTAACCTTGTGCCACATTTTGAGAAACTCAGATCCATTGGAATTTCAAATATTTATTCTTAAGGAGATATCAAAAACAAACCAACTGCTCTAGGTGAAGTTTTAAAGAGGGAAGTGCAAGCCAGTTTCCAAGAATTTTAGAAAATGGAAAATTAAAATTCCACAAGGGCTTAGAAAAATCCTGGAGATTATCAAGTGATCTAGGGATCTTTGTAAAAAGGAAAATATTTTCCTTTTTTATAATTGTGTTCTCAATTTGTAGTGGTTTAAAATTTTTTGAGACCATTGGAATGGCCCCTGTAGGGTGGTTAATCAGTGTATGGGAGGAAGTTATCAGTTTTAGAAGTTGGATAGGAATCTTCTGAAGCAAAGACTCTTTCAGCCCATGTAAATACTTTATTTGCACAGATTTTGACACAGTTTGGAAAGAAAGAGGAGGTGGGTAATCAGGATTTTAATCTGGTGGATGGTGATGGCCTGAAGGATAAGTGGCACAGAGTGTATTGCAGATGGCTTGAATGTGGATGATGCTGGCATGCCTATCTTTCATGGGAGCTCCTGGCAGTTAATTTATGTGCACAGATTTTGACACAGTTTGGAAAGAAAGAGGAGGTGGGTAATCAGGATTTAAATCTGGTGGATGGTGATGGCCTGCAGGATAAGTGGCATAGAGTGTATTGCAGATGGCTTGGATGTGGAAGATGCTGGCATGCCTATTTTCATGGGAGCTCCTGGCTGTGGATGAAAATTTGGAACAATATTGAAGTTTTGGGGAGGTGAATGAGGAATGGTTTGGAAATTTTAGCATAAAGTGTAATACACTTTGGTTTAATTTTTAGTTTTAGGTTTTTTCTATGTGGTTGGGTGAAGAAAGTTATGTGCCTATTTTTATGGGGAAGAAAAGGAATCCTTTGAGTTTTTTATTATTATAAAATATTAGGTTTCAGAAAAATAAGGGAGGTTTTGCCTTACTTTATTTGAACTCATGGCTCACTCAGGTGGACAATGTTAAAATACGTATGCACTTATGCGTGTGCTACATATAAGTGTGATTCAAATGGGATGCACATATGGGCCCTCTGGCCCATTGGACACTTGCACGGACCATACAGTGTAAGACTCCAAACGATGCTAAGCCGTGGCAGTTCTGTGGAGGGGAAAGGTGCTGTTTAGGTTGCCCTCCTAGGAGTTACAATAATATTTAAATGTAACCGGAATCAAGGTCCAGAACCTTATGGATGAGAAATCAAAGTAAGGGAAGAGGATAAGAGTTGTCGGTAGCGATGGAAACAACACTATCTGAGGCAAGATGGTGCAGGTAAAGACTTGAACAAATAAGTCAAGGTTTGTTCAGAGTTCAATAGAACAAGGCAGTTGGAAGTAACAACGCCCACAAGCTAATAACTCTGGTTGTCAGCAGCTGATTAGGAAAGATCAACTCAATCCCAACCAACCTCCAGGTTCTCAATGAACCTGCCCCACTCTCCGCAATCAAGCGCTTGAAGGGTACCAGATAACTGTGGGAGGCTGAACAAAACAAAAGCAATTTGTTTATGAAGCTCTCGAAGCAAATCAATAACGAATTTGAGCAAGAATATCCCAACACTTCTCAAGGGACTCAAGAATAGCGTGGCAAAATTCAACCTTAAAGAAGAAGGGAGGTATAACACTCCAGGTTTTAAGCTTAATAAAACCTCTTCAATCAAACGTGATTGGCTCCAGAAAGATGATCAAGGAGAGATCAAGACCAGTATGGTCGGAAAAAGGGATCAGAGTGGTATAACACACTCAAGAATTCAGACAGACAGGAATTCTTCTTCAACCAGCAAGGCTATTGGTTGGTGATAAGGATCAAGGTCACAAGGGACAGAGTTTGAGTATGGAGGCTCAAAGGATCAAGGGGCAATCATAGATATACCCGGATAAATTGCTCAGATAGGTGGGGAAGGATGCCCACGGATAAGTTTGATTATGATGATGGTCTCATTGGATGCTAGGATGATGATGATAGGATCCTCTGATGATGGGCCAAAAGGCAGGGGAGAGCCCCTCCTTTTATAGACATGAGGCCCTGTATACTATGTACAAGAGATACTACAAATAGGTGCGGAAAAATGAAAACATAAAAAAAAGATGGGATGAGAGGAAAAAAAAAAGAAATGTTGCCCGCATTGAGAATGACCGCGGGCAACCAGATGGACACCCGCGACAGCGGTTGCGGGTGTCGACAATGGCTATTGTCGCCTGATCGGCGGCAACAGCGGGGTGAAGGTTCCGACGGCCGCGAGCGGTCGCTTGCGGTCGTTGGTCGGATCAGATGATGGGCAATGGTGATGATGATGATGACTTCGGATGAGGGTTGACGAGAGAATCTTTGGCCTGTGTACGGCGTCAGATTTTAGTGTTTTGTGTCGGGGTATGATGCCGGTCCTTTTCAGATAGCGCGTGGGAGTACTAGTGCGACTTTTGATTTTCTTGGATGGGATGGATCAGAAGAATTGAGGTTGAGAGATCTTGATCTGATGATTTGGTTCGAGTTTGGTGACGATGATCTTTGACTTGGGTCTTGGTTTAGTCGGACTGAGGTCTGCTTGATCGAGTGCATGATGATCTTGGGGGAGTTGGAGGGGGAATTGATCAAGTTGAGAGGTTGGGGATTGAAGATTGATGGACTGACAAGTCAAGAGGTCGGGATTGATGAAATGAGATTTGAAGAAGATGAGACGCCTGCTGGAGTTGGGAGGACGAGTGGGGAGGTTGAGATGGATGGATGAGGATGAGGATGATGAACAAGGGGTGATGGGAGAGGTGGAGGAGGATGAGTGATTGGTGATGATCATTGAAGAGGGTGAGGAGGGGGAAGAGATGAATGATTGATGAGGAGATGAGGGAGTAGGGGAGTGGTGGATGGTGGTTTGACGATCGCTCGCGTCGCCAAAAGTCAGGGCCGCGAGCGCAACAAGTAGGACTTGAACATAGAAGGGGGGGATTGAAGCAGAGAGACAGGCAAGAGGCCTGTCCTAGACCGCTAGGACAGGGAGAAGTTGAGAGATGGGGGGAAATGAAGGTACCCATAGGGGTACAACTGAAATCCAATTTTTTTTTTTGTGGTGTCCCGGATTGGTCACCACATCTCTCCCCAACTTACAGACTGTCCCTAGTCTGCATCTAAAATTTGAAGGGTTTTTTTAAAAAAAAAGCAGGGAACAAAGAAATTGAAGCAAAGATTGGCCATTTCTTGATCTTGAGAGCAATTGAAGAGTTGAGGAAAATATCTTGATTCTTCCAAATGAGCCCTAGAAGCGGCAGGAATAGAACAAGGAGGGCGTCCCAGGTGCTCACATATGTGGCATACAGTAGAGTTTTACAACAAAAATGCATCAAATGACCCTGGTGGTGCACAATTGGGAGGACTTACTTCTGAGATAAGTTGCCCCCACGACAATGAAACTTCTTGACTTGATCAGCAGAGAACCTTCTGGTCAATCGAGTACCATCCAGCTCCTCCAAAACATAAGATCCACCTCTAACTTGATGAACCACTCGATAAGGGCCATTCCAACAATTAGAGAAAAGCTTGCCCCACTGGGTCTCCAAAGATTGATTATAAGCTAAAACTAGGTCACCAGGGTTCAAGGGCTCCCTGACTTGATTAGAGTGCTTGTCCTCCCAATACTGGACGGATTTTGCTCTGGACTCCATCATCTTTTGATAAGCTTCATCACGAACGTCTTCACTTTGCTCCAGTTGCTTGGATCTAGCAACTAACAGATCAGTGGTTGAGGACACCTCTTCCCAAGAGATACCCAAGAAAGATTCCATTTCCAGATCCAAATGAAGGACTGCTCTTTGACAAAAGATGATTTCATAAGGTGAGTAGCCAGTAGTCCTTTTGGTTGAGATTCGATCAGAGAAGAGAACAAGAGGAAGGAATTTGCGACAATTCTTGCCACTTTCACCAGCCAGTTTAACAAGTGCAGCCTTCAAAGGGGCATGGCCTCGTTCCACCATGCCTTGGCCTTCAGGATAAAAAGGAGTAGTAACTCTATGTTGTCCAGGAAGGGATCAGATAATTTCAGCAAGCTTGCCCCCAAATTCAGAGCCACCATCAGTAGAGTAAGATCAAGCCAGGCCATAACGCATTGTCCAGGTCTCGTAGAGGAAAGCTGCCACTGATTCAGAGCTAAGGTTCTTAAGAAATTTTGCTTCAACCCATCTGGAAAAATCATCTCTAGCCACAATGAGGTACTTAGCACCACCTGCCTTAATATGAACCACATCCATAGCAATCCTTCCAAAGACAGTGGACTCCCCAGTAGGATAACAAATTTCAGCTGGGCGCCTAAGATCACGTTTTTGACAAACTTCACAACTCTTGCACCATTGGGAGACGGATTTCTTCAAAGATGGCCACCAGAACCGTTTGGATAGTCGTCGATAAGTTTCAGTTTCCCCACAATGACCAAGGCCTTCATGGAGACTTTCAAGGATAGAATCTTGTTTAGAGGGAATAGTAACAACAATAAGAGCACAAGGATTGCCTCTCTTCATAAGTCTAGAACCTTGAACAAAAAAATTAAAAGACTTTTGTTTAAGAGATCGAAATTCCTTAGCAGAGAGATCAGGAGGTTTTTGAAGAGTTGAAAGGTACTGCTCTAATTTAAGCCAGAAGCCTTGTTGAAAGCCAGAATAATTTTGAGAAGAAAAAGAGAAAATAGGTTGGATTAAAGGTTCCTCTTCATTGAAATTGGTTCCAACATCAGATTTGTTGTCCCCAAGAGGTTGTCAAGATAAACCGTCAGGCATGGTGAAAGATTTTCCCGGCCTGTGAACAATATCAAAAGAGAAAAGCTGGATAAAGGCCACCCAACGAGTCATAGGAGCATCTGGAAGACTGGGAGCGTTGATCATTTCAATGATGGATCAAGCATCGACTTGCAATTCAAAATGTTGGCCCCAGAGAACAGTTTGAAGTTTCTTCATCATTTGAGCCACACCACAGAGTTCCAGTTTGGGCTGGGAGTATCTAGATTCTACATCCGAAAACAACAAAGACTCATAAAGAGCAGGACGGTCCCAACCATTTTCATCTTCCTGAGTAAGGACGGCCCCAACAGATTGATAACTAGAATCGACAGCCAGCTTGATCTTGCCAGCTCCAGTTCCATAAGAGATCTTTTTCAAAACTATGTCTTTACCAACTATCCTTTTGAGTAGCTGGAAAGCACATTCACAATCTTGGGTCCAAATCTATTCAGCATCTTTTCTGGTTAGTCGACGCAAGGGTGCACAGATTTTGGATAAAGATGGGATAAAGATTCTAACATAAGTGACAACACCTAGAAAGCCCCTGACCTCAGTTGGATTGATTGGGGTAGGCCAAGAGATGATCTTGTTGACTTTGGCTGGTGCCATCCTTCTTCCTTCCTTGCAGACCATATGACCAACAATTTCCAGAGCAGGGACACAAGCCGCCAGTTTGGATCCAGAGACAGTAAGGCCAGATTCCTCGATTCAAAACAGAATCCTCTCCAAGGTAGTAGCATATTCCCAGATAAAACAACAAATTCCTGAATGCCAAGGTAAGAGCTCATTATCATAGTCAGATACTGGACCTTTAATTCCTCCATCGTCAATAAAGATACCAGCATGATCAGGGATTTCATCCTGGAGGATCCACATCATCTGAGCCTGATAGACTGCAACTGAGTTGGTGGCTCCTTGAGGCAATCGAGTAAGTTGAAATCAACCAAGAGGAGTATCAAAAGTAGTGAGAGGACGAGAAATAGGATGTAAGGATCGTTCGTCATAGCCACCCATAATATCCCCTAGACCATAGCAAGCCCTCCCTGCAAAGGATTCAACAAATTCTTCAATAGCAGGAGGGATACCAGAGTCTTTAATAGTAACTTTATTAAGAGGTTGAAGATCATGAACTATTCTAAGTTTACCATTACTCTTGAGGACACAGAAGACGGGGCTGGAGTAACTAGAAGTTGACTGTTCATACAGGCCAGTTTGAACTCGTTCCCGGACCAACTTGATGAATTCTTCAACTTTAGCAGCAGTGATAGGGATCTTTTTCTTTTGCCAAGGATCATGTTCAACTACAGGGATGATATAAGGGAGGCCATAGGATTCCCGCAAGAGACCTCTCTCTTCTTCACAGAAAGCAATATATTTTTCCCTTAGAGATAAGACATTTTTGATTAAATTTAACTCATCAGGAAGAAGCCATCCATCTGGACCAAAGTTGACCACCTTCAGACGTTCTTCAGTGACCCGTCCATTAGGCACAAAGGGACCAGTAAGAGATTGAGGAAGACCACAGTAAGGATTGCAAGATAGAGGAGGACGCATAAGGGGAGGATTGAGGTTGAGAGGCATAGGCTGGTTGACTGGTTGGATCTTCTTAGCAACCGGTTTATACTTAGTGGCAAAAGAGAGAAGTTCTTGTTTCCTCCAAGAGTTGACCAGAGAGACTTGATTACAAAAGCTGAGTCCAAGTTCCAACATCTTCCAAGTCCGATGTTCTGCAATATCCTTGAAGGGTGCCTTTTCCATAAAAGGAGATCCAGGAGATAATACGTTGCTCACATGTGTGGCACAAGGTAGGGTTTTGAAAATGACGGTAAAAGATTGCCCTGGCGGTGCACAATTGGGAGGACTTACTTGTACCCCAAATTGCCTCCACTGAAGCCCATATTCCTTCATACCAAAATCACCAAAAACGGGATTGCAATTAGGATCTAGTTTAGACTCATTGCGGAGATTCAAACCAGAACTAAGAGAAGATTGATCAGGCTTAAAAGTAGAAGGAAAAGAAGACAAAACAGATCCAGAGAGAGAAGGAGATGGAGAAGAAATATTTTTGGATTTTTCTATTTTGATGTGTTTTTGTTTTTTAATATTCTTGAGCTCAGAAGAGAATGATGAAAGGAATGAAAAATAAGCCTGAGGGATGGGAGTTGACCCTTGAGTTGCAGTCTGAGGCTGAAAAGAACTACAACTATTAGTAGGATCACCTATTCCCCTAAAAAATGAGAGGAACTAGAGTTATCCTTCTGCTTCCCCTTAAAAGATGATTTGGGAGAATGACCAGGAAAATCTCTTTCCCAACGACCAGAATCCAAAGAGCAAAGAGGAACTTCAATTTTCCTGCCATCAGCATCAGGGAGAAGAATTCTCTCCCCAACTTGATCAGAAAACATCAGGGTTGCACCAAAGTCCATTAAGAAGGGTCGTCCCAAGATCATAGGACTGTCCAAACGAGTGATCCAAAAGTGGCAGGTTCCAACAATATTTTGACCAATCCTGACCGATACATCTTCAGCAATACCAACCAGTTCACAAGCTTGATTTCATATCCCATACACTGCAGAGTTGAAGCTGACCCTAGGACTAAGTTTGAGCTTGCAGGCCATAGCATCCGAGATTAAGTTAAGCTGAGATCCAGAATCCACAAGAGGAGAAACAGTTTTAGCTGAGTCACCAAGATAACAAGGAAGGAAGCCAAGGGGACAGGAATAAATGTTGGATTCTAAAGAAGGACTGGTTCCACCAGAGTCCTCCATTAAAGTGCCAGAGGAGACTTTGAGTTCTTCAGGGCCAATTTCCACACGTCGACGAGAGACCCATTTCTTCATTCCTTCAGCAACAGATGGAGAGATCAATAGGAGTTCAGCCACAGATAGATCAGGAATTTTGAGATCAGAAATTTTCTTTAATACTCCCTCCACAGCATTGGGGTGATCCTTGGAGATGCCCCTTTCAAATCAAACTTTGGGCTGGGTGGAGGGAGGAAGTTCAGGTGATGCAGAATCTAAGATAGGATTAGAAGGTTGAGGTGAGGGAGAAGGATCAGGGTGATCTGGGAACCTTTCCATGAGTGGTTCCTTTTCCACCTCCATGTCTTCTACATCAGAGGAAGGAGGCTCAAGTGATGATCGACGTTTAACGGGTTTTTGAAGGATTGAAGTTGGCAAGGAAGGAGCCTTATGAGGTTTAGGTTCCTCATGTTGTTTCCTGGCTGGATCAGATTGATAAGTAGTCCCAGCAAGACTAGAGGAAGAAATAGCTGGAGGATACCAAGGTTGGAGGGTACCACAGGATGATCAAAATTCAAAGGAAGCAAGAGATGCTTTCACAGGAGGTGATGGCTGGTAAGAGGCTACCACATGTTGGATAGGACGAGACAATTCAAAAGGGATTAGGGCACCATTAGGAAGGAAGTAATTGTTTCCCCTCTGCTCTACCAATTTTTCCTTTAGGTCCCTCTGAAGTTCTTGGCATCGTCCGGTTCCATGGCCTTCCCTATGACAGTAGTAACAGACCAGAGTTGATTTGGGGACAGAAGAAGGAGTTTTGGGAGTAGCTAGCAAAGAAATCTTTTGATCTATTTTGTTCTCAAAGGCTCTAAGTAACTTGGTGATTTCATCTATAGTAGTAGGTTCTCAATTGGAATTAGGATCTGCTTTAGGCCTACGATCTGCCTCCATTTTAATCATAATATTGTTTGACTCTTTAAAAGAAGGAGCATGGACCGGTTCAGTAGTTCTAGGCTTTTCAAAGGTAAGAGCAGTTTGACCTTTCATGACTTTATCCACAGTACTCCTAAGGGTGAGAAAAACAGGGAGCTTGAATTGATTATCCCTGGTGGTAATCATGGATCCAGATTTGACCAGTTCTTCTTTAATCCTTTCCTGCACAGCCGACGAAAAAGATTGGAAGAACTTTGCTCAAATTTTGTCCACTGTGTCAATGTTATTGTTTTGGATAAGATAGTTTTGAATGGGATCCCAAGACTTCCTAAAAATCTGATAGTCAGAGGCTGAAGAAATACCACCATTGGAGATCCACTGAGAAACCAGAGCATCCAAATTCTGCAGAGTAAACCTAGCCACATCTATTTTACCCCAGTATGCCAACATAGCCTCCCTGAGAAGCGTCCAGTTGTGGGATTCAAATCCCTTGAAAGACTTGATTACCTCCATAACTTCATCAGAGGAGATAAAGAATCGCAACTGATAAGCCATATCAAATTCACTAGCTCCATCCACTTCAGCAGCCATTTCGTAGGAGTCCAAGAATCGCTTGACATTTGTACCGTTGAAGCCTAAGTTCTTGTTCTGAGGTTTGATCTTTACCATCTTAGGTTGGACAGGGGTGGTTGGAGTAGCGGAAGATGCCATATTGAATAACAGAGTTCCTGGGGGATCCAAAGAGCAGATTTCCAAAGTGGCTCACGAGTGTGGCAAGAGTAGGGTTTTGCCAAAAAAAAAATGACAAGTATCTTGCCCAAGCAGTGCACAAATTGGGAGGACTTACTTCTAGGCTAAGTTGCCTCCACGGATCAGATTTTGAGGAGAGAAAAAAATAGGAAAAAAAAAATTGGATTTCAAGGTTGATTTTAAATGTCTTGGGACTGTAAATCCCAAGGTTTCTGGTTCAATCCCGGCCCGGGGGACCAAATGTAAGACTCCAAACGGTGCTAAGCCGTGGAAGTTCTGTGGAGGGGAAAGGTGCTGTTTAGGCTGCCCTCCTAGGAGTTACAATAATATTTAAATGTAACCGGAATCAAGGTCCAGAACCTTATGGATGAGAAATCAAAGTAAGGGAAGAGGATAAGAGTTGTTGGTAGCGATGGAAACAACACTATCTGAGGCAAGATGGTGCAGGTAAAGACTTGAACAAATAAGTCAAGGTTTGTTCAGAGTTCAATAGAACAAGGCAGTTGGAAGTAACAATGCCCACAAGCTAATAACTCTGGTCGTCAGTAGCTGATTAGGAAAGATCAACTCAATCCCAACCAACCTCCAGGTTCTCAATGAACCTTCCCCACTCTCCGCAATCAAGCGCTTGAAGGGTACCAGATAACTGTGGGAGGCTGAACAAAACAAAAGCAATTTGTTTATGAAGCTCTTGAAGCAAATCAATAACAAATTTGAGCAAGAATATCCCAACACTTCTCAAGGGACTCAAGAATAGCGTGGCAAAATTCAACCTTAAAGAAGAAGGGAGGTATAACACTCCAGGTTTTAAGCTTAATAAAACCTCTTCAATCAAACGTGATTGGCTCCAGAAAGATGATCAAGGAGAGATCAAGACCATTATGGTTGGAAAAAGGGATCAGAGTGGTATAACACACTCAAGAATTCAGACAGACAGGAATTCTTCTTCAACCAGCAAGGCTATTGGTTGGTGATAAGGATCAAGGTCACAAGGGACAGAGTTTGAGTATGGAGGCTCAAAGGATCAAGGGGCAATCATAGATATACCCGGATAAATTGCTCAGATAGGTGGGGAAGGATGCCCACGGATAAGTTTGATTATGATGATGGTCTCATTGGATGCTAGGATGATGATGATAGGATCCTCTGATGATGGGCCAAAAGGCAGGGGAGAGCCCCTCCTTTTATAGACATGAGGCCCTGTATACTATGTACAAGAGATACTACAAATAGGTGCAGAAAAATGAAAACATAAAAAAAAGATGGGATGAGAGGAAAAAAAAAAAAGAAATGTTGCCCGCATCAAGAATGACCGCGGGCAACCAGATGGACACCCGCGACAGCGGTTGCGGGTGTCGACAACGGCTGTCGTCGCCTGATCTGCGGCGACAGAGGGGTGAAGGTTCCGACGGCTGCAAGCGGTCGCTCGCGGTCGTCGGTCGGATCAGATGATGGGCGATGGTGATGATGATGATGACTTTGGATGAGGGTTGACGAGAGAATTGTTGGCCTGTGTACGGCGTCAGATTTTAGTGTTTTGTGTCGGGGTATGATGCCGGTCCTTTTCAGATAGCGCATGGAAGTACTAGTGCAACTTTTGATTTTCTTGGATGGGATGGATCAGAAGAATTGAGGTTGAGAGATCTTGATATGATGATTTGGTTTGAGTTTGGTGACGATGATCTTCGACTTGGGTCTTGGTTTAGTCGGACTGAGGTCTGCTCGATCGAGTGCATGATGATCTTGGGGGAGTTGGAGGGGGAATCAATCAAGTTGAGAGGTTGGGGATTGAAGATCAATGGACCAACGAGTCAAGAGGTTGGGATTGATGAAATGAGATTTGAAGAAGATGAGACGCCAGCTGGAGTTGGGAGGACGAGTGGGGAGGTTGAGATGGATGGATGAGGATGAGGATGATGAACGAGGGGTGATGGGAGAGGTGGAGGAGGATGAGTGATTGGTGATGATCATCAAAGAGGGTGAGGAGGGGGAAGAGATGAATGATTGATGAGGAGATGAGGGAGTAGGGGAGTGGTGGATGGTGGTTTGACAATCGCTCACGTCGCCAAAAGTCAGGGCCGCGAGCGCAACAAGTAGGACTTGAACATAGAAGGGGGGGATCGAAGCAGAGAGACAGGCAAGAGGCCTGTCCTAGACCGCTAGGACAGGGAGAAGTTGAGAGATGGGGGGAAATGAAGGTACCCATAGGGGTACAACTGAAATCCGATTTTTTTTTTTTTTGTGGTGTCCCGGATTGGTCACCACAACGGGCCTGTGTGGATATCACGGATTTGGGGAAACTGGCCTCAAAACGCATGAAACAGGCCTATTGGTACACGGGCCCTAATGGGCCCGGTGAGGTATATGGGCAAATACAGCCAGATGGGCTTTGATGGGCATAATTGGGCCCAAGTTTTATTTTGGACATACTTGGCCAGACGGGCTGGCCCGCCAAAGTATGGTTTACTTAGTTTTTGGGTTTGGGGTGGCCCATTGGGGCCGCTGCCCGTGTCGCAGCCCGGTTGGGGCTGCCGCCCATGTTGTGGCCCGCTCGGGGCTGCTGTTTTTGCCTTGGGCCCATTCATGGGGCCCAACAGCCTGCCCGGGGCCGTTGTCAAGGCTGTTGAGCCAATTGCAGCCGCCGCGCTGGGTGGCCGCTGGCTGTTGGTGACACAAGGGACGGGGCCAACGGCCCTGGCTCCCTTTCTTGACATTGCCAGGGGGAGGTGGGGGCAGCTGGTAGCGCCAGCTTGCCACCCAGGCTGGTTGCATCAAGGCAACTGGCAGTGGGGGGGAATTGACCACCCCCCCACCAGCCCTAGGTGGTTAGGGCAATGACAAGGTAGCTGGTTGCGATAAAGAAACCAGCGGTGGGGGGACCTGACCACCCCCCCACCATTGAAGCAAAGGGGCGCTCTCCCCCCCCCCCCCCTTTAACAAGGGGGAGGAGCGACTGGGCTGAGGGGATCTGACCACCCCCCAGCGCACCATTCTAGGACAACGCCCTGGGGGTATCAACCCCCAGGGCCCCTGTTAGGGGTATTTGACCACCCCCTCCAGGGATCTGTGAGAAAGAGGGGGGGACAGAATGTCCACTGGTCACACCCCCCCCATGTGGGTCTGAGACCGGACCCAGGTGTGTCCTGGGTCCCACTTGGCCATTTGTATGGCCAGGGGCTGGTTGCATGAGGCAACCAGCCAGTATGTGAGGTCAGTGATTGAACAGCACAGGGGCTGGTTCAGTCCCATAACAATGGAAACACCAGAAAGGAACGGAATAGGCTGGTTGTAAGGGTACAGGGACTGATGCCATGTGGGCTGATGTAGTCCAAAACAAGTAACAAGGCCTGTAGAGCCTGTAGAGCTCTTTTGTGGAGGAAAATTTGCCTTTTGGCTTGTTGTATCATGGGCTCAAAAGAGGCCAATCTTTTGTACTTAAGGAGCTCTTCCACCTGCTGTTTTCCATCATCCATTTCATCATCCAATCAAATTCATCACCAATATCATCCAACGTATTGCCCCATTGTGAGAGCCCATCAGCAATTATTGACACAAGGTGTCCAGCATTTCTTTTGCTTTAAATACTGCTCATTTGCCTGAGCTAATTGCTGGCCATAATTATAACAGACAACTCATTTTATATTTTAGAACTTATTTCAAAAAAAATGAATAAATAGGATTTATCTATATAGAAATAAATTAATAAGATTTATTTAAATAAAATATATAAATTTTTTAGGATACATTTTTTATTTATTTTTTGTCTTTCTCTCTAGTGCAGATAGTTTTGCAGAAGAAAATCCTCCCTATTAAAAATAAAACCACTCGATTTGATTGAGGATGTTCCCAAACAATATCAAAAAAGTTGTGGGCAGGAATACTAGTGTAAATGTGGAGGATTTACCAGAATATTCACTTTGTTCCACATGGGTGGGCTTCTAGAGCTGCTCCCAGAAGTCCCAAATTTTCTTCCCAATTAATTGGTTTCAGTGGAAGTATGGTGATTCTAGGTTAATCCAAGGCAAGATTTGTGGAACCCTTTTTGGAGATATTGAAAGGTTACACCAAAGAATGGGGGGTATTGGATAGCTGGATTTATTTCCTTTGGAGCTTGATTTATTTCTTGAATGCAAAGCAGTCTTGGGAATGGGTTTTGTATTCAAAAGAAAATATATGATTGGAATCTGGGAAAGGGAACTAAATTTCAAGATAAATTGCAGTTACCACTGTTTGTGAATATTAATGAGCAGTTGGAGTGGTATCAGGAACTTGGATCAGAATGTTGGGAATCTTGATCAGGGCCAAAAGTATGCAAATATTTGATAAAAGTGATGACATAGGGGAATTCAGAGGTGGAATCAATTTATAAGACTCTCAAAAAAATACAGGGCTGAGGTCTTGGGCCTAAAATTACCCTCCTTCAAGGACTTTTACCTCATGAGAAAGGGAAAATTGATGAGCAGCTTCCCCCCATGAAACAGAGTTTTGGAATTATTAATGGAAAGTAGGAGGTGACAGTAGGTGTTCACCAAATTATTCATTTGAATTCTCCACAAAATATTCTGTAGACAGGTTCCAAAATTACAACCTAATTGATTCATCTCCCATTAAAAAAAATAACCCATAGTGTTTTAAAAGTTCCATTTGTGGTAATCATGACTTGATTTTGAGGGCCTAGGATTTGGAGGTGACCAATTTTTAGTTGAAGAAGAACAAAAAAAAGAAGTTTTGATGATCTTTGAGCCAAATATCTCAAGAAGGAAATCCCAAATTCTTGAAAAATGGTTGATTCATACAAGAGAATTGTTCAAAGGAGGGGGAAAGAATTTTAGCATTATTCCCTTTTTCCTTTGATTAGTGAATCTGATTAGTGGTGGGTTTGGTGATAGTGATAGTGATTATGGGTGTGTTGGGAATATGGCATACATAATTCAATTTTTGGGAGGATTTGGTGAATATTTATAGAAAAAATACAAACTTGTAACATATTGGCCAAGGTGTGGTATGAATATTCTAAAGATTTTCAAAAGGAGATTCTGAGCCAACAGGAATAACTGGATATTACACAATAGTTGATTTGGATGGAAAGAAGAGGGAAAATGAGGATCTCCACTTTTCTCTGGGAGAAAAACAGAAGATTAAAATAATTTTCCTGAAGTGTGAGAAAAAAAGACAGCTATTGGGCCCAGGCTGAATCCAAACCCTGGTATTAACCAAAAAAACACCTTTTTTTAGCCTGTAAGTGTGTTTTCCCACAAAAATAAAAAAAAAAACCAGAGCACAAATTTAGTATTTTTTTTTTTTATTAAATTCATTCCAAAAGGCATGAAACCTGAATTTTAAGTTTTCAGCCCTTTTCATGGCATGGAAAATTTATTGCCCCCCCCCCTTCAAAAGGGCATATTCTGGAAACAGGCAGTAAAAACTGCTGCCATAAAATTTCCTTCCATGGGTTTTACATGGAGGATTTCTAACCTATGGCTATAAAATTTCTAACATTGATGTTGAGCCTGCTGCAGTCTGGCCAGAATTCTTGACTGAAAAACTGCTTCAGCTAGCTTTTTTGCAGTCAAAACTTCACAGGCCTGCAGTTTTTAAAGCCAGCTTTTTTGAGTCAAAAATTCATGGCCCAGCAATTTTTGAAGCCAGATTTTTTGAGTCAAGAACTTTCAGCCCTGAAGTTTTTATTTCCAGCTTTTTTTTAATTAAAACTTTTAATCTCTACATATTTCAAGTCAAAAATGTGGAGCCCTGAATTTTTGCATTCAAAACCATGTGGTCCTGAAGTTTTGAAAGCCATGTCAAACCATCAAGCTCTGGATGGTTTCAAAAATAATATTTCCTGAAGTTTCAAAATAGTTTGCAGTTGTTTTTGGCCATGGCCATCAACACCAGCTTATTGCAAATTTTATTTTTCCTTTTTCCTACTTTTTTTTATCTTTCATATTTTTTTTTCTTCAAGTATTTAAATTGTTTTCAAAATTACATGTTTTTGGTTATATTATTATTTTATTAGGGTGGCTTTGACTGCCAAGTATAACTGTAACTGTAGCTCACCAGTTACAAATCCGCCCATGGGTGGATTTGTGACTGTAACCGCAAGTTACAGTTTGGGTACCCGCTGCCAAACTCTCCTTGGTTTTGTAACTGTAAACAGGGACACCGCGGACAGTTACAACAATCATGTTCAGCAACCACCACGGCCAGGATGTATCTTTGCAGCGGTTGCAAATTCTGGAGCCGTTTCCAATGCTCATTTTCCACAACCCCTGGAAAATGGCAAGAGCCACCCTTCCCAAAAGCATAAAAGGGTGGGTCCTCCCCATCATCTCCAATCCACTTGGCCACTTTATTTTTTTAAAAAAAAAAACAAAATTTGTTTGATTCCCTCTTATTTTTTTTATAAAAAAAATTCAGAAATCATCTGAGTTTATCTGCAAAATAAAAAAATTATTAATTTAACAAATCCATTTTATATTGGATTAAAAATATATTTATTACTAAAAATTCCATATTGGATTAGAAAGATTTTTATTAAAACAACCAAATACTTTATTGGTAAGTTTGTGGTTGAATCTCAAACTTATTTTGTGAGACTTTGGTCATTGAGTTTACTTATTATTTTTTAAATTTGGTTGAAATAAATTATTTTTTCTTACCTTTGGGAAAATTTATAAATTATTTTATTTCTAAAAATTCTTCCTTTAATGGTAAGTTTATGATTGAATCTTCATTTTTTTTTTGAGAATTTTTCATAAATTTACTAATTATTTTTTTCCTTTGGGACCAAAAAGGGTTATCACCAAATCATCCTCAGATTTATTGAAAGGACCAAATCATTCTTGAATCTATTGAAAGGCTTGTACCTCAGATTTATTGAAAGGCTACAAGCATCTGCTGCTAAACTATATATTCAAGTAAGTTTCTGATCAATTGATTTATTTATTTCTTCATTTTTGTTTTGGATACTTGATCAAACTTGATTAAATATTTCTCATTGTTTGCTTATTAGGAATTATTTAGCTCTCAAATCTTTCCCCTCAGGAAAACATTAAATTATTTAAAAAATGTCTAACCAAAAATCAAACAACCCAAACAATGAATCTACCTTGTTCTACCCTCAAGATAGTGATGCACAAGGTTCCAATCAAAATAGTTCCAGAAGGGCTTTAATATCTATTCAAGGCTTGAAAAAAATTCATACAGCCTATGAATTCTACTCCAGCCACTTCAGAAGTCCACCAATTCCTAAGCATAAATAAATAATCTCTGGTGAATTATGGATGGAAGAAATGATTGTCAATAGGAATCCCACACCTTTTCATGAAAATATGGGGATGCATGTTGCCACATTTTTCAAGCTCAAAGAAGTTTTGGAACTTCATGGTTGCCTCTATCCTGGAAGATGGATCACCTCCAATGAAAAACTGGGGATTTTGCTATACTTCCTGGTTGCTGGTAACTCAAATAGAATAATTAAACAAATATTTCAAAGTTCTGCTGATACCATATCAAGGTAAGCTTTCAATTAATTTGGTTTTTTTGGTTTCACACTTTATCATTGAATTTTGCATTTTTTTATGTGGTAACCAAAAGGGTGGTCACAGATTTGATAAATAAAATTTCATCCAACATGAAATTAATCAATAAATTGATTTCATTTCCCACTGGAAATCCTCCAACTCCACAAGAGATCTCCTCAAATTCAAAGTTGTTCCCATATTTAATGGACTGCATTGGCGCTGTTGATGGCACTCATTTAATTGTAAATTTCAATGATCAGGATAAAGCCAGATACATTTATAGGAAGGGTTACACTTCTCAAAATGTTTTGGCTATATGTTATTTCAATTTGAAATTTAAATTTATTATGCCTGGCGGGGAAGGAAGCTGTGCTGATGCTAGACTATGGGATCAAGCTAGGCAGAGGTTTCTCAGGATTCTACAGAGTAAATTATTGTTAGGGGATGCAGGATTTGAATTGAATGATTCCTGCTTGGTAACATATAGGAATACCAGGTATCATTTGAAGGATTGGGGGTATCATCTGAAGGATTGGGAAACTGATGCCAATTTAAGGTTTTCATTTACATTAAATTTTACAACATAAAAAATGATACTAATTTTGATTTTGATTATTATGTGATATTGGTTCCCATGCCAAATAATTAAAAAGAATTGTTTAATCTGAGGCATTCCGGTGCCATGAATTTTACAGAGAGAATATTTGGAGTAGTTAAAAGAAGGTTTTCAGTTTTTTCCAGGGGATGTATGTATCCTATCCAGATTCAGGTCAAGGTTGTTGTGGTGATGGCCCTCATCCACAAATTAATCAGAAAGGAAGACCTTAACAACCTGGATGGTCAAAATGATCAAAATGATCAAAATGATGATGAGTTTTATAACAACTTTTACATATAACTACTTTTACACACCATCCCAATCCTCATTGCATGCCACAGGCAAAAGTCAACAAGAATCATCAAGAGCTTCCCAATTCAGGGATGAAATTTCCCAACAAATGTGGTCTGACTATTTGAAGCTGATGAGGCATAGACAAAGGCATATTTATTCTTTTAATGAAGCATATTAAATTAAATATATTTAGTTCAAATTTTACATTTTATTACACAGTTCAATACTTTATTAAAAGAGTGCTCAATTTAACAAACAATTACATACTAATTTTAATCAAGTGAATATCTTGTGAAACAGATTAAAAAAAACCACTACCCATGTTGAACTTCTGGATCAAAAAATTTCAATTTCAAAATATAACTGCCCATGGCAAAAGCTTGATCTTGAAAAGACTAATATTTGGAATTTTCTGAACTTGTGAATTTTTGGTTCTGAGGAGTTTTTTTGTGGAAGTGATAATGAATTGAGGAACTCTTGATGGTATAAAATTTGAGTGTCATCCTCAAGATAACCATGGCTTGAGTGAATTGCCATTATATTATATTCCTAATTCCCAGGCAGTATTGTGTTAATACTTTGGGCACTATTTTTTTAATATTTTTTCAATTAAATGGATTAATATTTCAATAATCAGATGGATTAATATTTTAATGATCAGATGTTAATCAGTTGGATTAATATTTTATCAATCAGATGGATTAATATAATTTTTAAATATTATTTCATAAATACTTTGATAGTAGTACACATTTTACATTTTATTACATGGAATAATTTATCTAAAAAAATATTTCTGCTACTCCTACTTCCACCAAATTCCACCACATATCAACTTCCTCTCAATGCCAGCACATCTCAACTTCCTCTCAACTCAGGAATTTTCACTCTAGAAGAGCAATTAAAAATCCAAAGTGATAAAAATAAATTTCCATTTAAAAAACCAAAAAGATGATACTCATGAAGTACATACAGGAATCAAAAGTCACACACAGAGAGGGATCAGATCAAAAAAAAAAAAAAAAAAAAAAAAAAAAAAAAAAAAAAAAAAAAAAAAAAAAAAAAAAAAAAAAAAAAAAAAAAGAGAGAGAGAGAGAGAGAGATGTGAACAAAAAAACAAAAAAAAAATTAAAATGAATGTAGCAATGAACCACCGGAATAGGTTTCAAAGCAGTTGACCTAGGTTGGGAATGGATGGAAGCTGGAGAGGCAGTTCTAAGACATCTCCATCTCCATCCTCAACCACACATTGCACCGCTCTGGGGTGACAGAGGCATATATCTCTGCGGATTTGGCCAATTGTAAGATTTGGATGGCCTGATACACTTCATTTTCTGTCAGGTTGCCTTGCTCTTGAAGGAGGGTGATTGCCTGGGTGGGGAAAGTTGGAATAAGCTGAGGGGGGGAGGATTGGCAATTTTTTGGACTATGTGATTAGAAATGTCAGCTGATCCACTGATGAACTCAGGGGGTTGGCCTTGCAATCCTTGCTGTTTATGCTTCCTGGTTGGAGTAGGGCTTGAACTCCACTCAAGAAGCCTTTCCAATTCTTTGCTTGCAGGTGTGGCGGTTTTGAATTGTGAATCAGTCAGGAGGGGGATTGGCTTGGAAGGAGGGGTTGAAATTTCCATCTCCCCATTGGCCATCCTGCCATCCATCAGGTTGGCAAGCTCTTCATAGAGTGGGAATGTGTGATTCTTCCATTGCAACAAATCCTTGCCGTTTTTGATGGGGTTGGTTGCCAGCTTGTTCCAGACTGCCTTGGGGAGTTTGATTTTTCAAAGGGCTTCATTCCAGCCAGCGCCTGATAGATCCAAAAGATGCCTTACCTGCCCATATTTCTTTTTAAGCTATGATTAAGAGCCCAAAATTAGTATTTATATATATATATATATCTTTAAAAAAAATAAACTCACTGCATTAAACTGACTGCAACAGGTGGTTGCATCCTTTGGCTTGGAGCCATTGCTAATCTCAGAACCTGCAATTGCTTCTGCAGAAGAAGTCCAAGCCATCCCCTTGAATTCATTGAGGGTACCAGGAGCCATCTGTTGCTGCTCCTTGAGGACTTTGATTAATATGGGGTTTTTGGCTTTGGACCAGGTTGAAAACTTGCGCCAAAAATGGGTGCCAGGAGTTGAATCAAGGGTTTAGATGAGGGATTTGGGGGCTTGATTGGATGGGGAAAGGGTCTTTTTTGCTGGATTGGATGGTGAGAGGGTCATTTTCATGGACATAAGCGTTGGGGTGGTGGTGGTGGAAGGGGGGGGGCTGGGGGGGCTTGTTGTGGTCATGGTGGGATCAGGTGGGGGATTGGGTGTTGGTGGAGGACAAGGTGGAGGTGGATATATCAGGTGGGGGATTTTGATTGGGTGGTGGTGGAGGTGGAGGTGGAGGTGGATGTTGAGATGAGTCCAAACGTGGACTTGTGTAACTTTCTGAGACAAGGTCTTGGTGGGGTTTTAACTTCCTCAAAGCTACACTCCATGGAGTTATGGGGGTTTACACTTGTTGCAAAAAACCCCATTCTTGTATGTGTAACTCCAAACCCTCTGTAACTCCCTGTAACTTCAATTTGGCAGGCAGGGGGGAGTTGCAGTTACACATACACCTTGCAGCCAAATGGAACCTTAATATTTAAAAAATTGATCATGAAATCTTTATTAATTTTCAAAATTCTTGAAATGTACTTTTTTTTTATTTTTTTGGAAAATTTTACCTTCATTTTAATAAGTATTTTTATTTTTGAAGTGGATTCTGAACAGTTTTCATGTAATTAACATAGATTTGATCTTCAAAATGGGCTCTGAAATTCTTTTTTTCCCCTTACCATAAAAATATTTATCACTACACTCTCACAATATACATTCTCTTCACCCAAATACTCAAAAAATAATATATTCCAAAATGGATAACACAAAAAAATCCCATTATCATTATGATGAATGCAAGAGAAGAATAGATCCATTTCAAGAAAGGCTAATTAATAGTTCTTGAAATCACCCATAATCTAAAATAAATCAAAAAAATCCACTTTCTTACACAAATTTTACCAATTATCCACCCTAAAAGCTCTCCAATATTTATTAAGATCCTGAAAAACCACCTCTCCCAACATTCTCAACCTATAAATCCAATCAAAAATATCCTTCCAGTAGTTATTCAAGTAGAGAGTTAAATTTGAAAATCTACTCAAACTATGATTTTTGTCAATATTCACATCATTTTCAGTATATTTACCATACTCAAGCAGCTCAACAATATGCCCAGGGCCTTCAAACACATCAACAACATAGCTTAAAATCTGAACTTAAAAAGTATCCCCAAGGCCATAATCCATATCAAAATTATAAATTATAATTTGATATGACCTTTAATCCTTCTTATATTCATAAAAACCTTCAAAAGGATTTAATATATCAAATACCAGATTTATCACACCTTTCCCATGGAAACTCAAGGTATATGATCTTTCTTGTCAATTTTTTTTAATTATAACTAGTTGATGTGTTCTTTTCACAATGTTTTTTATATTTATGGTTTGATTTTCATTTTTATAATTCCATTTTCATTTTGAAATCAGATACTTATTTTAATCCCCAAGGACATAAAAAAATATGAGCAAATCAATGCAAAATCTGAACTTCAAAAGTATCACCAATCTCATAAAACATTTCAAAATTATAACTTGCAATATTTTGAGTCCTAATACTTGTTATATTCAACAAAAATTTATAAAAGGTTGGATTTATTTACTTCCAGATTTATTCCAACTTTCCTAAAGGCAATCAAGTTGTCTGTTTTCTAGTTTCAATTTTTGGAAATAATAAAGTTTTTTAATGATTTATTTTTTTCTTTATTTTTGGATATTGGCCTGAAATTTCTCCCTCTACTTATTTTAATGAGTAAAAGCAACAAGAAATAACTCAAAAAGTGTTTTCCCATTATGATTATCTGCATTTTGAATGTGAAAATCAATTTTCTGGTTAAGATAATTCTGTTTGGGTGATGAACAACATCAATATGATTCAGTTATACACAATTCAGTCCCCCGCCTGAAATTTCTTTTCAAACCTATTCTGAATTTATCTAATTCACAAATCTTTTTACAAACAATAATGTTTATTAATTTGCAATCCTAAATCTACATGGGTGCAATATTTTTAATTTATTTTATCCTTTGGAGCTCATAATGAATCAAATGCTAGAACTTTTTAAAATCAAAAATCCTCTTGGAGTTTTGATTTCACATTCACAATTTATGGCTCCACAAGCCTCAAATTTGAAAAATTGAATTTTTTTTGAAAAATGAAAAACAACAATGAGTGTTCTATCCCAGTTCAATATTATTTGAATTCATCTTCTTTTATGATTCCAAAGAGGTGCAGATTTATTTATAAGCTTTGAAGTGGTTTTTCAACGTTTCTTAATCTGCCTAGGATCCCCCAAAATTTTAATTATGGTTATTATACTTTGGCTCACAAGGTTGGTGAAAAATTCTCAGATTTCAGAAATAAATTAAAATTTTAACTTGAAATCCAGAAGTAATTTTATCAAGTTCTTTGAAAGAACTTTGGTGATCCGCTGGCTTTTGATCATGTTCTAGAAAGGATTGGTACTGATGGTGTGAATAATTCCAAAAAGAATTGGATGATTTTTCCACATTTGGTTAATAAAATCTGGAAAGAATAAAGGTTCAGGAGAGGTGTTAAGAACTGGGAAATTGAATATGAGAATTGCGTGAATATGTGGTAAAAAATAAATCCCCATTGAAACATGGTGTTATTGAATTGGATTGAAATGCTATGTTTTTTTTTTATTATTTTATTTTTTTAAATCCATTCTTTTGATTTATTATTTCAAATTGAATAGTAGGATAAATTTTATTGCACAAAAGGAGTTCATTTATAATTTTTTTTAGATATTTTCAGTCCTTCTTAGAATATTTCGCAACTTTGATACTTTCTTTGCTTGGGTTTTTGAATTGAAAATTTGTGCATTCATCAACACCAAGGGTGTGAATTTATCCAGGTCTTAAAATAAAAATTAATGAAATTAATCAAAATAAGTAAATTCTATCCTTTAAAATATCAACAAAAAAACTCAAATGAATAAAATCAAAGTAATTGATATCATTCCTTATGAAAAAAATAAACAATGCCTCTAAGTCAATTGACCATGAAGTTATTCAGATTAATTGAATTTCTAGTAAAAAAACTATTTTCAAGAGAAAAAATTGATATCATTAATTCAAATTTAGTACCCCCAAAGTAGCAATTCTTTTCTTAAAATGGCCAACATGTTTTGATAATATTCATCATAAACTTAACACTAGAAAATTAAAATGTGATTAGAAATTTCAATTATGGTGACAATGAGATGAAAAGATCAGTACTATTTACCAATGATTATTTTACCAAATTTTAGTGCAACCAAAAAAACAAGCCAGCCTAAGAAAATGATGCCTTTTTCAATCTCAACCCACTCATTTGCCAACTTTCATGGCTCCCTTGAACCAAGCATTGATTAAACAGATCAATAAAATAATAATAATAATAATAAAACAAAACAAAACAAAACAAAACAAAACAAAACAAAACAAAACAAAACAAAACAAAACAAAACAAAACAAAACAAAACAAAACAAAACAAAACAAAACAAAACAAAACAAAACAAAACAAAACAAAACAAAACAAAACAAAACAAAACAAAACAAAACAAAACAAAACAAAACAAAACAAAACAAAACAAAACAAAACAAAACAAAACAAAACAAAACAAAACAAACCAAAAAAAAAACCAAAACCAAAACCAAAACCAAAACCAAAAATCAGAAGAATCTGACAATTTATCCCACCACTGAATTTTAAATGAACAAATTTTCTCAAGTGACACAAGCTCCCATTGAAAGAAAGAAATGAAAATTGACTCAACATAATTGACTCAAAGGAAAATTAAACAGCAGTTTTCTGCATACTGTTGCTTTGTTACTATTCAAAAAACTAGATATTCAATCAATCACCAACTTGAATTGTTGAAATTATCCAGAGCTCAATCACATTGAATGCAATTTGAAACAAAAAAAAAACTAGGAATAATCAAACTAAATCAAAATTTCATTCTCTATCAAAATACAGTATTTTTATTAATTTTTATTTTCAAATTTTAAAATAAAAAACAATTGAATAAAGTATTAGGAATGAAATTTTTTTAATAAATAAGATTCTAATTTTTGGGGTGCGTTGAATAATGTGCCTGTAACTCATATGTTACCAAGCTATGATACTTAAAAAGAAAGTATGATATGTTTTCATCTGATCTAGTTTTTTTCTTTATGAATATTCATCCTGGTCACCATTTCTAAACCAAAAGTTGTAGACAGCTCCCTATTAGGGTGTATTGAAGTTAGCAAAACCACCATTAGAAACCAACCATTTTTTTGATCAAACCTGCGATTTTTAATTGCGGGTTTCTTAAATACAAATATCCCCTAACTGGTGTATTTCAAGATGGAAGGTTTCATGAAAATGGCAGGTTTCAAACATCAAACCCACCATTATCATCCATCCACCATGCATTGCATGCAAAACACCCATCCACACCTCCACCTCAGCAAATCCATACCAATACCATCTTCATTGCATCACCCACATATCATCTTCATTGCTTCACACAAATCCCATCATCATCTTTCTCAACGTGTCCAATCAAACTTCCGGCCAGCAAGTTTAAAATGCAAAAACTCTGACTGAATGTTTTTTATTATTTGACTCTGATTCAGAATCTGATTCAGACTCTGATTTGAAATCAACTTTGTTAGCTTTTAATTCTCTTTTGGAAAAGCAATACATAGTTCCACAAAGACACACTCTCCACAATCCTATGTATGAAAGGCAAAAGCATCATCTACTCCCCAACTTAAGCTTCCAAAAACTGTTCCAAACTTTATTGCCTTCATTCATGAAAATTCTGGAGATGATTGAAGACCACCACATATTCCAGAACAATTCTCAGAATACTCAATGGGATCCAGCTATCCAACTGGCTGTTTCTCTTTGTAGATTGGGATAAAATAGAAATGAAGCAGCAATACATTGATTAGAAAATCTATTCTGAGTTGGTTATGGATCCATTGACTTGTAAACCAAAAGAGTCATGATTGCTATCCTATCTTTCTGTTTCTCAGTCCTTTTTTGGCCAACCAAAGAAGAACGCAAGGAGATATAACAAGTAATGGAGGCTGAAGGCTTTCCCAGTTGCATTGGTTTTTTTGATGGAATCACTATCCCCTTGAGTCAAAAACCCAAGCTATATGGCAACCACTATTTGTATTGGAAAAAAAGGCAATTGATTAATTTCCTTTCCAAAGCCTATGATAATACACTGACTGAATACGTTTTATTGGTTTGTATATCTACTATATGTCACTAAAACTTGTTTGTGATAACAACAAGAAGTTCATATCCATCCATGCTGGCCTTCCAGGTTCTTGTCACAATTCATATGTTTTAAATTGGATGCAGATTTCCCAACAACCAGATAGCTACTTTGAGAAAGATCAATACCTTTTTGCTGATTTTGATTATGCTAGTGGGAAATATGTGGTTCCAGCATACCGCAATCTTTTATCCAACAATCAAGCAAAAACTGATTTCAACTATTATCTTTCCCAATCACAATTTTGGATTGAGCATGCCATAGGAATCCTGAAAGGAAAATGGGCCAGCTTACAGGAGATGCAAAACCAGCTGCAATCTGCCAAAGACATGAAGTTCCTAATCAACTGGATTTTCACTTGTGTAATCCTTCACAACCTTCTTGCCAACATCAAAGATGAATGGGAAGAAATATTTGAAGACAATATTCCCAATCCTCCCAATTTTTCCTGGTCTCATCTTTTACCTCATCTTCTTCATTGAGAGAGCCAAGTCCACTGCTCAAACTGGCTCACTTTGATGAGTAGCATTCATCTTTTAAATAGGTGAAATATCACATCACCAAATTTTATTGGTTTTGATTGTTCAAATCCTAGGCTGTCTTGTTTTTTTTTTCTTTTTTGTGGACTTAGACAAAAAACCAAACCTTAACTTTCAAACAACCCACCTCACCCCACCAAAAAACTGGTCCAATCCTCCTCCTCCTCACAAAACCACCTCACCCCACCATACCACTGGTTCACACCTCCCTCCTCCTCACCAAACCACCTTGCCATCCACCTCCACCTACCTCCAAGTTCACCTGGTCATCTTCATCCTTATTCTTATTTTCTCAGACCCCAGGTAAGCCCCCCCCTTCCTCCTGATCCTTTTAGATATTTTGCTTGTTCCTTGCTTGGTACCTCTAGTAATCACCCCCCTCCTCCTCCTCCCCTTCACCCCCTCCTCCTGCTCCCCATCATTCCCTCCTCCTCCTCTTTGATACATTGGCGGGCAATCACTTGATTGCTTGCCATTCAACAAATCAATCCATTGGCAAGCAAAAGACCTTTGCTTGCCAGTTCTTCAAGAAAATGACCTTTGCTTTCTGGTTGGTTGAGAAAACAACCTTTGCTTTCCGGTTGGTTGATCAATTGACTGGCAAGCAATTGATTGGTGGGCTGGCAAGCAATCAATTGTTTGCTTGCCAGTCAACCAATCAGTTGTTTGCTTTCCAGTTGACCAATCAATCAATCAGCAAGCAAACAACTGATTGCTTTCCAGCCAACCAATTGATTGACTGGCAAGCAAACAATTGATTGGGAAACTGTACCCTGCCCCTCATCCTCCTCCTCCTACCTGATCATTAAAAGGTTACTGATTGTGGTTTTTTTTTTGGTAGGAGAATTGCCAGTATTGTTTTTTTATTTTCTATTTTTGCTGATCATCTAAGTGGTTTATACCAGACTAATGAATTTTTTTTTCTTGCTTTTTTTTATTCAATGCAATGCAATCAGACATTCCACCACTTTGACCACCCTTTCTTGACTACCCATTCTTCTCCCACTAAACTCAAAATGTTACAACTAATGGATTTCCATCTTGATCCTAACCCCAATCAAATTATATGGTTGGGAGGGAAAAATATGGAAGGAAATAGTTTGAAAAACATACAGAAAAGTGGGAAGAAAAGGGATTTCCAGAGAAGGAGGGCTCAAATGTGGGATTCTGAAATTGCATTGGAAGTGACTGAAGAAAAAATTAATCAAAAGATTGTTTTGTCTTTATGCAAACTACTTCCCTTGAACCTGTATCCGTCCATTTTCAAGAAAAGTCAAAAATCCACCCCTGAAGAGTTGGAACAGGCCAGACAGAAGATCAAACCATTCCATTTTTTCAGCTCTGGAAAAGTATATGTTGAAGATCAATTGGATCATGAGGCTATGGTTGCAATCATTTAATTTTTCCCTTTGTATGAACTCTCTGAGAAATAGAAGAAGGACATAAACTCAGTAACAACATCCCTTCATGGATCCAAAGAATTTTTCAACACTGCTGGTCCCTCAAGATCTTTGGGTGAGAAAATGTGGGAAATTGGATGGCAAAAAGCAATGTACCCTCCTGAACTGTTTGGACAATATTTGAAGAAAGATGCTGTCAAATCCTTCCCTAAAGATTATTACTTTTTTAACCTTAGGTCTGACAAGTTCTCTCAAATATTGGGCCAAATGTTTCAAAAATTAGCCAAACTTGCATTTGATTCCAACCATGAAGCTATGATGGACAACAACATGCCTCCATTCTCCTCATTAGGATTTGGATCTGGCCTCACTCCTTTTGAATGCTCCCCTCACATCACCTTCACCTGAGACTCCTTCTAAAACTCTCCCCATATTCACAAAGGTGATGTCTCCTCCTATTCCTTTTTACTGGTGGTCCCAAGCAAAAAATTTAATGAAAAAATTATTGTCAACAAGGATGAATATCAAGTATCCAATGGCCAATTTGTGTTCCCTGAATTGAGTTTTGGGATTTATTTCAAACAAAAAGGTGTTTTCAAAATGGTCTGAGGAGCCAATAAGTACAAGCACTATACTTTTCCAGCTTTGGAGTTGGCCACTCATACCAGGATAGCCATGTCCATGCAAATTAATAAAACCACTCAAAAAACTTGCAAGTACTTGGCCAGTGGCAAAATATACCTTAGGAAAAAAAATATATAAAAAAATATAACAGATTTGTTCATTGGTGGTGTTAAAAATACTCTCAAATGTTGTTGCAATCAAAAATATTTTTTTTTGTTTTTATTTTAAAAATTTTTATCAAATTAAATATATTTAAAAGCCAAGAAATCAAGTAATTTTTTTTTATTTCATCCACAGATCTACTGCTACCAATACAAGCCATGGCTACCAATAACCTATCTTTTTTCTTTGGTGGCTAGCCTTTCCCTCTCCTTTTTGATTCAGTCTTGCTCTCAATCCTTCTCCTTTTTCTCTTTTTGAAACTCCAGCTTGGCCTGCTTGATTTGCCACTCAGCATCCAACTTTTGTTGATGAGCCAAACTCTCATCTTTCCACTTTTGACAATCCATAGCCAGTTGACAATCTCACTTCTCCTTTTCAAATTGAAGTTTTTTGGATTCAATTTTTGATTTTGCTGTTTTTTTGAGGAGGGGAATAGGAATCAGCTTGATTTTGAAAGCAAGTAGAATCAATCAATGGCCTTACTTGAATATTGCTTCTCCATGATATCCTCACAGCTAGAAAATTTTGAAGTGTTTCTGTGCTTTTGACAGCTATTGGGGTTGATGTTGATGGAATTGGAGGCCTTTTGCTTTCCCTTTGCAGAGGAAGTTTGTGTGGGAAAATTGTCACTCTAATTTGAAGGAAATTTGGGAGGCCCCATTGGCTTGAGTTTTTTGCCAATCAGGAACAGATGAGGCTGTGTTTTTACAATATAAATCAGTTGGGATTAAACAGAAAGAAGAGAAAAGATCTTGGTTCCTTCCTTGAGCAGATGATGACAATGGGGGTGATACAGGAATAACTTGCTCCTCATTGGCCAATTTGTTAAGTTCTTCCACTCCAGGAAGACAGCAATTGAAAGAAGGAAGCAAGGGGTTCAAGGAAGTGTTTTTCAATGCTGATGGAGACATGATTGGAGCAGGTTGTGTTGGAATAACCTCCTCCACATTGGATTGGGGCCACTCATAGTTTTTGTCTGGATCATCATTGCTAGGCTGAGGATCCACAGCCAAGTCCTCAGGTTCAACAGGTTCAGATTGTTGGGTGTCAAAAGCAGCTAACAGGGTTATTTTGGCCTTCTTTCCAAATATTTCATCCATATGAACATAAAAATGACAAATGGATTCCAACTTATCAATAAACAAGGTGATTCCTTTGGCTTTATCATAGTCAGTGATGCCAAAGCCAGTAGAGATTGACATGGAGTGGGCTTTTTTGTACTTGGTTCAATAGTTCTTGAATTGCTCCTGCATCTGTCTGGATGAAATATCCAGCCTACCTTTGGTTTTATTCTTCAGTTCATTGGCCATCAGTAGATAACCATTGAACTTAGAGGATGGAGGTTGGCCAACTTGTATTTCATTTTCAGATCCAAAGCAAGCATTGTAGTTGGACGGAAATTTGAGCCAGTTTACCAGGATGATGTGATCAGCTCTCTTGAACTGACTTGAGCCTTTGGAAGCCAATGGGCAAGGATTGTTGGATTTTGAGTTACTGGGGGATGTTTGCTTTGGTTGAGTGGACTTCTGGGGGGAGTGTTGCTGAGGAGCCATTTAAAAAGAGTAAGAGGGATGAAGTGATAAAGCAATAAAGCAATGAGAGTTAGGATGTGATGAAAGGGGGGATGAAGTCATGAAGCAATGAGAGGATGGATGTGATGAAAGCAATAAAGTGATGAGAGTGATGAAGCAAGGTGAGAGTGATGAAGCAATGAGGGTATGAGATTGATGAAGTGAAGAGGATAGAAAGAGATGAGAGTGATGAAGTGATGAGAGCATTGAAAATCAAATTTTTCCAATGAGGTTGGAGGTAGAATTTTTCCAATGAGAACGGAGGTTGAAACCAGGGGTGATGATAAGGAATGATGCATGGTTGAGCTTTTGAAGGCCTTTATATACTTTACTTGAAGAAACCCACATATTTCATGTTAAATTTGACATGTCTGATCTGAAATAAGTGAGTTTTTTTATGATTTTTAATGGCAGATTTGGGTTGAAACCGGCCATTGAAAAATGGCGGGGTTGCTTAGCTTTGATACACCCTATTCTATATAAAAAAAAAGAAAGCTGTCTTTAGAAAAAAAATCAATCTGATTGGATTCTTCCCTGTTCAGATTGGTGCCCCTTTAAGCCTGTGAGCACAGGCTGGACAAAGTCATCAGCTTCAATAACAGCTGATCCTTCCTCCCTTTGAGAACTGTAGTTGTACTTTTTAATTTATCTTCCCAAGCCTGAGATTCTGCTCTTCTTTTATCAAAAATATCACACCATCCTCCCATGGATCAATAAATCAAACACCATTTCTGGGGAGATTCTTCACTTGTGTCAGATTAGTTGTAGTTATGCAGAAAACAAATTGGTTTAAATCCAGAATTTTTATGCTGAGGTCAAGCATGGATTTTGATCCAAACACCTTGATTTTTAAGATTATGGACATTGGCCTCTTCTTTTTTCTTTCTTTCTTTTCTTTTCTTTTCTTTTTTTGGGGGGGGGGGTTCTTGATTTCTCTCAGGAAACCTGTATGAGATTTTAGTTTTGAAAACTCAAGTTATGGAGGAAAAGCCTGTTTCTTTCCCCTTTTTTCTTTCAAAAAAGAAAAAAAGAATCAGAATAAATAAATGGAAAAAGCAGTGTTGAATCATCATACATAATTAAACAGAGTTTTTGTTTTGTTTTGTTTTTCAAGTACTTTTTAAAATTCAACATTCCGCTCTGGTACCTTTGAGACAGGAGCCTGCACTCTTTCAGTCATCCATGGCACCCAAAAGTATGATCCACAGCTCAAGTTGAAGTGCAGATTCCAAGATGATCTCTTTGAAGTATTCCAAGGCTGTCTGAGGCCTATATGCCTTACACATTGGATGTAACACATCCTAAAGGTAAAACAGGCTCATCAGAAGTGGTAGCAGCCTTGATCACAGTTTTACCTTCTTTCCAGTATCCTTTCTAAAAGAATTGTTTCTCAAGGCTGAGCTTGGTCAACCAGATTTGCTTCTGAGGAAGTGTTTTTGTTCAATCTAGAGAAGCCAAAAAACCACATAAAAAAAATTGCTTGCTTCATTGGTGAACAAACTCATGCTGAAGTTTGTTTTGGTGGTGGATGGTAGGATCTAGAGTTCACCATTGAAGAGCAACTTGTACCGGCAGGCTTGCTTCTCTGTAGATACTTTTGGTCAACACCAATCCTTAATGGAGTTGTTGGAGATCAGTCTCGGGCGGATATGAATTCAGACCTCTTAAAACTCAAGAGTTTTCAATCCGGTCAACTACACAAATAATATGATCACATGGCTACTCGATCAATAAAGATTTTCAGCTATCCCAGGGCTTAATCAAACCTTGCTTGGACTCAACCGGCTATACCAAGCTTTATTAGCTTTACTCCCCCGTTCTTTGAGGGGTGGGGGGGGGGAAATAGAATCAGGACTATTGATAGGCTATAATTGTCAATCAGCCATTCAGGATGTCTATTTTCACGGACCAAGCCTGTCTATTTCAACTCTCATCCTTACCCGGAGACTCGAGAATTGGAAACGATCCATTCCTCCTCCGCACAGCCTTGGCTATACAATCGGACTGAAGGCTACGATGATACGATTTCTTGGTTACCGATTTTATTGGTCATCATTGTCGATTCTTTCCCAAAGATTCTGTCACGACAAGACGGTTAGGCTTAGTTAGTTCGAACCTGAGTGGTTGCTTTCCAGGAAATTAAGAGCTGACACTGGTCGATTGCTACTATGTCAAGGACGGTGATGGCAGACCCTCAACAGCACCTGTTTCTCATTAGCCAAAAGAGGTCAAGAATTGGATTGCTAGTGCTATCGGAGGTTGTATATACTATTGAATATCCTCTCAAGAGAAAGGTCAACTTATGGGGTACAGCGAGAGGTATACCTATAAATGTTGAACATGGCTTAGTACGTGGGAAAGGATGGATAACTTATATTTAAAAACAAATATCAACGGACCGTGGATATAATGAGCATTCTCGAACATGAGGCCTGTTCAAGAGCCAAGCCAAGAACCGCTGATCCGATGGTAAAAATGCAGAGAATCCATTGGTCAATCGGGGGAAAGGGACTATGATCGCGAACGTACAACGCATACCTCGATTCCCAGTCCGTATCCACCATGCTCACAGGTACCATATTTGCGTTGGTCGGTGTACCTAGACCATCAGACGTTGTATTGTGTTGTAGATATGTGAGGCACAGAGGGAAGAATAGTGAATCATGAAAGAGCTCACCAGTAGTAAGGATCGGCCGGGATTCCAGCATCTTTGTAGGCCGAGAGGAGTTCATCATAATCAGTCATTCTCATCGATCCACCAATAATCTCACCCACGCCGGGCATTAGGACATCAACGCTCTCAGTGAAATTCTCATTTCCCGGGATTCTTTTCATGTAAAACGCCTTGATTTCTTTGGGGAAGTTGATCAGAAAGATGGGCACATTGAAGGTATCGGTCATCAATCTCTCAGGGGCCTCGGGTATATCGTCTGACAACGTAAAGGGTCCTCCCCCATCCTCTTGCGATTTTTCAATGCCCCTTTCATTCAGCCATGCGATCGCCTCCTTGTAATCCATCCTTTTGAACGGTCTCGTTGGATACTTGAAGGTTGGGTTCAAAGTATCTATCAACGCCTTAGTCTTAGGATCGGCCAGCAAAATATCTAATGTTGAGCATATCTTCAGAAGCAGAAAAATACATCAACCTTACGGGTCTTCGAAAGGCTCTGTTCTAGTGTTGCTTAAGAAAGACGATATTTTTAAATGACAGGAATCACTTGCCAATTCTTCGATATGGGACAGAAGGTCCTCAAAAGTTAGAAAGGCCAATTCACCCTCCAAATGAGTGTATTCACTTAGGTGCCGGCGAGTCTACAGAAAAATAAAACATCAAGTTTATACCCATGATTGATTGACTTAGCTTCGGGCTGCGGAGGCTAACATGAAGGGCAAGAGCAAGGAAAATACCAACTTTGCTTTTTTCAGCACGAAAACTTTCTTGAATGCAGAAGCAATCACCCAAACTAGCCAAACAAGTTTCCAAATAAAGCTGTGAACTTTGAGTAAGGTATGCTTTCTCGCCATAGTAACCAAATTCAAACAAGGTAGATCCACCCTAGATCATCATTGAATCAATCACAACACGATGATCGGTGGACTGTAAGCAATTACCTCCAGTGCGCTTCAAAAAAAAAAACATAGTAAACCCGAAAGACAAACCTCGACTTGAGTTTGAACCATACAAGGAGGGGTGACTTCAATCATAGAAAACTTTGCATAAGACTTTCTAAATGCATCGATTAATGCCGACCGGACCTTCAAGACGCTAGAGGCCGTCTCACCACGAAGTACGAGGTGCCTACGATCGGCCAAAGTGTCCGGGCCTGAATCCTCAGAGATTTGATTGCTAAACGCTTCGGCATCACCAGGTGCTTTACCTACGATCGCCCACCAATCTGCTTGGAGTTCATGACCATCTGGTGCGCTCTTACCTTCCGGTAGAGTGACGATCTTTCCGGTGAGTTGGATAGTTGATTCTGTGGTCAAGGCTAAAGCATCGTAGGTTTGCGTCTAAATCGAACCGGTGTTAGCAGGGGTGTCATCAATTCAAGAGCGTCATCCATGCGGAAAAAGACGATGGAGGCCCATACCAACTTTCCGCTTAAGACGCATTGTAAGAATCCAGTGCCATCTCTCAGGACGACAAAGATTAATCCTTTCTGCTGCCTCAAGCGGTGCACCCAGCCAAAGAGCCTAACTTTAATGTTACGATTCTCGGTGGCATGATGAATCTTGATTCGTTTGGAGATCCCATCAGTCTCGGATAAGATGATGCTACGAGCCTCCTCCAACTTTTTTTCGTCATCCAACTTGCTCTGAGGGCCAGTGCCACTAGCTTGGGTCGATTGGGATGGATCTAGTTTAGTAGTCGTTGCCTTGAGTAACTTTTTCAGATGAATCTCATATCCTTTCTTAGCTCTTTTGATGGCAGTCGAAGTCGCCGGTTGATAAGAGCCAGGCTGATCCGCCGAGGGTGGCTCTGATGGCTTCAAGACTAAGCAGTTCAACTCGGTCGTTGATTTGGCGATGTAGGCTCCCAGGATTGATTGGTAGGGAGATGCTTCGGTGCCGTGGCCGTCGGCATCGGATCCTCGGGATTCATCGATGTAAACCGGCGAAATCGAGAGCTTTGCAAGATGCTCTGTGTCCATGGTGCTCCCGATAGTCCTTTGGTTCCTCGGTTCGGCGTTGGTTCTCGTGAGGGGGGGGGGGGGGGGGGGCGGTATTCCAATGGCGTCAAGGAAAAAACTCGACTGAATAAAGATGGAGCACTGTAGTCGTTTGGAAGGGGTGCAGTCGACTGGATTCCGCATCGGTCGGCTCCACCCGCACCGCCCAGCTAGCGACTCCGACGGCGAAAGGTCGGCCGTTCGGCTGCAGCCTGTAGCTGTGACTGTAACTCTCCCCGCCCCGCCAAATCCAAGTCACAGCCTACAGGGGTTTACGGGGGAGCTATCAACAACTTTTGGGTGTTCGGCCACCACTGCAAGTGCTGAGCCCAAGTTACAGGCTTTTTTTGGAGATCATCGTCCGTACCACACCATCATCTCAAAACCCCCGAAACCCCCGAAGAAAGAACCTCATTACCTTTTTCGTCAATCATCATCAGGACACTGATCTCTTTGCAACACTCTCTCCCAGGCCATGGCCACTTTCCGCCCCCCCGACCCTCCTGGAATGGAGGGGATCTCAGACGATGGAATAACGCCTGAATGCGATAGCCCCAATCACCCCCCGAACGCCAACCAGCTGAGTGGACTTGCTATTTTTATGACGCGATTGATCGCAGACAAAGGAAATTATAATGCAAACGGCCAACTACTGATAGATCACTCCATGATTGAATTGATTCAGATCCTAATTAACACAGAACGAGACCGGTCGGAAGCTGACAAGAGGCAAGACGATAGGACACAATTGATGGCGAATCAGATGCAGGTAATGTCGGAACAAATCGGTAACCTGCTCAATCAACAGAAGACAAACCAAATTACTGGACATTCCTTACCAACAACCACACCGAGACAAGCAACTTATGCTGAAAAGGCCACTCACAACATCCCCATAACAGCCCAGAGACCCATGATTGCCCCGCCGACAAAGGAAGGTATAAGAATGTTTTGGCCTGGGAGAGCGGTAATCCACTCAAACCCTCAAAACAACCAACTTGACAAGATCCCAAGAATGCTATTTGTACAGAGAGCTAATGAAGTGCTGTCAAAACTGAATGCCAAGGTCCAAGATGAATTAGTAACAGTCACGGGGGCGCACGTGATGAATTCAGGCGATGTGGTTTTTTACACTAAAAATAAGATACATCAGAGGTGGCTGATGGATAATAAACATCTCTGGTCAAAACAGGTTCACCACGACTTAGAAGCGATGCCTAGCACATGGTCGGTACTCGCCCACGGTGTCCCAAAAGAGTTTGATCCAGCATCCGACTACAGCAAAACCAAATTAGCCACCGCAAATGGTTTGAATAAGGAGGAAATAGTGAGAATGAGATGGCTCTCAGACAATATGAAAACGGCCAAGAAAGCGGGATCAATTGTGGTATCATTGGCAAATAAAGAGACAGCAGAAAGAGTCGCTTACACAGGACTATTTTTAGATTACAACTATCACAGGGTTACAAAATTCAAGCCGTACCCTGCACAATGCTTCAAATGCCTGAGAATGGGCCATTTTGGGAAATGGTGTAGACAACAACCAAGATGCAGACAATGCAACTGAGATCACATGACGAAGGACTTCCCAGATTGCCCCAAGAACGATGCCGAGATCACGGAATGTGTCCCCTGTAAGGAAGGCTTAAGGAACAAACTTGAAGGTGTAGAAGACACGCATCATTTGGTATTCAGTGTACTATGCCCCTACAAAAGGACATGGTTACAAGCAAAGATGTCCCAATCAATGCCTCTCTCATGTTAAAGACAACATTACCTGACCCAAAAACTGATATACCGGACCCATCTCCCTCCCCACCTTTTCCAAACTACTCACTTTCACAGGGAAGCAGAGTTGCCTCCTCAAGAGAGGGCCAGGCCGCTGGTAACCTTTCCTTTCTTCAGTTAAATTGCCATGTCTCTAAAGAAATTGTACTCACACTTCTAAATCTTGAGATGATGGAAACAGTTCTGATTCTACAAGAACCGTGGGTTAACCCACACACTCTCCTCCCCCCAACACATCCTAACTGGCACATGATAGTGAGCTACGACCATATCCCAACAAATTGGAGGGACCAACACAAAGCATGCGTATATATCCACAAGCTAGTCCCATCCAAGAATATCATTCAATTACCAACTGGATCCAAGCACCTGGTAGGGGCCACAATACAAGGACCGGATGACAAGGAAGTCACAATTGTAAATGTATATAATCCTCCAAGCACCAACGCTGGTCTGAAGGACCTTGAGTGTTGGCTGCCTCTTCATAACAACAGGAAAAACCCAATGTGCATATTCATGGATGCAAACCTACACCACAGGATGTGGAATCCAGTGGGCTACCACTCCGCGCACAAAGAATTGGCGGACCTAATACGCTTATGTGGTAAACATGGCTTCAAACTTGCATCACCGCGCCATATGCCAACTTTCTATACAACTAAAGGCAGGGGAACCACAATCGATCTTATATGGTCTAACCACAAGGCATCAAGGTTAATAGCGGGAATTAAAGTCTCAGATGAAAAATTTGGGTCCAATCATCAGGCCCTAAAGGGGTCATTACACATCACAGGATTCAAACCTCCCAAACGCTGGGCCAAACCGGAGTGGAGCTATTTGGAATGGAAACCCATCTGTGATGCGCTAAAAGCGGAACTAGACAAACTAACAAGTAACCAGGATGTTGAACTGGCGGCTGAAAACATCATATCCGTTTTACAGTCCACCCAGAACAAGCTTGGTAAGATGGTAACTGTATGCAAATCCCAAACAAAATCTTGGTGGGACCCCAAAGAACTGAATCCAATCCTGAAGCTAAGAAACTGGGCAAGACAATGGATGCTGATGTCAAAGTTGGAGGAAGCATGCGCATGCTACAATGACTGGAATACTTAATTCAGGGCAAAAGTCAGGGAAGCTAAGTGGAACCACTGGAAAACCTTTTTGGAAGCGTCCAACACTGACGTAACTTTTGAAACCCTTTGGAGGATAAAACCCACGGCCAGTGGCCAAGTCCTACCACTAAAGAGGCCGGACAGAACACTTGCGACGGGAAAAGCTGAACAAGCCCGACTACTTTTTACAGGAACCACTCTCTTGCAGAACCCCGCCGATCTATCAGACATCCCAATCACTGAGGAATGCAGACCAGCAATTTTTGATGAAATCATGGAGAGTGAAGTCTCCAGAACAATAGACAGGCTGGCAATTGGGAAAGCACCGGGGCCCAACCAAATCAGAAATGAATTCCTGAGGGTAACACAATGGGCGATTCCTCCCTATCTGATGGACTTATACAACAGAGCCTTATTTCAGGGAAAGTATCCGGGCTGCTGGAAGATTGCCACCACGGCAATCATACGGAAAGCCAATAAGCTGGATTATACTAACCCAGGAGCATATCGTCCCATAGCCCTCCTTAACACAGTAGGGAAAATCTTCAAGGCAATTCTAGCCAAGCGACTAGCAGAATGGGCCTCAGAAACAGGACTCCTACCTGACCAGCACTATGGAGGCCGCAAGGGAGTGGGAACCGAGAATGCCATACTATATCTAGACACGTGTACAAGGGATTGTTGGGCCAAAAAGAAGCTAGTATGCGCACTATTCCTGGATGTACAGTTGGCCTACCCCACAGTGAATCCTGACAGGCTAGTAAGCACACTAATCGCCGGAAAATGCCCGGCTTACCTTTGGGTTATAATAAGGGACTTTTTGAGAGGAAGGAGAACCACTATGCGCCTGGAGGACTATGTATCCCCAGTGGAGCAGGTCCCTTTGGGGCTTCCTCAGGGATTGCCCCTTTCAATAATTTTATACATAATCTATAATTCAACACTACTGAAACTGACAAACTTAGCCCACAAAGTGACCACTTCCATAGGATACGTAGACAACGTGGTGCACCTTGCTGCAGGTAGAACGCTACAAGAGACGCTCAATGTTATAACAATCTTGGCCAACAAATCACTTGAATGGGCTCTGAAACACGCAGCAATATTCAACAGACGGAAGGCTCAGATACTGGTTTTATCAAACTCCAGAACCCCACCAACCCCAGCTGACCCCTTCACTTTTGGCGACACACCCATAAAATATGCACAGACGGTAATGTGGCTAGGATTAACCATAGATCAGAGGCTGACCTATCATTCACATATAGGAAACATCCTGGCAAAAACCACCTCAACAATGAGGAATCTTGCCCGTCTAGGGAACTCAAGATGGGGCTTACCTGAGAAGCAATGGGCAAAACTACTGAACATGGTCCTCCTTCCGCAAATCAAATATGCCGCTCATGTGTGGGCAACAAAACGGAATGCAACCCGTTTGGAGAGCGCAGCAAAGAAAGTAGACAGACTCTGTGCTGTATGGTTGAAAGGCATCTTTAAGAATACAGATAACAAATGGATCCAGGCAAACTCAACCCACCGTCTGCTAATGGATGCCATTATGAAGGAAGCCTTCCTCTTTTATACAAGGAAAATCACTCAAACAGGCTTCTCCCAAAGCATCAGAGAAGAGCTGATAGGCAGACTCCTGCATGAGAAGCGCGCAGGCCCGTCAGCAGTCAACATGAGTATATGCAGAAACATGCTAATGACTTTCCTTGATTCAAATGTGGAGACCATAACAGTTCAGGTTAGCAACAAGTCAAGGCCGCTAGTGGCAACTGCGTCTTACATAAACTTGCAAATGTTGAAAAAAGAGGCGATTGCGGCTACGCAAGAGCTGATAAATAAGTCTTTGGAGAAAGATGCCCTAATCTTCACCAATGGGTCATATGAAGAGGATAAAGGTGGTGGAGCAGCAGCCATAATGCTCAACACTGACAACAGATCTCTTCTTTGCACAGGGACGGGAGTTGCAATTTCCAACCATGAACGCAAAACTTTGGGCCTAATCGCAGCTTTACGACTGATGAATAGATTGGACATTGCCCAGTTTGAACGAATCATAATATTCACTGACAACAAGGGGGTGATACAACGCACGATGCAACCAAATCAGGAGAAACCCAGGCAGTATCTCTATTGGGAACTCTCCAATACACTGACTAGGACTGATAACAACCTCCAAATATCTTTTGTGTGGTGCCCTGGCCATGTAGGTATAGAAGCAAACGAGGAAGCAGACAGAAAGGCGTGTGAAGCGGTGGTAAATGGCAACACACTCCTGTGCCCCCTTTACGGAAATCTCACAAAAGTCAAGTGGAAAATCCTATACGGAGTAATCGCAAAAGAGAAGACCCTAGCCCGCCAAACCCCAAAATTGGGGATCCAAATGTTGGCTGTGTTAAGCCAACTTGCATCTGGCTCCTGTAGCCTTAATGGATACTTATTCAAGATAAGGAAAGTATTGGACCCGTCATGTTACCAATGTGGCTGTGCAAAGGAGACGGTGACTCATTTTATGAATTACTGTCCCAAGTACAAAGCATCCAGACAATTACTAAGAAAGGATCTGAGGAAGGAATGCGTGGCTCATGATGGGAACAACTTGAGTGCGGCATTAAAGAATCTGAAAGCCTGGACGGCAATCGCTAAATTCATTCTCTCAACTGGAAGATTTCCCTTCCTTACACCAAGCCCAAAACTCACTGAACCGCCAATACCTCGGGAGAGCCCACGCACGCTACCAGCCAGAACACCGTAATCAGACTTAAGACAACCAGTTTTCCCTCCCTTCTTCTTCTTTTTTTTTTTTTTTTTTTTTTTTTTTTTTTTTTTTTTTTTTTTTTTTTTTTTTTTTTTTTTTTTTTTTTTTTTTTTTTTTTTTTTTTTTTTTCTTCCTTTCTCTTTCTTTTCCTTTTTCTTTTCATGGCATGCACAACCCAAAGACATGGCAGGGGTGGTCTCAATAAGCCCTGTGACTCTTGTATCTCCTCATAACTAGGCTCTTTGAATATGCAAAGTGGTCCGTGCGCAATGCAAAATCCACTAAAAAAAAAAAAAAAGGAAAAAAAAAAAAAGTTACAGGCTTCTGACCTTGACTTGCTGTGAGCATCCCGTGAGAGTCTCCCCTCCCCCAATATTCAACTGATCCTCAACTTTATCTGAATATTCCCCCGACACTTCCAACACCCATCTCCCCCTAATCGTAACCTCAAATGTGCGGTCACAGATACAAATCTGCGGGATGCTTGGCTTTGGGGGTCCAAGTTCTAGTAGATGTCTATGTATATCCCCCAGGCTTCTGTCCGGAACCAACACATCGATACCTTTTTCTCAAACTAAATCCTGAATACCCCCCCTGCCCTCGGGTCCAGCGCGCCATGCTCAAACCATGGGCATGGATGATGAACCCGGGGTTCCTTGATGATCCTACTAAATGAGCTGTTTGGCTATCACACAAAAAGCGATACTGACGAGAACCTTGCTATCAACATGAACAACAAGTTCAAGGTAATCATGGAGTGAGCAACCAAAATCGATCGCCCTGTCGGATGGCTTGTAGCGGCGATCCACAGGCTCAAAGCACAGATGGGGCCGATGGCTCAGTAATTGACTCGCGTCCAACGAGACCTCTCAAGCCTCACAGCCAAACTTGATACACCTTTGAATGGCAATCCAAAATCATTTATGTCGGCCGTCGCTGGGAAGGACAAAACCTCCCAACCGACTGGCCCAAGCCGTTACCTACCCCCCTCTGCAATTTTGTCCGACACTGATTCAGCGGGTTAATGAAGCACTGGCAAATAAAGTGGATGATAATCTTGTGGCCATTAGGGGTGCAAGCCACTTGTCTTCGTGTGATGTCTTGTTTTATGCTCAAAATAAAGCTCACCAAAAATGGTCGATGGATATCAAACACGTGTGGTCTAAGCAGGTTCACATCAACCTGGAGGCAACCTCGAGTATCTATTCTAGGTCATGGCTCATGGCATTCCGAGATATTTTAACATCACAAAGGCCAGCAAACTCCCCACTCTGGCCTCGGAGAATAATTTTCAAGCTTCTGATCTTTTGAGGGTCTGTTGGATGGGATCTAACAATGCACCAGTCAAGAAAGCCGGGTCCTTGGTCCTGAACTTTACTAACAATGACTTAGCTATGCCTGGCGCTGCAAACGCTTCACCTTTTTCCAACTTAATTGTCATGTTTCTGAAGCAGTGACACACCACATATTAGGGCGTATCAGAGTTAGCCAATCCACCATTTTCTTAATGGCGGGTTTCAACCCAAATCCGCCATTAAAAAATGAAAAAACCCACTTATTTCACAAAAGGGGGGTCAGAGTTACCCAAAAAATAGGGCGTATCAAAGTTAGCAAACCCGCCGTTTTTAATGGCGGGTTTCTGAAATACACATACCCCCTAACTGGTGTATTTCAAAATGGTGTGTTTCATGAAAATGGCGGATTTCAATCGTCAAACACGCCATTAAACCCAACATTTATGCCTCATCATCCATCCACCATCCATCACATCAAAAACACCCATCCACATCAGCAAATCCATGCCGGTCCCATCTCCATCGCATCACACACATCTCTATTGTTTTTCACATACCTTCACATACCCATCTTCACACAAATCCCATCATCATCTCATCACCCCACATCACTCACCACCTTTCTCAACATGTCCAATCAAACATCCCGCCAGCAAGTTGAAAACGCACAAAAGCTGACTGAACTTTTGCTACTGTTTGACTCCCATTCAGACTCTGATTCAGACTCCGATTTGGAATCAACTTGGTTAGCTTTGAATTCTCTGTTGGCAAAGCAATACATGGTTCCAAGAATACACACTCTCCATAACCCTATGTATGAAAGGCAAAAGCTTCATCTCATCCCTGACTTAAGCTTCCAGCAACTGTTCCAAACTTTGTTGCCTTCTTTCATGAAACTTTTGGCCATGATTGAAGACCACCACATCTTCCAGAACAATTCTCACAATCCTCAACGCGATCCAGCCATCCAACTTGCCGTTGCTCTTTGTAGATTGGGGTCAAATGGAAATGGAGCAGCAATCCATCAATTGGAAAATCTATTCTCAGTCAGTTACGGAAGCATTGACTTATACACCAAAAGAGTCATGATTGCTATCCTATCTTTCCGTCGCTTGGTCCTTTCATGGCCAACCAAAGAAGAACGCAAGGAGATATCTCAAGTAATGGAGACAGAAGGCTTTCCTGGTTGCATTGGTTTTGTTGATGGAACCACCATCCCCTTGAGTCAAAAACCCAACCTAGATGGCAACCACTATTTTGATTGTAAAAAAAGGCAATTGATTCATTTCTTTTCCAATTGCTATGATAAAACTTTGGATCACACACTGACCAAATATGTTCCATCTCTTTGTTTAGATACTCCGTGGCACTACAACTTGTTTGCAATAACAACAAGAAGTTCATCTCCCTCCATGCTGGCATTCCAGGTTCTTGTCATGATTCATATGTTTTCAATTGGATGCGGATTGCCCAACAACCAGAGATCTACTTTGACCAAGATCAATACCTTCTGGCCGATTTGGCTTATGCTAGTGGGAAATATGTAGTTCCAGCATACTGGAATGTTTTGTCCAATGATCAAGGAAAAACCGATTTTAACTATCATCTTGCCCAATCACAAGTTTGGATTGAGCATGCCATAGGAATTCTGAAAGGAAGATGGGCCAGCTTACGGGAGATGCAAAAACAGCTCCAATGTTCCAAAGATATGAGGTTCCTCATCAACTGGATTATCACTTGTGTAATCCTTCACAACCTTTTGGCCGACATCAAAGATGAATGGGACAAAATATTCCAAGATGATATTCCTGATCCGCCTCAAGTCATCCCTGTCTCATCTGGTCCCTCATCTTCTTCTATGAGAGAGCGGATTCTTCCTCTCACCCTTGCTTGCTTTGATGAGTAATTTTTGATTTTGAAATTGGTAAAAATTCCCTTCACCGTATTTTTTTGGTTTTGGTTGTTCACCCAAGATTCATAGGCTGAGTTTTTTTTTTATTTTTTTTTTTAGTGGACTTGAATCCAAAAACACCTCCACCTCAAACCCTGACACTCACCAAATGCCACCCCCCTCCCCCTCACCACTCAACCCCTTCAACCTCACCCCACTCACTCACCGGTCAAACCCTGCCTCCTCCTCACCAAACCACCTCACTCATCACCACCAACTCACTGGTCAAACCCTGCCTCCTCCTCACCAAACCACCTCACTCATCAACACCACCTTACTCACCACCACCACCTCATCTCACCTCACTCACTGAATCCCCTCCTCCTAATCCTGGTAAGCCCCCTCCACCCTCTTCCTCTTCCTTCCCCTCACCAGTTGCTGATCCTTTGATCATTCAACCTTTAGTCCCCCCCTGGATCCATTGGTCAATCCATCAAGGTGAGCCCCTCCCCTCCTCCAATTCCTCCTCTCATTGATTGAGCAATCGATTGGCCAATTGTTTGGGCCAATTGATGCAGGGTTTTTGTAGGGTACAGGAACTGACTTCCCCCCTTTTTTTTTCTTTGTTTTTGTTTCTTTTTTTTTAGGTTTTCAAGCTCTGCCAGAACACATTCTCTCAAGTCTTACGCCAACCAAGCTACGTCCTGGGACAGTCTGGTTTGCCTAGTATGATGCCAGCTGCAGCTCCTCATCATTACCACTCCTCCCCAGCTAATTCTATTCTTTTGATATCTATCGATTCCTTCACTGGCTACCAAACTCAAAATGTTATACATCCATTCAAATTTCACCTTGATCCTCACCTTGGGTGCAGCAAGTGCCTGGGAGGGAGAAAGATGGAAGGAGATGGTATGAAAAACATAAAGAGAGGTGGCAAGCAGAGGAATTGTTGATTTTAATCTCTTTTTTATTTTTTTAATCCCACTGTTTCAATAATGAGAACGTTGCTGACATTTTTTTTTTAATTTGTTTGACTGGTCTTTTTGTTTGTCCAACCCCTTTTTTGATATTGATTCCTTCACTGCCTACCAAACTCAAAATGTTATACATCCATTCAAATTTCACCTTGATCCTCACCTCGGGTGCGGCAAGTGCCTGGGAGGGAGAAAGATGGAAGGAGATGGTATGAAAAACATAAAGAGAGGTGGCAAGCAGAGGAATCGTAGAAAAAGGAGGGCTCAAATGAGGGATTCAGAAATTTCTTTGGAAGTGACTGATGACTTGATCAAGGAAAAGGTTTCCTGGTCTAGACGAAAGCTATGCCCTTTGGATCTGTACCCTGCTATCATGGCTGAAAAGAAAAACAACCCTTGAAAACCCACCCAGGAAGAATTTAAGCAAGCAAAACAGACAATTGGGGCTTTCCACTTCTTCCACCATGGAAAAGTTATTGTTCTCGACCAATCTGATAACCATGCTCTGGTTGCCGTCATTGAATTTGTGCCTTTGGATCGACTATCTGAGCAAGATAAGAAAGATATCAACTTTGTGACAACATTCCTTCACTGTTCAAAAAAATTTGTCAACCTGGTTGGTCCCTCAAGATCTTGGGGTGGAAAAATGTGGGCGATTGGTTGGCAAAAATCAATGAACCCTTTGGAGTTATTTGGACGTTATGTGAAGAAATCATCCATTAGATCTTCTCCTCAAGAGTACGCTGTCCTCAACTTGAAGGCTGAAAAAGTATCCCAAATTTTAGGACAAATGTTTTGTAATTTGGCCAAAATTGCCTTTGAATCAAACCGTGATACCATGAAGGACAGCAACATCCCCTCTTTCTCTTTGTTGGAATTTGGTTCCAAGCCTACACCTTTTGATTTCTCCCCACACCTCACTTTTACCTTGGATTCTTTTTACAATTCTCCTCATATTGACAAAGGCAAAATCTCTGGCTATTCCTTTTTACTTGTGGTCCCAACCAAAAAATTGAATGGTCGACTTATTGAAGATATGGATGAATATCAAGTTTTGGACGGTCAATTTGTTTTTCCTGACCTTGGCTTTGGAATTGATTTCAAGCAAAAAGGTATAGTCAAAATGGTTTGGGCGGCTAACAAGTACAAGCACTGTACCTTTCCAGCTGTGGACACAGCAACCCATACCAGAATGGCCATGTCACTCCAAATTAATAAAAAAACTCAGAGCACTTGTAGGGACATGAAAAACGGCCAAATTTACTCTAGAGAAAAAAATATCAATAAAAACAAAAAAGATTTGTATATTGGTGGGGTTAAGAATGCTCTCAAACGTTGTTGTAGTAAAAAATAATTTGTTTTTCTTTCATCCATGCAAATATATTTACAAGCCCAGCATTTGAGTAATCTGCTGTATTTCTTCTACCAATCTACCACTGCCAATGCAAGCCAAAGCTACTGATACCTTATCCTTTTTTTTGTTTGCCCGTTGTTCCCTCTCCTTTTCCAGTTGCACTTGCTGCTGATCCTTCTCCTTTTCCTCTTTTTGAAACTCTAGCTCAGCTTGTTTCAACCTCCACTCAGCATCCAATTTTTGTTGATTAGCCAAAGTCTTGGCTTGCTGCTTTTGACCATCCATGGCCAGTTGGCAATCCCACTTTTGCTTTTCAAACTGAAGTTTATCTGATTCAATTTGTGATTTCACTGGTTTTTGGAGGGGAATGGCAATGAGCATGATTTTGAAAGCAAGGATATTGAATCAATCAACTTACATGAATCTTGCTTCTCCATGATTTCTTCAAAGCCCAAAAAACTGGAAGTGTTTCTCCTATTTTGATGACTTTTGGGGTTGACATTGATGGAATTGGAGGCCTTTTGCTTACCCTTGGAAGAGGAGGTTTGAGTCTGAAAGTCCTCACTAGTATTTGAAGGCGATGTGGGAGGCCCCATTTGCTTGAGTTTTTGGCCAATCAAAAATGGATGAGCCTGTTTTTTTACAATGTAAATCAGTCAGGAGCAACCAGAAAGAATTGAAAACAATTTAGTTCATTACTTGAGCAGATGTTGATGGCAACGGTGATCCAGGAATAACATCATCCTCATTGGGCAAGTTCTCCAGTTGTTCTGCCCCAGGAAGAGAGCAATCAAAAGAAGGAAGTGAGGGGTCCAAGGTTGGGATTGACTGATCAATCAATACCAAAGTAGAAGTGATTGGAGCCAATTGTGTTTGAATATCCTCCTCGTCATCAGATGGGGGCCACTCCAAGTCCAAGGTTTCATCAAGGTCCCCGTTGGTAGGCTGAGCATCCCCAGCCAAGTCCTTGGCATCAACGGAATCAGATTGTTGGGCATCAAAAGCAGCTAGGGGGGTGATGTTGGCCTTCTTTCCAAAGATTTCATCCATTTGAATATAAAAAGGACAAATGGAGTCCAACTTATCAACCACCAAGTTGATTCCTTTGGCTTTGTCCAAGTCGGTGATACCAAAGACAGTGGAGATAGACATGGAGTGGGCCTTTTTGTACTTGGCTCAATAGTTTTTGAACCACTCCCTCATCTGTTTGGATGACAGATCCAGCCTACCTTTTGTTTTTTTCTTGAGTTCATTGGCCATCAGGAGATAACCATTGACCTTAGAGGATTGAGGTCGGCCAACACGTGTTTTGTTGTTGGATCCAAAGCAGGCATTGTAGTTGGAGGGAATTTTCAGCCAGTTTACCAGGATGATGTGATCAGCTCTCTTGAGCTGACTTGAGCCCTTGGAAGCTGATGGGGGAGGATTGTTTGTTGTGGAGTTTGTTGGCAATGTTCTCTTGGGTGTGTTGGACTTGTGGGGGGAGGTTCGCTGAGGGGCCATTTGAAAGAGTTTGGGCTACGCAAGTGATGAGAGTGGTGAACTTTTGAGAGCAATAAAGTGGATGAGAGTGATCAAGTGATGAGAGCGTTTAAGTGATGAGAGTGATGAAGTTTTGAGAGCAATGAAGTGGATGAGAGTGATCAAGTGATGAGAGCGATAAAGTGGATGAGAGTGATCAAGTGATGAGAGCGGTTAAGTGATGAGAGTGATGAAGTTTTGAGAGCAATGAAGTGGATGAGAGTGATCAAGTGATGAGAGCGATAAAGTGATGAGAGTGGTCAATCAATTTCATGATGAGGGTGGGGGTAAAAGATTTTCCGATGAGGTCGGAGGTAGAAGGAGGTGGGAAGACAGGGGTGTATGACGCGGACAGGTGGTGGAAGCATTTAAATACTTTATTTGAAAAAAACCACTTATTTCAGGTTAACTTTGACACGTCTGATCTGAAATAAGTGGTTTTTTTTTGATTTTTAATGGCGGGTTTGAAATGGCGGATTTGGGTTGAAACCCACCATTAAAAAATGGCGGGTTTGGTTAACTTTGATACCCCCTAATAAGTGGGTTTTTTTGAATATAGTATATAAAGTCAAGACTCAAACAGAGCGGCACATCCTACTGCACTGTTGCTTCACCATCCCCAATCCATTTGATACCTTCAAACCAATTCATTCCATCAATCCATTGACTAGTGATCCACCTGAGATCTATTCAATTCTAGATCCACTCAGTAATCTCTGGAGTGGTACACCCACCAGACTTTGAAACTCCATTGATCTCATTCAGTCCTTATCCTCCCTCAATAATCATCAACCATCCTCCAATTTGATACCCAACTTGGTCCACTCCACCTTTGATCATCATCCTCACTTGAACTTGACCAGCCATTGGGCCACTCAATCATCCCTCAATCTGAATCCTTCACTGGCTCATCTCAACAAGCCTACCCCTTCAAATGACACCCAAGATCATCAAGGTACCCTTAAATAGCCCTCCACTGGTTTCCTGCTCCCAAATCAGTTCCTCAATCATCATCCCATCACCAGCTCCCATCCAACCCATTATCCTAAACCCAAATCAATTCTCTGAGCCCCTGACTCATTGATCAACCCAATCTTGATCCCTTCCATGATCAAATTGAGTGATGAAGTCACCTCCCCACCTCCTTAGTGAAGATACCATGGAAATGGCATGCTCAACTGAAAGCAGTGCTTCTGGTAAGATACTTCCCACACTTACGAGAAAGAACCAAGGCAAAATTTTGATGCACACTGGCATTGGTAGAGCCACAGACCCTGATTAATTTAATTAAATGATGATCTATCATTCATCTTGATTTGATTGAGTGACTAGTCTTTCATGTTGGCAACCTTCCCATTGCCACATAATCTTCTTCTATCTATAGCTACTAACTAATTTTTATAACTCAATGCATCATTTGCGGTTTAAGAGTGCAAGTGAGGGGAGGAGTGTGGTGAGAGGAAGAGGAAGAGGAAGAGGGAGGTAGAAGAGGAGACAATTGAAATTAAAGGGATGAGGGTGTTATGAAAGAGAGCATAAATTTATGGAATTGATTAAATATGGAGATGTAGACAGCCACATGGACAAGATCAAACTGAATTATTGCAAGCATGTTTCTTACACAGTGTGATCTATGTAGTCAGATAGGATGTGACTCCCAACAATCTCAGATTGAAAAACAAGGATTTGAAAAAAGCGGTGGGGTAGTAGTAGGAGGAATCAGATCACATTGAGGGTAGGTTGGTGTGTGTGGTGATTGTCTTGAGGATCAATCAATGGAGATAAAGGCGCTCCAGAGCATTTCATCATAACAAGAGATGGAGGGAGCTCAAACCAAGCACAACCAATCAAAAAGTAAACCCTCCAGCTCTCCTTCTGTTGATTGGGTAACTCTGAGAGTTTGTTCAAGGCATTCTGGCATTTGAATTGACTCAGTTTTAGATAAGTGTTTGAAAAATTGGTAGTGATGTCCTTTTCCCAAGCAACTTATTTGAGTTTTTCTTGTCTGAATTTACTCATACTTGATGATGAGAGCATAAATTTTAAAGAAAAACCAAGGGGTTCCAATCTTCCTAAGGTTGGAAGGCTGGTTTTTAATGTATCTTGGTCTATGATTATCATATCACTGTTACTCTTTGCTTTCTTCATAAATCTAGGCCCACTGGGGACCTTGAGTACTCTTAAGCCATTTTTCATCACCTCTTGTTTCAAAACTGGAAGACCTTTGAAGTTCTTACTGGTCTTGCTCTGAATTAAAAGAGAATTTGGATCATTGTTAGGGTTGAAAGGGCGGAAGAATTCTGGTAATTCTGGACCAGGCTAATTTGCACAAGAAAATAAAAGATGAGAGTCAACAGAGAGGAGCAGGAACAAAAGGAATGACTCCAACACAGAGATTTAGTCTGCAGGCTGGATTATGGCCTATAGACAGACTTAGCAGAACAAGGTAGATTGCATCTGAGGAAACAAGATTATGAAAGGTAAGAGATGGCCTTGATGGAATGATGAGCAGAGGAGAAGAGTGGACAATGATTTACAGAGTTCCGGCTCTTGATTCTTAGAAAGCCTATGACTGATCCAACCAAGAAAAGGATTGATCTGGAGGAGTGAGCTGTGGTTTCAGAAGAGGCTTGATGTAGAGTTGGAAGACATTTGAGGACCTACCGTTCTTCAGTTGCAATCAAGCCATGGCAAAGAGTTGACAAATTCAAGGATCTTTGGGAGAGGGAGAGTTGACTGAAGAAGACCATCAGATTGAAGGAGGGACATGGTTGAGGTTGATGGACAGCAGAGTCCCTTGAGTCCCCTATAAGGTTTGGTGAGCGTGAAGTGTGAGTTGAGTTTGACCAAATGGAACTCAACAGAGATGAGACATGAGAAGAAAAGAAAGGAGAAACAAATGAGGAGATAGGAGAAAGGTGAGGAGTAAGAAACAATCAAATAATTAATATGCCTGCTCAACTCTGCATCAAGAGAGGTCAGGAGTTAACATACTCAACCAGTTGTTTCATGGAGGAGTTTCTTGCAGCTTTGTTCAAGGCATCAGCTAACATGTCTTGAGACGCAATGAGTTTGAATTTGATGGTTCCGTTGTTGAGGTTGTTGCCTAGACTCTTTAACTTGATATCAATGTGTTTTGCATGAGACTTTGTGAAAAACTTTTTCAATTTGTCCTCTAGTTCTTATTTGTCTATGAGGTGAATGGGAGGCTCCAATGGCTTGCACCAGAGTTTGCTTAGCAGATGGTGCAACCATTTTCCTTCAAGGTGGCAGGTTTATAATGAGTTGCATTCTGAATCAGTCAAGGAGTGAGCTATGCTGCATTGTTGGCGGCTTGTCCAGTATATTGGACTTCCTTTGAACAGGCAGAGAATGCCAGATTGAGACAGGCAAGAGTCTGGGTCATCACCCCAGGTGGCATTGCTGTAAATCTATAGGTGATGGGCTGATGATCTGCGTCTGATGGTTAGTTTGAAGTCAATGGTGTTCAGCAGGTACCGCCACACTTGAATGACTTCTTTCCAGCGATTGATACCATGACGTTTGTAGAACTGCGCCAGACTTGACACAGCAAAGCTGATGTCAGGCCTGGCTAGGTTGGAAATGAAATTGAGTTGTCCTATGGGTGACAAGTAATTGATATTGAGTTCCTTGAACTTGGCTAATTCATCATTGGTAGTGGGTAGTAAGTGCAGTCCAGCTGTGCAAGGGTTGTTTAAAGGTTTGGAATTGGTAAGCTGCAATTCTTCAAGGCCTTTCTTAATGTGATTGGGCAGGGATAGGCTAATGAAATCCATGCCTCTGTCCACTTTCATCCCCAGAAGGGTGTCAACTTTGTGAGCCAAGGAGTCTTTGAAGCAATCTAAGAAGATGGTTTTGAACCACTTGAAATTTCCAACAACTAAGTAATCAACATGGAAGAAAATGCTGGTAACAGAGTTGTCATGGAGGTACAAGCAGGGGTCGGAATTGCTCTCCTTGAAACTGTTGTTTGTTATCCAGTTGACCAGTGTCTTGTACCAATTCAGAGGAACTTGCTTCAGACCATACAGCAACTTTTTAAGATTAAGGAATTTGCAGGTTCTTTTTGAGCCAACAGGGGTCTTAATACATACATTCTCTTTGAGAGGAGCATGGAGAAAGGCTCCCTTGACATTGAATTGTAGAATAGGTAGGTTTTTTTTTGACAGAGTAGGCAAGAAGGGCTCGTAGGGAAGCTATTTTTCCATTTGGTGCAAAGGTCTCAATGTAGTCAATGTCATACCTTTGGTTGAGCCCTTGAAAGCAGACTCTGGACTTGAGGGTGATTGCGCAAGTTTTTAGGTCTTGTTTTTGCCTGAAAGTCCAGGTGGTATCTAGTGGGTTGGTAACCTTGGCCTCTTTGGCTTCTTCCCATACTTCCAGCTTTTTTGCAGTGTCAAGTTCCTTTTTGATGGAGGGAACCCATTCAGGAATTTTGAGGGCCTTGTGGATGTTGGAAGGAATATGGTTGGAGTGGTAGTAACCGTACCTTTCAGGAGCTTTGATCAAACTTTGATCTCTTAACCTAGGTTGTAGAGAGTTTTGAATGGTCAAGTTGGACTCATTGGATTTGGAGGAGGATGAGCTGAAGTTGTTGGTCAGGGATGGCTTCTCATCTTTGATTGGAGGAGTGGATTGGACTGAAGTGGTTGGGTGAGATTGAGATGATTTTCTGGTGGCAGTATTGGTAGTCAAGCTTTTGAGATTGTCAGTTAGATCCAAGGTTGAGTTGTTTGATTTCAGAAACTTGACATGTTTGGTTTCAACAATTTTTATGGTACTGGAGATGAGTTTGTAAGAAAAAAAACAAGTATTATAGCCTATTAGGATTCCTTCAGCACCTTTATCAGCAAGTTTGGATGCAATTTTTTTTTTGGGAATGAGGTATATAGCTCTGGATCCCAGGGGTTTGAGGTAGTTGGCAGGAACTTTGGGATTGTGCATCAGTTCCCAGGGGGTTTTTCACCCTTGCTCAAGGGTATTTGATTTAATGCAAAACAGCATGACTGGATTACTATGTGCCAATAGCTTTTAGGGATAGAGGTGTAACTGAAGGCAGATCTGACAGATTCCATTATCATTCTTTTGGCCCATTCAGCTTTCCCATTGTGCTGAGGGTGATAGTGTTTGCTAATGAGGTGGTTGATGGATTTAGGCTTGAAGTAGGAGGATAGTGAAGCTTTCACAAATTCACCACAACCGTCAGTGACAACTTCAATTGCATAGTAGCCCATTTTCTTATCTTGGTTTTCTATCATGAACATAATGGTGGCAACTGTGGCCTCTTTGGAAGGTAATGGAAAACTGGATAGATATCCAGATTTGCTGTTGATGACAGTAAGCAAGTATCTCATACCACCTTTGCTGGTGGGATTCATAGGGCCCATCATATCCATATGAAGTCAATAAAAGACTTGGTTTGCAGTAGTTTGAGAGTGAGAGAAGGGAGACCTGGAGATTTCTGCTTTTTTGCATGGCACACATTCAAAGTTGTTCTTGACGTTTTGGCCAAGATTGTACCCCAAGTGTTTTTTTATTCTTCCAAGACTAGCTTGGCCTAGTTTCTTATGAAGATCTAGGACTTTGGCCACATTTAGGTAGCAGCGGCTGTTGTTAACGGGGGACAGGTTGTTCAGTATAAGAAGTTTTTTTTGAATCATCCCTTCTAGGATTTGTTTTACTTTAAGTTTAACAGTGAAGATTGGGGTCAAAGGTTTGCAGTTTACTGTCAGGCAGAATCCTTTCTTCAGAAATGCTCCCATTGAGATTAGATTTACGGTGGCTTCTGGAACCCAGGCCAAGTTCTCAAGCAAAAGGATGTTACTTTTTGTGGAGAAATGAGCCATTCCTAGTCCTTGTATGGTTAAGCCATAGCCTTTCTTCCCAGTTTTGATCTTTTCTTCCCCAGATTGAATGGACAGATTTTTGAATAAAGATTTGTCTCTGAACATGTGAATGAAACAGCTGCTGTCAAGTATGAATTGATTCTTGTCAATTTGACTGTCGTGTTTGAGTGCGCAGAAGAATGAATAGTAGTGAGCTTCTTCATTCTTATTGGTACTTTGTTTGGCCTTGTTGGGAGGATGTTCAGGACTGAGATGAGGGAGTTCAAACCGGCAGGAAGAGGCAGGATGAGTCTTGACAAGAGGGTTGTTTTTGCCATTTTTGCATTGCGGCGTGCTTGAATCTTGAATTTTTTTGTGGTACAGAGCGGCAGCAGTGTCAGATAATTCTTGATTCTTGGATTGCACTTTGTTTTGATGTTGAACTAGGTGGCTAAGGAACAGGGTTACGGTAAGATCAGATCCTGAGTGCATGATCTGAGATTGAATGGGTTTAAGAGAATCAGGGAGTTTGAAAAGGATGAGATAGCTGAGGATTTCTGACAGAAGATCAATTCCAATTCATCAAGTTTGCCTAGGTGTTGCTTCACTGCCATAAAAAATCCATCTATGTTGTTTTGATCAACTGGCTAGAAGCAAAGTGGTCCTTGGTGGCTATCCAGATCAGTTTTGATGAGTCTTTGTTTTTTTGGGTGATTATGTTATTATGAGTTGACGGGTTGAGTTTTGACATTAGATAGCCGGCCATCTAATTGTTTTCCGGAATGATCTCTAGCAAGTTGGAAGAGTTGAAAAGGTGAAGGTTGCCAGGCATCTTGAATAGACATTCCATCTTCATCCTCCCAACAGAATAATTGGTTTCAGTGAGAAGTGGCGTAGATTCAATCAGGTATTTGAGAGCCAGTGCCTTGAAGTTACTTTCTCCGCCTGGTCCAGGTGATTCAGATGAAGGAGCCATGTTGGTTGAGCAGTTGGAGACCTTTGGCTTTTAACCATGAAAGGGCCAAAGAAATCTGGTAATTCTGTACAAGGTTAATTTGGATAAGAAAATAAAAGATGAGAGTCAACACGGAGGAAAAGACAATAAGAGGAGGAGCAGGAACAACAGGAATGATTCCAACACAGAGATTGAGTCTGCAGGCTGGATTATGGCCTATAGACAGACTTAGCAGAACAAGGTAGATTGAATCTGAGGAAACAAGATGATGAAATGTAAGAGACGGCCTTGATGGAATGATGAGCAGAGGAGCGGAGTGGAAGATGATTTACAGAGCTCTGGCTCTTGATTCTTAGAACGCCTATGACTGATCCAACCAAGACAAGGATTGATCTGGAGGAGTGAGCTGTGGTTTCAGAAGAGGCTTGATGCAGAGTTGGAAGACGTTTCAGGACCTACCATTCTTCAGTTGCAATCAAGCCATGGCAAAGAGTTGACAAAGTCAAGGATGTTTTGAAGAGGGAGAGTTGACTGAAGAATACTGTCAGGTCAAAGGAGGGACATGGTTGAGTTCAATGGACATCAGAGTCCCTTGAGTCCCCTATAGGGTTTGGGGAGCGTGAAGAGCGAGTCAAGTTTGACCAAATGGAACTCAAAAGAGATGAGACATGCAAAGAAAAGAAAGGAGAAACAACTGAGGAGATAGGAGAAAGGTGAGGAGTAATAAACTATCAAATAATTAACAAGGGTTGGTAGAGTGACCATTATCCATGATAGAATTTGTACCACCACCAGCAGCAGCACCAGCCAAACCTTGGTAGAGATCCTGAGATTGGGTTTGCAACCTTGTTCTATTTTTCCTATCCAGTCCTGTTTGACCAACTCTGATTGATGTTGATGGTGGTGGTGGTTGTGGAGCAGGAGGATCCTCAGGACTAGTACGCGCCAGGTTGTATGCGACAGGTGAAGGACCAGGCATTGGGATTTGTAGGAATGAAGCAGAAGATTTGAGACATTGTAGGACTCAACCTCTGCCATTAAATTTATATAGGCGTTCAGGAAGACTTGAAAGAAGCGGGACACCAGGATTAGTAAGGAAAGGGGGGACAGGAGGTATGTTGGTTTTGATGGAGGATGATTCTGTATATTGATGATGTCAAGGGGTGTTTTTGCATGATTGATTATTTGAATAAATGGCGGGTTTGATGCTTGAAACACACCATTTCTATAAAACCTGCCATTTTGAAATACACCAGTTAGGGGGTATGTGTATTTCAGAAACCCACCATTTTAAATGGTTGGTTTGGCCAAAAAAAATGGCAGGTTTCTAATGGCGGGTTTTCTAACTCTGATACACCCTATTTAATGCGGTAATGATACATGATGTGCTTATTTTTCAGAAACCAAGGGTAAATCCATTTGATCTTTCTCCTCCTCCTCATTCTACTAGGAGGGCTGTAACAACTTTTGAACATACACCAACTCAATCAAAGGGATGCCACCATAATTTAATTTATACTAATCAGGAAATCACTTTTTGCTAGGTTAGCTTACTGCCTTGTGACAATCCATTCCTAGCATCAATATATCTATATAAAAATATTGGGTTCTGAACCCATGAAAAAAAAAAACTAGGAATTTTTGACTTGGATGCATGGAGCCTGTTTGTTTCCCAACATCAAGGATGTGTGCTGTGCATACCATTAATTTACACTGGGAATTTTCAATGGTAAAAACCCTTTCCTCCTCAAATTTGGGGAATATATACAATAGTAAACTCACACTATGCATTTCCAGAAAACTGTCTTGTTTTTTTTTCAATTTTTCCCTTTTGTTCAGACTTTTTGTCCTATTTGTTCATTTCCCCCCCTCCTTTTTCAATTTTTTTTCCTGATTTTGATTTTTTTCCTATATTTGAATTTTTATGTCCTAAAGTTAAAACATTTTTTGAAGTAATTCAAAAAATTCTGACATGCGTTGAATTTTTTCTACCCTATTTTTTCAGGTCTTTGTCTGAATTTTGATTTTGGTCAACAGGCATTTAATTAATCTCCAATTGATTAAGAATAAAAAAGTTTTTTAAAAAATATGGAGTGTAGGGATATGGTTTCCTGTCTGGTTCAAGAAAAGGCAGGACAGGAAACCCATCATACAAAAATTTTGGGAATCAATTTTTTGCTTGTGCATCTGGTTTTTTCCCTATTCTGTCTGGGTTTTGTTGAATTTTTGCCAGCCTGACATGTGCAGAAAAAAAACAGGAAAATTTTCTAGAAACTGATAATATGATCACGCACCCCCCCCATCCTCAATTTATACAATCCAACCCCTTTGTTCTCTAGCCTGGCCAGGCTGGATTCCTGGCTTCATCAATACAATAATTGGAAAAAACCTACTTGCATTTCAGGGTGTTAATGGGCCAGGTTTGCAAAAAAAGGCTAACCATATCCAACCCACCAGCAGGCAGATCTTGGCGGGTTGGGTAAAATATCCTTCAAGTCATTCCCAAGGCCATGAGGGGAAGCCTGAGGAAGTTCATAATGGGTATTTTTGGGATGCCAGCAGGTCATGGGACCCCATGTTTTTTTCTTTTCAAAATGTTTGGCATTCAATTGTTTGTATGTACCACTCCATATGGTTTCAAATGGTAAAGGATGAAATTGAGAGGAAAGAAAAAATGTATAAAAAGAAAAATTTATTGAAAGGAAAATATAGGCAAACAAAAATATGAAGAATAAAAAATTAAGTTCAAATGCATTCACATGGAATATTAATGGTAAAAACTGATTTTTTTAAGTTTTAATCATTATTTTGAGCCATTCCTCTCCAAATATAAGCCCTTCAATGTTTTAATGAGCCAAAATACTGCTCAATTGATCCAGAAAATTTTTGACAGTGGATAAAGCCTTTAAAAATAAAAATTAAATTAACAAACCAACATCAAAGAGCCCTTAGAATGAAAATTAGGATACCTACAGATTCAGATGCAACTGATATCATAGTAAAAAGCAGGATTTTCTTGAATGATTCAGAAATTTTGGGAAGTATTAAACTGTTTCATTCCTGCCACTCAAGAATTTCAAATTTATCCCCTTCTAAATCATCTGGGTCATCATATTCAATTATTGTCTCTTGAAGGTATAGATTGAGTTCAGATGTTGGAATATGAAGATTTATTTTTGAAGTGGAGGAGTCAAAAAGCTTGCAGAAGTTTTATAGAAGGCTCTGGCTTGGTCAAATTTTAGGCTCTGATGTTTTTGCACTTATATTCTTTGAAGCTTCTTTTTTTGCTTTTGGAATTTTGTTAGAAATGAAATTATTCTACAGTTTGTATATTTCAGAATAAATGAATGGTATTTCAGCTTGAGGCTTAAACACTGTGTGGTAGTAAAAACCTGTCCTATAGCCATCAGAATCGCTATTCTAGTTTAAAAACATCTCAAAACCTCAAATTAACCTCAGAGATGGATTCTACATCAGAAATAACCCATAGTCACTCAGCCAAAGTACCCCCCTATCTCTCCTGGATTAGAAGATACAGCCCAACAAACCTCCAACTGTGGAAAACTCACCCAACCAGGTGTCACAGCTCTGTGGAAGGCATGAAGAAATACCTTGGAAACCCTCAAGTACATACCAGTAGCAGCTTACCCTCAACACCAGGACCATACAACCCTGTCACCTCAGCCAGAATACATCAATACAGATACAGGAGGCAGTGCAGCTAGTTCAGCTCCTGTCACCTCACCAAACAAACAAGCAAATATACAGACAGGAGGCTGTGCAGAAGTTTACAGGAACATTATAGGCAGGAGAAAGTGGAACCAGGCTCAACAAAAACCAAACAAAGTACCAGTACAAGTACCACAGGGCTACCCAGAAATATCTGCAGGCAGCCAGAAACATGCAGTACCAAAAACCACAGCACCACACAGAAATTTATGAAGCCAGTAGCATGGGATACCAAACAAAGTACCGGTACAACCAACCCCCAGCAGCACACAGCAATTTATGTAGTCAGAAGCATGTGATACCAAAAAAACCACCAGTAAAAGTACCAGAGGGCTAACCAGCAATATTGGCAGGCAGCCAGAACAATGAAGTACCAAACAACCACAGCACCACACAGCAATTTATGCAGCCAGTAACATGTGATGCCAAAAAAACCACCAGTAAAAGTATCACAGGCCTACCCAGCAATATATACAGACATTCAAGACCATGCAGCACCAAACAAAACACCAGTAATGCACAGAAATGCACAAAGGCAGAAGAAATTAGCACCAAATAAAACACCAGTGAATGCACAGCAATACATGCAGGAAGAACAGTCAGTAACAAATAAGCAACCAGCACCAGACCAACCTTATCAGCACCTCACAGCGATTTATGCAAGGCTGTGCAGGCATGAAAACCTTGTACAATCTTTCCCAACCAGAAGAATTGCCTCAGTTTCATGCAGTCTCTTTTTTCTAACCAGCAGAATTGCCTCATTTTCATACAGTGTCTTTTTCTAACCAGCTAAAATTTTTCATGTACCTGTATCCCACTGTAACAGGGGAAGCCCCAGGGAACCCTCAGGTGCAGCCCTGAGTATCCCTTGAGGACCAGATTTTCTATTTAAGGAGGGCCTCTCTGCCCTATCCAGGTTGTATCCATCATGCAATCTGGCCTATCACCCATCCCCAACCACTCATCAAACCACCTAACCAGCCCTCTGGCCCATCTATCTGTGGTACCTACCCAGATAAATATTATTAGTGAATGGTTTATAAAGGAAACAAGAAATCAGAAACCGAGTTATTACCCATATCTAACCAATTCAACCACCCAACAGTTGTTTGAATAAGGGTTCTTCTGTGAACTAAATATTCAGAACCATATTAAAAAAAAACACCCATTAATAAATAAATAACCCTTACAAAGAAAGAGAGAACAACAAAAATAAACTACCAACCTTTCCTCTACCCAGCCCCCTGTGGGTAAACCCATCCTTGGGTCCTCTCCTGAACCACCCCTTTGAAAAAACCTTGAACCCTTTAATATTGGGATATTGGTTAAGATCAAATATATCTAATCATTAACTGACCAATAATCCAATACATCTGGTCTTTTCTTCAACAAAACCCACCAATAACAGTTAATCATTAATCTAGGTCTGATCTGAGACCTATTCTAACTCTCAAAGAAACCAGCCATTAAATAAATTATTGTGCAGACTTACTACAGTACTAGAAGGGTAGGCAATTCAAAACCACTCTTAGTATTTACTAATACTCTAAAAGAGTAGAATTAATACTAAATTACCCTTCAAGGACTGCCAGCAAGCTATTTTCTGCTTTATTTATTTAATCTCACAGGATTCTCTACAATTGTTGAATTATGTTTAAGGATAAAATCCAAGTAAGTCATCTTGTAACAATGATCAAATACTAAATCAATTTCAAAAAATTGAGACCTCCCATCCCAATAATTATCAAAAAATTTTGATGTTTTTTTATTTATACTCTCATTTCCAAATATATTACCAGCTTCTTTCTTGATGTGTAATTCAATTTCCTTGATTAAAATACAAATAAGTTGGATTATGGTTAATTTTTACCACATATCTTAGTTGTAACCATGTCATTTATTTTAGTAATTAATTCATCATATTAAGTTCAATCCAGTTGGCTCCAGTTGGGAAATTGGAATATTTTGAATGAATCATTCAAAGATTCTGAAATCCTAATTTTAATGGAAATGCAGATAAATAATCTGATAGCAGAAGTTCCAGAAGGATGGAGCATCAGGGGAGAGCCTCTTCTTTCAAGCAATATGTTGTAATTCTACTGTTTCCTCAAATTTTATTTTGAATTTTTGGCTTGAATTGATGTAATTTATAAAATTTCTCAGCTGTTTGATAACATCTTCAGAGATTGTCATTCCATCCTTTATCACCAGATTTATAAAATAGGCTGCACATCTAATACAAAAATATCTTCCTTGATTGAGAAGTGAATGATCTGATCATTCCAACAATATTTCCTTGAGGGAATAAATAGAAACATCATTTTAACTAGCAATATACACTGTAATGAAAGATAACTGAAAAAAATAAATATCCAAAAAATACTCAGAAAAAAGCCATAAAATATGAAAAGATATTCACTCCTTGCTTTATTGCAAGATTTATGACATTGGCTGCACATCTAATACAAAAATATTGTCCTTGATTGAGATGTGAATTATTTGATCATTCCAACAACCTTTCCTTGAGGCAAGATATAGAAACATAATTCAAACAGAAATTATCTAATTTGATGAAAGATACCTGAAAAAATAAATATCCAAGAAATACTCAGAAAAATATCATTGAATGAGTAAATAATCAAGATTTTTATCAAAGTAAAATGATCTGAACTTATAAATAATTTTTCATTCTTGAATGTTTTGAATAAGTCTTTTAAAAATGGCTGACCCAGTATGGGGGAAGGAATTTGCAAAAATCCAATTATATTTTTGAAAATTTTCCACTCTTGATTGATTTAATGGGGAGTGACAAAAATTTGACCTTGATTTTGCACTGTTTTAAAAAGATCAGCAGTCAAAGCCAAATTTGAAACATTTTTGTTTTTTTGTTTTATTTCTAGGTTGAGGTTTCCATAAATTCCCATGCAATTTATTTGAAATGTAGTTCTGGAAGGTAGTATCATGAGGGGATAAAATTTAAGGATACATTTAATGAATTGAGTGTGCTGAACCATAAAAAATTGGTACTCATGGATCATAATTAACTTTTCTGGACAAATTCTTGATAAATCATTATTAAATTTCCAATTTTTGAGTTTTTTGTAAATCATTATTAAGGTAAAAGGGTTTTTTTAGTTAAATTCCTTCAGAGCATTTCAAAAATCTAGAAAATCACTTTATGTGATTCCACAGAGTTTTTTTACCTAACTTTATTTTTCCTGAGAGAGATGATTGGAATTAATACTTACAAGTTGCCTGAAAACCTTCATCTACAATAAGACCACTGAATCAATTTTGCAAATAAAAATAAAAAGAAAAAAATGAAATGGAGTTTTATCAAAAAGTTTGCTCTCAAAAAGAATTTACCAACATATTGCTAGTTAACTTGTATTTCCTTGAAAATAGTAATAGGGGTGACAATTCTAAGGAGGATTTGGATGGTAATGTAGATGGCTGATTTTGTGAAAATAGTGAAGCTGATAAGACTTTTATTTAATCTTCAATTTAATGTCCAATCAGTTGTTCAAAAAGTTAAATTTTGAACCAGCAGTTGTTCAAAAAGTTCAATTTTTAACCAGCATATACTTGATTTTTTGGAATTGTTTAGTCCCCAATTTGTGAGAAAATTTGAGTTATTGAATCCTTGAGTTGAAAGAACTTGCTGGTTCTCACTCAGATTCAAGATTAATCACTAAAAAATGACCACCATGGGTCACATCATACATGTGACTGTAAATCACAATCAGCTCTGTCTCACCCTTGGTCAACCCAAGGCTAGAATTTTTTAATTTTTTTGCATCAATAGGGCGTATCAGAGTTAGAAAACCCACTATTAGAAACACACCATTTTTTTTTACAAAACCTGCCATTTTTAATGGCGGGTTTCTGAAATACACATACCTCCTAACTGGTGTATTTCAAAATGGTGGGTTTCATGAAAATGGCGGATTTCAAACATCAAAACCGCCATTAAACCCACCATTTATGCATCATCACCCATCCACCATCCATCACATCTAAAACACCCATCCACATCAGCAAATCCATACCGGTCCCATCTCCATCACATCACACACATCTCCATCACTTCACATCTCTATTGCTTCACATCTCTATTGCTTCACATCTCCATCTTCACACAAATACCATCATCATCTCATCACCCCACATCAAATCACCATCTTTCTCAACATTTCCTATCAAACTTCTTGGCAGAAAGTTGAAAATGCAAAAAAGCTGACTGAACTTTTGTTGGTATTTGACTGCCATTCAGACTCCAATTAAGACTCCAATTTGGAGTCAAATTGGTTGGCTTTGAATGCTCTATTAAAAAAGCAATACATGGTTCCAAGAATATAAACTCTCCACAAACCTATGTATGAAAGGCAAAAGCTTCATCTCCTCCCCAACTTAAGCTTCCAGCAACTTTTCCCAACTCTATTGCCTTCATTAATAAAACTTTTGGAGATGATTGAGGACCACCACATCTTCCAGAAAAATTCCCCGAATTTTCAAAGCAATCCAGCTATCCAACTGGCTGTTGCTATTTGTAGATTGGGATCAAATGGAAATGCAGCAGCAATTAATCAATTAGAAAATCTATTCTCAGTTTGATATGGAACCATTGACTCATACACCAAAAGAGTCATGGTTGCTATCCTATCTTTCCATTGCTCATTCCTTTCTTGGCCAACAAAAGAAGAAAACAAGGAGATATCTCAAGTAATGGAAACCAAAGGATTTCCTGGTTGCATTGGTTTTTTCAATGGATCCACAATCCCCTTGAGCCAAAAACCCAAGCTAGATGGCAGCCACTATTTTGATTGGAAAAAAAGGCAATTGATTCATATCTTTTCCAATTGATTTGATAAAACCATTGATCATACACTGACCAAATATGTTTTGTCTGTTTTTTTAGATAATCTGTGTCACTACAACTTGTTTGTGATAACAACAAGAAGTTCATAATCCTCCATTCTGGCCTTCAAGGTTCTTTTCATGATTCATACATGTTAAATCAGATGCGGATTGCCCAACAACCAGAGAAAAACTTTGAAAACAATCAATACCTTCTGGACAATTGAGCTTATGCCAGTGGGAAATATGTGGTTCCAGCATACCGGATTGTTTTGTCCAACAATCAAGGAAAAACCAATTTCAACTATCATCTTGCCCAATCACAATTTTGGATTGAGCATGCCATAGGAGTCCTGAAAGGAAGATGTGCCAGCTTAAGGGAAATGCAAAACCAGCTTCAAAATCCCAAAGACATGAAGTTCTTCATCAACTGGATTATCACTTGTGTCATCCTTCACAATCTTTTTGCCAACATCAAAGATGAATGGGACAAAATATTCAAAGATGATATTCCAGATCCGCCTCAAGTCATCCCTGTCTCATCTTGTCCCTCATATTCTTCTATGAGAGAACGGATTCTTCCTCTTACCCTTGCTTGCTTTGATGAGTAATGTTTGATTATGAATTAGGTAAAAAATCCCTTCACCAAATTTTTTTGGTTATGGTTGTTCACCCAAGATTCATTGGCTGACTCACTTTTTTTTCCTCATTTGGTGGGGTGGACTTAGACAAATGGTTTTGGTTGTTCACCCAAGATAGGCTGAGTCGGGGGGGGGGGGGGGTTTCATAAATCAGAACCAAAAACCACTGGTCCACTCTCCTCCTCACCCACCACCTTCACCTCACCCACCACCTCCACCTCACCCATCTCACCCCACTCACTCACCAGTCCCATCCTTCCTCCTCACCACCACCACCTTTACTCCCTCACCCATCCACCACCAACCTCACCAATACACTCACCACCCAACTCCCCATCCCACATCCTGTCAGGTGAGTTCCCCTCCCCTATTTTACTCACCCCTCTTGGTTTTCTCTTGGCTGACCCTCATCCCCCCCCCACCCAGCTCCTGGTCACCCAACCCCTTTCAAGTAAATGCTGCCCCCCTCCCTCCTCCTCCCTTGCCCTTGCTCAATCTTGGCCCCCCCAGCCCTTTCTCCCCCCTCCATAGCTTGCTTGCCCACGCCGCCACCCCTTCTTCCCTTAGCTTGCTTGCCCACGCCACCACCATCCCCCTTCCCTTGATTGACACTGGAACTGCCTGGCATTGCTCAATCAATGCCAGATCAGCAATACCAGGCCCAATCAATGCCAGAACCGCGCCCAGGCACCAGCACCCCCCCAATCCCTCAATTGGACCCACCCCACCCCCCCAGCCAACAATCAAACAGACCCCCCCCCCAGCCAAAGGTCAAACGGACCTGCCCCCCCTCCACTTTGGCCCCGCCCCTTGACCGCCCCCCCCCCCCCATTGCTCCGCCCCTTGACCCCCGCCTTGGCTTTGGTCCCAGCCCCCCCTCCACTTTGGCCCCACCCCTTGACCAACAATGGCCAGCCCCCCCCCCCCTTGACCACCCCCCCCCTTGCGCCGCCTGCCTGCCCGGCCGACCAACCTCCCCCCCCTCCCTGGCTGCCAGGCCTTGCCTACCTGGCCCCCGGCCCGACCCGAACCCAAAAAAAGGCCTGGCCCAATTCCCTCACACCCCAGTAAGTATTTTTTTTTTTTTTTTTGGATGCTAATGTGTTGTTTTTTTTCTTTTTTTTTTTTGGTACAGTTTTTTTTTTTTTGGGTGGTCACGTTTCTGGTGAACTTGGGATCAAGTCCAGGTTTGGTTTCATTTTTTTTGATCCAATCTTGTTTGACCAATGATGTCCATTTTAATGACTGTTTTTTTTTCAATCCCTCAACCCTTATTGGTGAATGTCCTATTCTTCTCCCACCCCCCTCAAAATGTTACACAAACAATCAAATCCTGTCTGGTTCCTCACCCCAATCTAAGTATAGGATTGGGAGGTAACAAGATGGAAGAAGATGGCTTGAAAAACATACAGAGAGGTGGGAAGAGTAGGGCTGCTTGCCAAAAGAGGCTTCAATGTTGGGATTCAGAAATTTCTTTGGAAGTTGCTGAGGAAGGTATTAATGAAACAGTTGTCTGGTATGGTCAAAAACCACATCCTTTGGATCTGTACCCTTCCATTGTTTCCAAAAAGAAAAAGAATAGTAAAAAACCTACCCAGGAAGAGTTTGAACAAGCCAAAAAAACAATCAAATCCTTCCATTTCTTCCACTGTGGAAAAGTAATTGTCCTTTATTGATCTGATCACCAAGCCCTGGTTGCAATAATTAAATTTGTGCCCTTGGTTTAAATCTCAGATCAAGATAAGAAGGAAATCAACTTTGTCACCACTTTCCTTCACAGTTCAAAAAAATTTGTCAACCAATTTGGTCCTTCAAGAGCTTGGGGTGGAAAAATTTGGGCAATTGGATGGCAAAAATCAATGGACCCCTTTGAGTTATTTGGATGATATGTGAAGAAATAATCTATTCAATCTTCCCCTCAAGAGTATGCTTTTCTCAATATTAAGGCAGACAAAGTCTCTCAAATTTTAGGACAAATGTTTTGCCATTTAGCCAGGCTTCCCTTTGAATCAAACCATTAAATAATGAAGGAAAATGGCATCCCCTCCTTCTCATCACTCAAATTTGGATCTTGGCCTACTCCCTTTGACTGCTCTCCACATGTCACCTTCACATCCAACTCTTTTTACAACTCACCTCACATTGACAAAGGTGACATCTCTGATTATTACTTTTTACTTGCAGTTCCAACCAGGAAATCAAATGGAAAACTTATTGAAAACACAGATGAATATCAAGTATCTGATGGCCAATTTGTTTTTCCTGACCTCGGCTTTGGAATTGACTTCAAGAAAAAAGGTGTGGTCAAAATGGTTTGGGCAGCCAATAAGTACAAGAACTGTGCTTTTCCTGCTGTTGAGACTGCCACTCATACAAGAATGGCAATTTCAATGCAAATCAACAAAACAACTAGAAACACTTGCAGGGACTTGGGGAGTAGGAAAATATACTCCAGGAAAAAAAATATAAATAAAAATAAAAAATGTTTTTTTATTGGTGGGGTTAAAAATAGTCTTAAGCATTGTTGTAATCAAAAAGGATTTTTTTTTCTTTTTAAGTTTTTGATCAAAGCAAATATATTTACAAGCCCAGCATTTGAGTAATCTGCTTTAATTCATCTACTGTTCTGCTGCTAACAATGTATTCTGCAGCCACTTTCCACTTATGATTTTTTTCTGTTGCCAGTTGTTCCCTTTCCATTTGCAGTTGTGCCTGCTTTCAATCCTTCTCCTTTTCCTATTTTTGAAATTCTAGCTCAGCCTGTTTCAACTTCCACCCAGCATCCCATTTTTTCTGATGAGCCAAACTCTTGGCTTTCTTCTTTTGAAAATCACTAGCCAGTTGACAATCCCACTTTTCCATTTCAAACTGAAGTTTTTCAGATTCAATTTTCAATTTCACTGTTTTTCAGAAGGGAATAGGAATGAGCTTGATTTTGAAAGCAAGGAGAATCCAATGGGCTTACTTGAATCTTGCTTCTCCATGATCTCCTCAAAGCACGAAAAATTTGAAGTTTTTCTCCTCTTTTGAATGCTATTGGGGTTGATTTTGATGGAATTGGAGGCCTTTTTCTTTCCCTTTGCAGAGGATGTTTGTGTTGGAACATCATTGCTCTCATTTGAAGGGGATGTTGGAGGCCCCATTGGCTTGACTTTTTGGCCATTCATTAATGGATGAGCCTGTTTCTTTCAAATCTAAATCAGTCAGGATTAACTGGACAGAAGAGAAAAGAACTTGGTTCCTTACTTGAGCAGATGTTGATGGCAATGGTGATACAGGAATGACATCCTCCTCATTGGCCAAGTTCTCCAGTTCTTCCACCCCAGGAAGAGAGCAATCCAAAGAAGGAGAGGAGGGGTCCAAGGTTGGGTTTTACTCCTCAATCAATGCAGAAGTAGATGTGATTGGAGCTGATTTCATTTGAATATCCTCCTTGGCATCAGGTGGGGGCCACTCATAGGTTTCTTCAGGATCACCATTGCTAGGCTGAGCATCCTCAGCCAAGTCCTCAGCTTCAACTGAATTGGATTGTTGGGCATCAAAAGCAGCTAGGGGGGAAATGTTGGTCTTCTTTCCAAAGATTTCATCCATTTGAATATAAAAAGGACAAATGGAGTCCAACTTATCAACCACCAAGTTGATTCTCTTGGCTTGGTCAGAGTTGGTGATACCAAAGCCAGTGGAGATTGACATGGAGTGGGCCTTTTTGTACTTGGATTGATAATTATTGAATTTATCCCTCATCTGTTTGGATGACAGATCCAGCCTACCTTTTGTTTTATTCTTGAGTTCATTGGCCATCAGGAGATAACCATTGACCTTAGAGGATGGAGGTTGGTCAACACGTGTTTCATTTTTGGATCCAAAGCAAGTATTGTAGTTGGACAGAATTTCAAGCCAGTTTACCAGGATGATGTGATCAGCTCTCTTGAGCTGACTTGAGCCTTTGGAAGCTGATGGGGGAGGATTGTTGGATTTTGAGTTCCTGGTGGATGTTTGCTTTGGTCCATTGGATTGTTTAGTGGACTTGCGGGGGGAGGATTGCTGAGGGGCCATTTAAAAATAGTAGTAGGGATGAAGGGATCAATAGCTATGAGATTGTTTAAGTGGTGAGAGTGATGATGTGATGAGAGGATGAGAGTGATGAAGAAAAGAGAATAGGAAGAGATGAGATTTATGAATTGAAAAGAGGGATAAAGAAATGAGAGTTAGGATTTGATGAAACTGATAAACAGATGAGAGCAACAAAGTGATAAGGATAGTGATCTTATGAGAGTTAGCTGGATGTGATGAAAGCAATAAATGGATGAGAGTGATGAACTGATCAGGATAGTGATCTGATGAGAGTTAGCTGGATGCGATGAATGCAATAAAGTGATGAGGATAGTGATGAAGAGATGAAGAGCAATGAATCAAATTTTTTTCCAATGAGGTCAGAGTTAGAAGGAGGTGGTAAGCCAGGGGTCAATGACGTGGACAGGTGGTGGAAGCCTTTAAATACTTTATTTGAAAAAACCCACTTATTTACAGGTAACTCTGACACGTCTGATGTGAAATGAGTGGGTTTTTTGATTTTTAATGGCGGGTTTGAAATGGCGTATTTAATTTGAAACACGCCATTAAGAAATTACGTATTTGGTTTGAAACACGCCATTAAGAAATGGTGGGTTTTCTTAAATCTGATACGCCCTAATGCATACTACTTTAACTAGAATACCCAGGTCAGGCCCTGGGGTGGAAGAAAATGTGGCAGACCACCGCCTCCTTCCACTCTGAAATGCACTTCTCACTTTATTGGTTACAGAAACCAAGATGATTAATTTCCAGAGTCATCAATGCCTAAAAAAAACAAAAGGGATTAATCATGGGTCAAACTACTTTATAAGAGAAAAAAAATGACCTGTACCTTCACCCACAGCAGCTTGAGGTGGGTTGGTTAAAAAAATGTTTTTCCTCTACCCAAAACTGGATAGATACCCACTTGTTCCAGTTATTTAATGGTTTAGCCAAAACCATGAAAATCCTTACTTGGATTTGTATGGATTCCATTATTCATCACCCCCTGGTATGTTGGAAGAGGGAGCTGGAAGGCTCTTTTTTTTATAAGTATTCTATCCTCTAGGGGGTTTTGATTTAATTCACCCAAATTTTTCCCTGCTTTCTTCTTGAAGAAATTAAAATTTTAAATAATCTGCCATGTTTGGAATAATTTTTGAGGCTATAAAGAAACTGACAAAATGATTATCACATATCAAAAAAGGATTTCAGATTACCAAGGAGAGATCACCAACCAAATCTGTGTAAGCACCTTGCCAATTAAAGATTAAATGTTAGAGTATCACTACCTCTACATACCTCATCCATGTTTTCTTTCACTCTTTCCTTTCCTTCCTCCTCATTCTCCCATTTATCCCATTCACCCAACTGTTTCCTTATCTGATTGTCCCTAATTTCTTTCTGTTCCTCTTCTATCTATTTCCATATCATACTTTCAATGTGCCTGCAACAAATCCCCTCTTGGTCACCCTACAGCGCTTCCTCTCATCCTTTTTATTCAATATTCAATATGATTTTGTCATTTCACGCACACATGAAACTCCTACTCATACTTTATACCTGAGGACAGAGCCCGCGCCAAGTAGAAGGATTTCCTTTCCTCATCCTTCTACTCTCTGTTCCACTCTGCTGTACCTCAAGTAAGAATTGTTCTCCTTGTGCTTGTTTCTACTTTCAAATCTTTTCTCATTGCTTATGAAATCAATCCATCTACTTCCTGTTCCACTCTTCTGTACCTCAGCTCCAACAGGTTATGAGCCCAGAGTTGCAATACAATTAGACGCAGAAGGATCCAACAATACCATCTTTGTCATTAAAACACCATCATGGACAAAATTCAGAACCCACATCCAGTCCTCAAGACACTGTTAATTATCCTGTTGAATTCTCCTGGGTCCAAATCTAACTACCTTGATTGGGCAATGATCCTGAGGATACACTTCCAAGCTTCCGGCATTGGTTACCTCCTTACAAACAATTCCCCAAAATCAAATGCCAATACCTGGACTAGAGACAACTTTTCTGTCTGTTCAGTCATATCCAGGTCAATTGGCCCTTCAAATTTTCAATTTATAAAAAAACACAAAGAAAGCGCCATTGGAATGTGGAAAGCTCTTCAAGAAGCCCATCAGGAAAACTCTTCCAGAGGTAGAATGTACTGGCTGAAAAAACTCCTTCTAACCAGATTGAAAAACAGAGACATGAAAACTCATCTCTCTGAAATAGTCTCCTATGGTGAAAAATTATCTTCTCTCATCACCCCCAAAAATCCACTTACAGAGGAAAATTTACAATCCACAGCTATACTCCTGTCCCTACCTGACAATTGGCTGGGATGCGTCTCCAACTTGATGAATGAAGAGTCCTTACCTTCCTCAAAACTGATAAATTCACTGAAGCAAGAAAATCTGCAAAGGAAAACCAGAAACAAGGACAGCTACACTATAAAATCAGTCAAAACTGCGACAGGGAATATGAAAAATCTAAGCCAACGTGACTGGGAAACACCAAATGCCCCAAAGACATACTTCTGTACCAACTGAAAAATGGAGGGGCACTCATTTGCAAGATTTCCTGAAGTCCTGGAAGCCATGGAATAATCCAAGAAAAACAAAAGACCTCAAAAGAATTGGTCATCAAATTCAAGACAACCAAAATCAAATCTGGCAAAAGCAGAAGAGAAATATGAAGAGATCAAGGATGATGATGATTTCTCTGACTCCGAAGTTGTCATCCATGCAGGATATGCCTCCTGCAACCTGAAAAAATTGGATCCTATCTACAGTTGAAACTTCAACCTTGACTTGGGGTGCTCTCTGTCAATGACCCCCTTTGACTGGCAAGTGAACAACAAGACATCTAACTCCACCTCCATCCAACTTGCAGATGGATCAACAATAATTTCAAGCAAAGAGGATTTCCTCTCTCTTCCATTTGGACACATCCAATCCCTGGTAGTCCCAAATTTGCACAGAAACTTTAATCCCCATCTCAAGCCTGTGTGACTCTGGTTTCCTGGTCACGTTCTCCTCCAAAACCTGTAAAATCTTCAAAAACTAAATCTCAAACATAATTACCCTTCCAGTCGCCAGTGGGTACAGAAAAGGAAACCCCTACTACCTCCCTCAAGAGAAAGTAAGCTGCAAGGAATCAGTTTTCTCTGCAATCTTGCAAACATCCGATAATAGTCTCTTTGGTTATCATTGCAGATTATCTCATCTGAACCTGAAGTCTCTCCAAAATTGCTAAAGAAAAAGGAAATCCGTCCTCAGATCAACAACAAGTCTGAAGTTCAATGTTGCACCACCTGTATTGAATCAAAAATGACAAGGACACCTTTCCACTCCTGACTGAGTTACATATCAACAAAGCTGGGGGAGATCATCCACTCAGACCTGTGCAGTTTCAACAACACATCCAGAGAAGGGTTCAACTACTTCATCACTTTCATCAAAGATTGATTGAAAGGCTTATTTGCATATCCTTTATGTCAAAAATTGGAAGTGTTTGAATCAACCAAGCTTTTCTTCTCCTTTTTTGAAAATCAGTTCCACCACCTCATCAAATCACTCAGAATGGAAAATGGAGGAGAATACGTTAATGAACAAATGACTTCCTTTCTCTCTCAGAAGGGGGTTCAGCATGAACCTGGTCCTCCGCACTCTCCCCAGCTAAATGGTGCTGCCAAACGTTTGAACAGAACAATCCTCAATCTAATCCGGTGTTCCCTTTCCGCCTTTAATCTCCCAAAGTCATTCTGGGATGATGCCCTTGGGAATTCTCTCTTTGCTTTTTACTCCTACCCCTGTAAAACCCCTGGGGGTTTCACCTCCCCAAACTCCATCCTTGAAGCAGATGACGTCCCTCTCTCCTACCTTCATCCGTTTGGCTGTCTGACCTGGTAAAAAATTCCAGAAGCAAAAAGAAGCAAGCTTTCCCCCAAAGGTTGGGCCGGTCTTCTTCTGTCCTACCTCTCTCAAGGGAATGGCTACCAACTTCTTGACCTCTGCAGCAAGAAAATCTTAAAATCTAGGGACTGCATTTTTGACAACACTGTTTTCCCATATGGTCAACCCCTCCAGGAAGCAAGTATTAAAAAATCCACCATCCCTGTAACCCTTCCCTGGCCGCATTCTCCATTGCCCCCACCATCTTGTCTTTCTCATCCTGCGGCTCCCTCTCCTGCTTCCTCTGCCCTTCCTTCTCTGTCTTCCCCTCTTCCCCCTACTGACCACGTTCCTTTTCCTAGTTCCCCTCCTCCTTCTTCTCCTGATATAGGAGTCATCAATCCTACGGTCCCCCCTCCCCCTTCCCCTGTCTTCCAGCCCCATTTTCAGCTGAACTCAACCAGTCCTGTTGCTTCCAATGACTTGGATATCCTGCCGCCCATCTCTCTGTTCCCATCTCCTCCTAACTCAATCTCCCCCCCCCACCCCATCCACATGGTCTCCCTCTCCATCTACTCCCTCCTCCCCATCCCCTCCCCCCGCTCCGCGCCGCTCAACAAGGCTCAGACATCCGCCAAATTGCTTTGGTACCTACTCTTGCTCCGCCTTGGTCAAGGATGAAATCCATGCACCTAAGACATGAAAGAAGCTCATGAAGGCACACCACTGACAACATTGGATCACCTTGGCCCATGAAGTGCTATCCTCCCTGCAAGGTATGAAGACCTGGACGCTTGTTCCTCCTCCAAAGGGGGAGAAAATCATCCGGTGCAAATGGGTTTTCAAAGTGAAGCGCCACCCCAACGGCTCCATCCTCAAGCTCAAGGCTTGCTTGGTTGCCATCTAGACTTCTCCAAGGTGTTTGCCCCCGCCTTACGCCTAGAAACTCTCTGCCTCCTTCTTGGGCTTCTAGGTACAAAAGGCTGGGTTGGATGGCAGCTTGACTTCAAGACCGCCTTCCTAAACGGCCTCCTGGTTGAACCGGTATTCATGTCCCAACCTCCTGGCTTCAAGGACCCACTACACCCAGACTGGGTCTGAAAGGTCTCCAGGGCAATCTACGGGCTAAAGCAATAACCTCACCAGTGGAAAATCAAACTGAACGCCGCTCTAGTCTTGTTAGGTCTCTCTTGCTCCTCCTATGACCCTTTGCTGTACTTTAAGGTGTTCAATGGAGAAACTGGTGGGTGCCCTGACCGCGCATGTGGAATACCTTGAAATTTTTGGCACCGCAAGCTTTGTCTCTTCCTTTATCTCTGCAATTGGAAAGCGTTTTGAAATGGGCTCCGACAAAGACCTTAACCTTTTTATGTCAATATCAATCCGTTGGGACTTGGCTAATAAAAATGTCTCTATCAACCAATCTCACTACATTTCCTCCTTCCCCTCCACCTTCCTTCCCCCAAATTCCTCTCCTGTTTTTTCCCCCACAAGCATAACTTTCAAGACCCTGCGCAAACAGACTCTTTCTGAACCCTCCTCTCCTCTGCAGTACAATCAGCTCATTGGGTCCCTCCTCTGGGTCTCCCAATGCACAAGACCCAATGTCTCCTTTGCGGTTCACAAGCTCTTGAAATTCCTGCAAGACCCATTGTTGACAACTGGGAAAGCGCCCTCCGCATTCTTTGCTACCTTAATTCAAGCAAAAATCACCGCCTGACTCTGGGAGGTCCCTTGCTTACACTTTCTGGATATTCCAACTCCAACTGGGCTGAAGACAGAGAAAACCTATGCTCCATCTCTGGCTACACCTTTTGGCTGGGTCTGGGTGCCATTTCCTGGGGATCAAAAAAGAAGCCCAAGGTCTCCCTGTTGATTTTGGAAGCCAAATACAAGGCACTCTCTGACTCATGCAAGGAGGGCTTTTGGCTCCAGAACGTCCTGTGTGAGCTTTTTGTTTGTGATTCCTCCCCAGTCCTTATCTACATGGATAATGAAGGAGCGGAAGCTCTAGAAAAAATCCCAAACACCACTCCCAGACAAAGCACATTGATGCCTGCAATCACTTCATCAGGGAATGTGTCACTGGCGGTGCTTTTATGGTTCACCATGTGGGAACCAAGGATATGCTTGCTGATATGCTAACCAAGCTGCTGAGCCTCCTTCTCCTCCAATCCCATCATCTCCTGTTTGGTCTCATTGCCAATGGTTAGCAAGGGGGGGTGTTGGAGTATCACTACCTCCACATACCTCATCCGTGTTTTCTTTCACTCTTTTCTTTCCTTCCTCCTCATTCTCCCATTTATCCCATTCACCCAACTGTTTCCTTATCTGATTTTCCCTAATTTCTTTCTGTTCCTCTTCTATCTATTTCCATATCATACTTTCAATGTGCCTGCAACAAATCCCCTCTCAGTCACCCTACAGCGCTTCCTCTCATCCTTTTTATTCAATATTCAATATCATCTTGTCATGTCATGCACATGTGAAACTCCTACTTATACTTTATACCTGAGGACAGAGCCCGCGCCAAGTAGAAGGATTTCCTTTCCTCATCCTTCCACTTTCCATTCCACTCTGCTGTGCCTCAGGTAAGAATTGTTCTCCTTATGCTTGTTTCTACTTTAAAATCTTTTCTCATTGCTTATGAAATTGACCCTTCTACTTTCCATTCCACTCTGCTGTACCTCAGCTCCAACATTAAATTCTGCAAGATATTTGGAAATGAGGGGTTCCAATACGAAAAAGGCCAATTTCAAGCTAAGGAAAAATTAAACTGATAAATTCCATGCTTCCTTATGGGTCAACCAATGATAAATTTTGGATTCACTGCTTATTAAGTAGACCGGAAAATTTTCAATCTCAAAATTTATAGGATTATTGGAAATAGAAAATACTAGACTTATGAAAGAGAAATTACAGTCCAAATCTAAAATTTAAATAAATTTTGTTTTCAGAAAAGAAAATCAAAAATGTCAAACTTGGAGTATGACCTGTTTCAAAATTTCCAATATTTTCTTGGAAAACTTTGAATAATATTGCGCCTTATTTTGAAGATCAAGCAAGCCACAAGTCATTTTTTTTGACTTAGCTTTTTAGAAAAAATATTCAGATCATGCTTCCCTCCTCAGTAGACATTCATAAATTGATTCTCACACCTAGACCATTTCTCATTATTAATTTACCAGTATCTTCATCCAGGAAAATCAGAGTTCTTATTCCCACTTTTCCCTTTTGGTTTGAGCCCAAGGTCAAATTAAAAGTTTATTTAAACCTTTCAATTTTTTTAAATTTCTGCTTCACAATCTTGATTAACCAATAAATGAAATTCTGTAATTTTTTTAGATTTTGAACTGCAAAAGAAATTTTTTTCCCCAGGAAAGCTTTCAAACTTTTTCAAAAATAAAATAATAAAGCTGCCTGGTTCCATTGGATTCAAGGCTTCAGATTATGACATTTCCAAATATAAGTTGAACCATGGCTTGTATCAATCATGACCAGTTTTTTTAGCTTTTATTTGGAATTTCAAACTTTTTTGTGTTAATTTATATGCTTGAAGAGATGAATATGAGATAAATGGAAAGGCAGATTAGTGCTGAAGAAGGCTACAATCTGACTCAAGGGTTCCAGAAGGTACCAGATTCAGGAGGGCTTCAGTGAGTGGGCCGGGATGATAAGGTGGAGAATCTGATGATTTTTCATTGAAGGGAGCATAAATGAAAGATTATTTACAAAAAATTAGAGAACCACAATTTGGGACTTTGAGAAGTAGGAGATTCAATAAGATAAGGAAGAGGGAAATGGTAGAGGATAGGAATTTAACAATAACATCAATTAAGCTATTTTTGATGACATTTGTGTATCAAGAGCTAGTGAAATGGATCAGATGGTGTGGCTGGCAGACTATAATTGCCAGACATAAAAATGGCCCAGAAAACTACAATTATCTGGAAATACAGGATAAGGAGGCTGTGACAGCCAAAGTTGTCACACACATACAGATTAATTCAAAGAATAGGTTGAGAAAGGCTACAAGTACCTCAAAAATAAAAAATAATGATGAAGGAAATAGGTGTGCTGAGAGAGGGTGGAGAGCCAAAAAGTTGATAAGTTCCAAAAATCAACATTTTGGGATTTTCAAATATGTTAAATATCTCTTTCTCAAAATGCCCCCAGTTATTTGAGATACAAGAAGAAATTGTGTTACCAAGTTGTTAGAGGTACAGCTGAAAAAAACAAAGGATCTGTCTCCTATTAAGACAGAATAGTAAATAGCCTCATTCTGGCTGGATCTGAAATTTTTAGGTTTTTTAAAAAATATTTTTTTCAAGATTGAGAATAAAATTAAATTTTATGAGGGGTAATCATTTGTGAAGTGAAATGGCTGTTTTATGACAGGAGTTTAGAAATTAAAAACTCAATTACCTTCCTTCAAAGCATTTTGATTGGGATATTCAACCAATTTGAGTATAAGCATTTCTGATTTGACAGGTTTGGCATGCTTTTAAGCCTGAAATTGACCTTGGGTTTGTTTAATGTAATCGGGGAAACTGAGGATCTGATCAAGATTGTATATTTTTTCCTTTCCTGTGAGCTTCTGGTTCTTCCAAACATATACTTTTTTTAAGAGGAAAGGCAAGCATTCCCAGCCAAGCAAGTACATGAAATTGATAAATAAATATCTTCAAGGACTTAAATGCCTTAAGAGTTGTTAATTGAGTTATTGAATACAATTTTGCATTCCCACCCACATTATTGATAGGGGTAAATTAACAAGGCTCAGATTTAGCAAAGAGGGGATCCCAGTTATATTATGAATCTGAAAGCTAGAGATAAATTGTTGAAATTCAAATTTTCACTCTTCAGAGAAAATTTCAAGTTTGAGGGAAAATATTTTGACAATTAAACTGAAAAAAGCTCATTTTAAGAAATTTTTACTCAGAAAAATGCAAGAAAACATTTTATTAACTAACTGAAGAAGCAATAAATAGGGGAATATCTGTTCCTTTAAGGTAATCTTCAGTTAGGTTGTATCAGAGTTAGCAAAACTGCCATTTTAATGGCAGGTTTTCAAAATACACAGACCCCCCTACCTGTTTTATTTCAAAATGGAAGGTTATATAAAAATGGTGTGTTTCGAAAATGAAACCTGCCATTTATGCATTAATATTCATCAACATGCAAAAAACCCCATGCACAACTCAACACATCATCTACCATACACACCCATTCCTCCAGATTCACAGATAATTTGGGAAGATTCAGTGTTTGAAGATGATCCAGAAAAATCTAGCACCAAATTCAAAAACAAACAAAGTGTCAGAGAAGTGGGCTTGTTTGATAAGCAAGGCCATGTGTTCATACCCTGGCAACAACAACAAAAAAAAACAAGGTTTATCCCGCAAAAGTTTTTAATTATATCTGAGGCATCAGAGTGCAGTAGCTGGTTCTCATCAATCATCATTCATCAATGGTCCCAGTTTTTCTGTTCTTACTATTAGGGTGATGTTAAATTCACGGCTCTAGTTGTTTGGGAGCCCTGTACACGGCTCCAGTCGTGTGGGAGCCGTGTAGGGCCTCACATGGCCTGTGGGAGTTGTGTAGGGCCCCACACAAACTGTGGGAGTTGTGTATGGCCCCTCAACATGTGGGGGCCCATACACTACTCCATACAATTTATAATTTATAATTTATAATTTATTATTATTTATTATTTATTATTTATTATTTATTATTTATTATTTATTATTTATTATTTATTATTTATTATTTATTATTTATTATTAATTATTAATTATTTATTATTTATTATTTATTATTTATTATTTATTATTTATTATTTATTATTTATTATTTATTATTTATTATTTATTATTTATTATTTATTATTTATTATTTATTATTTATTATTTATTATTTATTATTTATTATTTATTATTTATTATTTATTATTTATTATTTATTATTTATTATTTATTATTTATTATTTATTATTTATTATTTATTATTTATTATTTATTATTTATTATTTATTATTTATTATTTATTATTTATTATTTATTATTTATTATTTATTATTTATTATTTATTATTTATTATTTATTATTTATTATTTATTATTTATTATTTATTATTTATTATTTATTATTTATTATTTATTATTTATTATTTATTATTTATTATTTATTATTTATTATTTATTATTTATTATTTATTATTTATTATTTATTATTTATTATTTATTATTTATTATTTATTATTTATTATTTATTATTTATTATTTATTATTTATTATTTATTATTTATTATTTATTATTTATTATTTATTATTTATTATTTATTATTTATTATTTATTATTTATTATTTATTATTTATTATTTATTATTTATTATTTATTATTTATTATTTATTATTTATTATTTATTATTTATTATTTATTATTTATTATTTATTATTTATTATTTATTATTTATTATTTATTATTTATTATTTATTATTTATTATTTATTATTTATTATTTATTATTTATTATTTATCATTTATTATTTATTATATTTTATATTTTATATTTTATTTTTTATTTTTTATTTTTTATTATATATAATTTATTATTTATTATTTATTATATATAATTTATAATTTATAATTTATAATTTATAATTTATAATTTATAATTTATAATTTTATAATTTATTATTTATTTTTTATTATTTATTATTCATTATTCATTATTTATTATTTAGTGGAGGCTACAAAACTTGATTTTAGTTGTTTAGCGTGCTGTACAACTCAAATGGGACGTGTGACATGCCACACAGCTCATTTGAGTCGTGTAGCATGCCACACGGCCTGTTTGAGCCGTGTAGCATGCCACACGGCTCATTTGAGTCGTTTAGGGTGCCACACGGCCCATTGAGCCGTGTACAGAGTTTTTTACACATCTCAATGAGCTTTGAATTTAACATTTCCCTTCCTATTATTGATCTCTTACATAATTTACTATCTCCAAATCCCTCATATATATACTCAATGATCTAAAAAATCATCAATGTCAGCACTAAAATTTGGTTTCTGCCATGGAGGTCATTGAGTTTGTCAATAATACTTTCAATTTTCTCACCAACCTGGGAAAGCTGACCAAGGTAAATGAAAGTTGCCAGACCCCCCCCCCCCCCCTCATTAGAGCTCTCATAAATCCATCATCCTGCCTTTTTTATTCACAAGCTTCCCTCCCACTCCTTTCCTGTTTTGATCACCCTGCTGGCTTCACTTAACCTAACTATGCAGATTGTCTTATTCATTGGCTCACATCTTCAAGTAACACCCTTGAGGATTGTTGGCTTGATATTGGGGTGAACTGGTGTAATCAGAGAAACTTTACCCATTCATCTAATCAGATGGAGCTGCTCAAATGGGCTTTGGCTTTATTTTTCAAACAAACAAAAGAAGATGATGATGATGAACAAAGAAGGAAGGATTGATCAACCAATCTCACTAATATGGTGTGCAAATCATGTCTGGGTGCCTGTCCAAGTTTGACTTGGTGTGACCCAGCAGGACTTGAATAGGCGCCCAGAGGGCTTGATTGGTTGGGATTGCGGGGGTAAAAACTTGAAACCCAACAAAGCTCCCCTTGACGCCAATCAAAGCTGTTCACACCAAAACAACCAGCCTCCCTCCCCACAACTTTCAACATTTTTTTTAAAAAAAATATATTCTTATATTTGGCAGTTCAAAGCGCCCAGCTTTGATCAGCGCCAAGATAAAATTGGCAAGGTGGCAGGCCGATTTGGCCTGGTGCCAATGCAACCTTGTATGGGCGCCAAGAAGGCTTTGCTAGGTGCCAAAACAGCTTTGCTAGGCGCCATGCGCGCTTTAGCAAATTTTTGAAAAACTTTGGTTGGCACCCAAATGGGATTTACAGACCACAAAAATAATGATAATAATGCAGAGGGAAAGTAGAGCCATGGGAGTGATGAAAAAAGAGGGCAATTGATTGATCACCCAAAGGATCAAACCTAGACTATATATATACAGAGAAAGAATTAAAAATTTTTGTCATCCAAACTAGTGACCAACCTACAGATTGTATGGTGCCTTTTTTTCAAGTTGATGGATCAATTAGTTTTTTGATGATCACCAGAATTGGAGATATTTGATTCAAATTTTGGGATCAATGGATGTGAGAGCATTTTTGAAATAGGTTCCAACAAGGATTGTTGAGGTCAGACTCAAGGATTAGTCTTGGATTGGTCTTGAGTGATTAATGATAAATCTATAAGTGTCTGAGAGTATCTTGATTGTGAACTGGGTCATGATTATCAAGAATAATATCTTGAAATAATCTGGCCTCTCTGCAAGAAGGACCACAAGATGAGCAACTATTCCTCTTGATAATCAAACAAAATAATGATTGATGATCTAAACCAAGCAAATCTCAATTCAGCACACCCCCTAACGTCATTCTCAAAGGAGTAGCATTTAGAAGAGGAATCATGGGGCTGGGGATGGATGACTGGACAAGGACTGGCAGGTCTCTTGAGGAGCAAAAATCTATGATGATTAAGATGATCTAATAAATCCAATTCTTTAGATATATTGCATGTATTCACCTCCCTGACCCCTGCAATAAAAAAAAGGCCCCCTGATTATGGCCAAGGTTAATGATTTGGGAGCACTGGAACAAACCGGCTGGATTTTGTTTTGAGCTAACATGGATCCAGGTATTAACTCAAGGCTCAGAGGTTGAGACAGAAGATGATGGGAAAAAGAAAAGAAGAGGTGGTATATCAGACAAGTGAAGAAGAAACAAATCAAATAAAAAGACAAAAACAAAAAACAAATGGAAAACCAAGAGCTTTTCACCACATTCAATTCAAAGCTTTCAAATCCTCTCCCTAATCCAATCCTACAATCCACCAGCAACAAAACTGTGAGTGAAAATTCAGGGTTTTTATTTTGGGGAGGGGGGGGTGGAAATGATTGTTTGAGTTTGGGTTTGCAAAGTAGATATATTGAGACTCAGGCCAGAATGAGAGTCAAGAGATTGATCAGTATGAGAAAGAGAAGAGGGGAGGGGGGAGTAATTGGACCAAGAATTTGGGGGTTACATCTCCTGAAACAAATGACCGTTTGGTTGAAGTTGAAAGATGACCCAACCAATTGGTTGAAGTTGAAAGACAACTGGTTGGGTGAGACTAGGATTGTACAGTGAGAGTATCCCAGAACAACAAGCAAACAAGAATTTCCAGCCAGTGATAATCATACTTGACAAGTCCTGTGTATTGGTTGGGAATCAATTGCATAAGAATTGGAGGAGTTTGATTGATTCTAAGCAGATCAACCTATTTTTGATTGAATTCCGCTTGAATATCTCACTCAGAATACCTAAGATGAACATTGTGACCCCTTACTTCTTGAGCGCCATGGCTGCTTTCTCTCAAGATAATCTTATTCCAAAGTTAGATCCATTACTCAAGATCACCCCCCTTCCAGTTATGCAAATATGGGGTGCTTGATTGGTGAGATTGCTGGTGGCAGTGGTAGTCTGGGTGTCATCAAGGTTTTTGCAGCATTAGTAGAGTTGGTGAGTCAATTATTTGGGCTTTCCTGGTTCTTTCCATGCAAAGGATGGTTATCAGATCATGCTGGTTCTTGATGTTTGACTTGCAGAGTTGGTTTTGGTAGATTTGTTTCATCCTGATGACCATCAATTGGATTAATGGGTGGTCATTTTTTTGAGTTTCAGGGCACCATATATACTGTACTTGAAAAAACCCCGCTTATTTGGGGGTAACTCTGACACCTCTCTTGTGAAATAAGTGGTTTTTTTGATTTTTTAATGGCCGTTTTCAAAGGGTGGATTTGAGTTGAAAGCCATAATAAATTAAATGGCAGGCTTGCTAACTGTGATACTCCCTATTTTGTGGATGAGATGCAATTTCACTCTGTTTTGAATTAAAAAGGAATCTACAAAAATGAAATTATCAAGGTACAAGCTGAAATGAAAGACTGATTGTGATTAATAGGAGGCAACTGCAGGTTTTTAAAATTAAAAGGATTGGAGAATGTCCATGATTGCTTAATTTAGAGAGGGAATATTGAATGGAATTGAACAAGCAAGGTGAAAAATTATAGCCCAAATTTTACTGGAAATGGTTTGATTAATGAATGGGAACTGTTTCAGATTCCATGGTTGATGACAATTGAAGACATGAGATATTTTAAGTTTATTTGCAGGTTAAATTGACACTAGTTTTAGGTTAACTGGGATATTTTAGGATCATTGTAAATTTATGACCAAGTTAGCAGTGTGGTACTTCACTCCACTAACTTATTGTCCTTATTTGGATATTTTAGTCCATAATCATTAAAATCCTCACTGTAGTCAAGGACCACCATTTCCATCCACTTCAGAAGATCTTATACTACTCAAAATCTTTCTCAATTTACCCTTTCAGAAATATTTATCCTTCAAAACACCTCTGCCAAAATTTCAGAGCTCTTCCTTCTTTGACCTCTGTGGAAATGAAGTTACCACCATTAATTTCTCATTGAATTAGTCTCCAGTCATTCCAAAACCATCCTCTAGAGATTATAATGGAACCCTTGTTAGCACTTTTGATAGAGGAGAATCATCATAAGAGAATTTACCCAAAGAATTACCACCACTTTTTCAACATAATTTTTCAGAAATTGCCATCAGGATCAGTTATAAAATATACTTGGAAGAATAATCATCATCAGTGAGGAAAGTAAACATCAATAATATTTGGGAATAAATTGTGAAGATTAAAAGGATACTATTATAGTAGGTAGAATATTATTTAGGAAATACTGAAGGGGTTAAGAGTTAAATATACCATCTCTAGAAATATTTCTGTTAGAAGAAAGAATTATCAATAAAATCTTATTTTCCTATTGTTTTATTGAGATGGAATAGTAGCAAGTGAATTAAATATTATTATTATAATTGAATATTTATTTCCTCATCATCTGATTTATTGCATAGTGAATCTGGGATTGTGGATACTATTATTAACTATATATTATAGACTAAATTAAAATGTAAATACTCCTTCCCCATCACATCCTGTTATTTTTTTGGACAGAAAACTCAGTAGGTTTATACTAAGATCAAATTAAAAATCATCTAAAAATTTTCTTTAATTTTTCTTATTTTAGATCTCCTGATCAGCATTAGTGAGGAGGGAATCCTCCAAAGCACCTTTTAGTATAAGTTTCACAATATTGATTTTCTAGATATATGTCTCCACTTTCATCTCTAGCTCATTTAAAGAGTAGTTCAAAACTGAATATTTTTGTTCCCTTGCTTAACATCAAAAGTGGTAAGCTCAATTACATAATTTCTGAGGGTTCTTTTTATTTTCATTCTTTCAGGTTTAAAGTAGATGCTGAGGAAAGTAGGTATTCCAAAATTGTCTTTATAAAATTTCCTTGAGTTCAAATTGTGACATATGAGTAGAAATTGAACTGATTTTCCTCTTCTAAATCCACATTTTTTGTGAAAATCTTTTCAGTCTGATGATAATCTGAAAATTGTTTTTTTCTTGAAGATGAAATCATGTTACAGGAGAAGGATCAGACTTGTAAAAATTTTTAACACATAAAAAAAAGATAAATTCAGAGCTTTCAGAATCCTCTGGCTATAAGAAAAATAAAAAAATATGGACTTGATTATTTGAATTGAGTTTTAAATAAAGAATCACAGTATTTCAAAGGACTCAAGAAGAATTTGAGCCCTTGCCAAGGATCCTAGTAATGAGTCTGAAAACATGCTCACCAAAAACTCTTAAAAACCTTTGTGATTGTAAATATAAGAATCAAATTGTTCCGGATTATCAAAAATTGAGCCTAAGAAAATGAACTGAGATATTGTCTGAATTTTTAGAATTCACTCAAGATATTAATTTTCTGGAAGATTATTGAAAAAATCTGAGAAAAACTGATATTAATACCAAAAATGGCTCAATTTATGAAATTGTATTTTTGCAGGGTAGTGACAGGGCATATTATTGTGGTATTTTTATTCCATTTGAAATTTTTCTATGAGGCAATTAAGGTTTCCCTAAGATTACAATCTGATTGAAATTATTCTTATATTAAGTAAAAAAAGCTTATTCACAGAAAAGAAACCTAGTTATTATCCTGTGTGGGCAAGGCTTCCAATAGAAATAGTCCATATTTCATCAAATCAAAGCTCTTTAAAAAACAGCACTTGAGAAGGAACTGAGAGTCTCTGAGTAGCCAAAAGTCCCAAATTGCATTGAAAAAAAATCTTTTCTGAATGCATCCAATTTCATTGTCAATTTTGATTATTTTTCTATTTTTTTATTTTTCATAATGATGAGGAGGACTCAAATTTTTAAACTTATTATTTTTTCTTATAGAGCAGAAAAACCAATCATCCAGCCCTCTGGTAGTATTTTTGAAATTTCTTTTCCAAATCATGTTTTTCCTCATCATACTGCTACCTTCATATAATCTTAGTTCAATGAAACATCATACACACATTTTTCTCTCCTTCCAAATTAAAACAAAAACTTTAAAATGCATTTTTAAAACCAAATTAATTTTTTTACTCCTAAAGTTTTATCTAAGTTGAATGGAAATCATGATAAGTTGTCAAACCTACAAAATAATTTGGAAATTAGAAGAAAAGAAACAGAAAAAAATTATAAGTTGTTCCTAGTAGTACAAATCAAATCAAATTTTGAACTAAAATGTTGCTTTGGGCTGAGTTATTTGTTTGAGGAAGTATAATTTGTGAAAAATCTGCGAGTTTGGTTGAATTTTTCTAATTTTCCCACCCTTACTCAAAGTTTAGCCCCATTTAAATCTGGTCCCTTCTTGACCCCTTGAGTCAGAATTTAGCCTTCTTTGGTAGAAAATCTCCCCTCTCATTTCATTCCTCCCCATCTAATCAAGTCTTTATCTTGACAGCCCCTCAATTCAAAAAATAATTGGTTTCCATGGAATTTTTCAAAGGTTTGATTACTTAGAACATCTTTTATTCTCAACAAAGCCTTCCTTCAACTATTTTATGGTTATTGGTTGGACTCCCATTTTTTGTTTTTTTTTGGGGGGGAGACCTTTGAAAATATTTTGCACGCTCCCATTAATTTATATTTACTAATACTGCTAGCAGGGGTTTTAAAATACATAATTATCTCTGAAAATAAAACATCCAAATCCATAATAAATGAAATCTTTGGATTTCATAACACACCCCTTTTAAATTAAATTGTTATCTTTTTTGAATAGAAAAGTCACAAAAAATTCCTTGAAACACCCAAATTCAATCATTCCTCAGCACAATTATACCAATTTGGATCTTTGCACCAAAATCATACCCCATAGTGGAATATTTAACCCCATACAGGGTGGCCAATTTCCCTTGTAATTTGACTCATATCCTGAAATCTTTCTTGTTCTTTTTTGATATTGACTTGAAATATAACTTCATATTTTCAGAATAAAATACTCTTGCTCAAATTTTAAGACTCCTGAAGTATGACTGTGTTGAAACAAATCACAAAAAATTTTGTTATTTCATGCAGTTTTTATCCCAAAAAAAGTATTATAAAGAAGTTTGGAAGTTTAGGAAGGAAAGAAACAAAGCCATTTATTATCTCAAAAGAACAACAGAGGAGGTGGAGGAGCCTTTATCTGTAATAAATGGTTTTATTTAAACTTATTTTGAGGAAGAAGTGATCCTGGAAAAGCCTTGGAAAGCTGAAAATTATTGCTTTGGTTTAGATTCCAAATTTACTATCAGAAATCTGGAACCAAAATCCTGGTTAGTAGAATGAATAATTTAAATATAACAGTACTTGAACTTGTGAATGAGCAAGTTTTTTATAAAAATTAAAACAATCAATCTAAAAGTTTCTTTTGAAATAGAAATTCCAGTGGAAGTTTTTCTCATCAAAAACTCAAATCCAAAATTCCCATAGTTTTCATTTCAATAAATCCACCATAGATGCACCTTTGAAAAACCAATGACTTTCACCATTTTTCACAAATAAAGGTCAATCCAATTAAATAGCCACTTCATGGATACATATTCCCTTTCATTCTCCAAGAAGGCAGTTCAAAACAAAATAAACCCCTTCTTGATATTTTGACAGAAAAGGTAACCAATAATTAGAGCATACCTTAATTCAGAGAATTCACTCAAAAAAATCATAGTTTTTGCCTTGCATGAGATTGTGATTGAAATTCTGATATTGAAGGAATGTATTGATGGGACCTCGGATGAATAAAATTTGAAAGCCCAGTTGAAATTTTACAAACTCCAAGCTAAAAAATTTGATGACTTTCCCCCACTCAACTCCAGAAAATCTGGTTGTTCCCCAAAAGCTAATTTGAAATCATGAAGAGGTTGAATCAAATTTTTGTATTGAATCTATTTTCTCACCATTCAATTTCTTTATAAATTTATATCTTGAAAAAAAAAATAAGCAACTGGAAACCCTTTGTACCTAAGGACTCAGCTGAGAAGAAAAATGGTTTTAGTAACAACTCTTTAGGCTTCCTAGCACAAATTTAAGTTTCTTCTCTGGCTGAATAATGGATATTTCCTGGAAATAAAAGACTAAAACCCAAGTGAAATTCTGGAATTTGAATTGATTTTCTAATTATTTTTATGTTCACTAATAACCTCAGTAAAGCCTTTCATCTGAAAAATTATTGGTTACTCTATTTACTTTTCCTCAAAGATATTTAACTCTTTCTATCAAGCAAAACCTACATTTTCTATCTTCACCACCTATGCCAACCTCTTAAATTTTGGCTCAGTAATAATCAATGCAGGTTCATGCACTATTCTCCTATGGTACTTCAATTAAATCCATACTCCACTCCAGAATACTTGCTTTTGGATATTCAAGCTTCTTCAAATCATGAGCTAGAATCAAAATACTTTAACTTTAACTAGTTGGTATAGTTTTCACTCAGGAAATAAATTAAACTAAGCATTTACAATCTATCCACTAACTTTTGTTACAAGTTTTAATCACATCATTTCTGAGTCACATGTAGATAGTACAGCTCTATTTTAAAAATGTGATGACTTTTCCCTGGGTAATGTGTGCTCTTTGTTTTTTTTTTCACATGAAACTGTTCTTTTTGATCTTCCAATTTTTTGAATTTATAAGATCTCACTTTTGGTTTTATTTTTCATTCCTAAAAAATTAATTTTTGCATATTATGAGCTTTTGAAATTCTGTGCTAGCTCAACCTTTTTTTGGAATTTCACACATGGATTAACTTTTGTGTTGGATTTTTTGAGCACAGTCTCATCCTGAAAAACTGAGCATTCCTTCAAATCATCCCCTGGCTTACTCAACATTCCTTGAAGAAATTCCCAGCTTTCTTTATCTTTCTTTGATTCCAATTTTACCTTCAGTGTGCATCCTCAAAGAGTTATGGCTTTCTTCAGTGACACTCTTGGGCCAAATTTTTAATACCAGGGTTTCTTCTCCAACTTCCTGGAATTGTATGGGTTTTAATCAGGAAAAAAAATTGATTGGAGATCTTTAATTAAGATCTTTATTGAAATAATTTCTTACGTAAAACTAGCTGAATTTATTCTGAATTATATTTTTGTTGTTATTGAATGTTATCTGGGAGGCCAGATCTAAGATTTCTGGGCTGTTTAAAAGGCTGATTTGTCTAATCTAACCAAAATTCCATCTGAACCAGTTGCTTCTACCTCATTTTCTGAGGTAAAATATTATGAACTTCCTGGGAATTCTTTCTTTAATTTTCTTGAATCATTCTGTTTGAAATGATATTTCTTGTGATCTTGAGATATTTCCTTCCTTGTACTAAAACTTTTTTCC
>CM062621.1:13625563-13745563 GCA_025617555.3 Puccinia polysora | reverse complement strand
AAAAAATATTTTTTATTCTGCTAAATCTCAAATTTATTATTAAAAACCCTGTTTTTTAACAAATAAATCTAACAAATAAAGCAAAATAATTCAAGCATGGAGATTACAGAGTATGAATCAACATAATCAACAACTGAAAAAAATAGTCATTTTTGTTGCCTTTGCACATTTTTAGTCACTTTTGGTTTTATTTTGGTGATCAATTTGATTATTTCTTACTTTTATCCATAAATTTTCATTCATTCATTATGCTATGCAACACACATAAGATTCTTGGATGTTTATTTCTTATTTTCCAAAACATAATGGCACCACAAGAATCCAAATTATCATTGGCACATGCCCATCACATTTTCTCAAAACTCCTTAGATGGTTTGGAATGGTTTTGAATATAGAATTGGAGTTCATTCTGTCATATGTTATATTTATTATTCAATGTGAATTAAAATATCTCTCCAATTTTTTGACAGTAACAAAATCTTTCATATTCAATTTGACATTATCAAATATAAATTTAAACTTTATTTCTTATAAATATCAATTTATAATGAATTCTTCATCAATTCACAATATAAACTCATTCCTCCTAGAAAAAACTAGAGAAATAATAAAAATTGGTTTTAACCCCCCTCAAAATACAATCACTGGAAAATGATGAAATTTATTAACTCAAGAACAAGAAAACCATCCTGAAATAAATCATGATCTCAAAATCAATTTTAATCCCTTTATAAAAAACTTGCCTAACACTGAATGATGGATGCATGGAAATTAAAATTCAAGGGTAACTGTTTGCAGAATTTAGAAAATTTTCAACCAGGATCAAAAATTAATTATCATTCCAGGGGAAAAAATATCAAATTTCTGTGATGTTTAGATGGCAAGGAATCACTTTTTTGGACTGGGTGATTTATTGTATTCTTCAGAAATTAGAAATCATAATGTCAAAACTATCCATTCAATTCAAAGCTTCCCCTTTGATAATGGATAAAATTATCTACCAATGCTGAATCAAATTTTTATGATGGATAATTTTCAGTAATATGTTTTATTATGGATCTTACCATTTTTTTCACTCAGGATCCTCCAATTTTGTCAGCTATCTATGATTTTTTTCAGACAAGAGTTGAATTATTTCCTGATATCAGAGTTTATTCTAAAAATTTTTGTGTGATCTGATTGTGATAAAAGCATTATATTTTGGAAATCAGTGGGAAAAAACCAATCAAAATATCCTAACCATCAAAACTCTTGCGTTTTTAAAGAATTTTAATTGAATGATCAAATGAACTTTTGGTCTATATTTTTCATTATTTGAAATTCTGTTGTGTTCTATTCATGGGAAATAAGTTCATTTCATGAAGAAGAATTCAAAACATTTTATCAAACACAGATATCCCACACAAAAATGTTATAAAATCTGATTGTTTTATTATGAATTTATGCATTTTTGAACCAAGCCCAAACTATAAAAAAGGATATGTAAAAATAAATTGACCCATTTTTCCAGAAAGAATAAAACTTTTCAATTTAATTAAAAGAATCCAGAATGAGATTTGATTTCAAAATGAATAATTGATTTAAATTGAAGGTCTTTCCAATTAATTTAAACCTTTTTCTGGTGATTTCTTTTCCTCAAACATTTTCACTTACCCAAGAAGATTTAAAATTATGAAAAAGGAATCAAATTTTTCAATGGTGATTCATTAACTAATGTTTGATATCATTCACTGGATTCCACTTAAATCATCCAATAGCTTATTAATCTCAACTAAAATTCAATGAACTGAATTTAATACAGAAAAGAAAAAAATCCAAACTACTCAAATATTTTCATTCTATGCAGCTTTCTTTTCCAAAGTACTATCAGTTATGAGAAAATTTTCCAGATTTTTGGTTGTACATGTCTGGCAGGCCAAAATGTCAAAATGGCCAGACAGCCTTGGTAAAAACCGTTTGCTTGATTTTTCAAGTGACAGGCCACCTGTCCATGTTGTTCCCAAACAGGAAAGGAGACCGCACTGGCCTTCACTCCAAACCCCTCACCTCCAAAATCAACCTCCAACATCAATTTCCAACATCAACCTTCAAGTTGTTTCCAGGAGCAACAAGGGACAACAAACCCCAAACAAACCAGGCTGTCATACAACCTCAAACCAGTTAACTCACTAATCTCCCTCCCCATTTTGTAATCCACCACCCAAATCATTATTTCCTTACTCAATTGGAACAAATCTCAATTCAATCAATTCTTCATCTCCCTTGTTCTCAATTGATTCAAAATCACGATCAAAGGTAATAGGGCCTATCAGAGTTAGCAAACCCGCCATTTTTCTTGACCAAACCTGCCATTCTTAATGGCGGGTTTCTGTAATACACATACCCCCTAACTGGTGTATTTCAAAATGGCAGGTTTCATGAAAATTGTGGATTTCAAACATCAAACCCGCCATTAAACCTGCCATTTATGCATCATCATCCATCCACCATCCATCACTTCTAAAAAAACCCATCCACATCAGCAAATCCAGACTGGTCCCATCTCCATCACATCACACACATCTCATCTCCATCACTTCACATCTCCATCACTTCACATCTCTATTGCTTCATATCTCTATTGCTTCACATCTCCATCTTCACACCAATCCCATCATCATCTCATCACCACACGTCAAATTACCATCTTTCTCAACATCAGGGGTAAGGTTGAGATGGGGAAGGGCACCTTGCTGGCTGTTGGTTGGTCAATTGGCCAATTGATTGGCCCAGCAAGGGCAAGGAGGGGGGGGCAGATTTTCTGTCCATCAATGGTTGGTTGACTGGCCAATGGATTTTCCCGGCAAGGGAAAGGAAGGGGGTATTTTGGTTGGCAATGAAGATGAGGAGGGGGAGCCATTTCCATTTTGCGGGTTGTTGGTTGGCAAGGGCAAGGAGGGGGGGCAAAGGGGGGGGACAAAGGGGGGGGCAAAGGGGAGGGCAAAGGGGGGGGCAAAGGGGGGGGAAAAGGGGGGGGCAAAGGGGGGGGCAAAAGGGGGGGGCAAAGGGGGGGGGGCAAAGGGGGGGGCAAAGGGAGGGGCAAAAGGGGGGGGCAAAGGGGGCTGTTGGTGAGCAAGGGGGAGGAGGGTACTTACCTGGGGAAGAGTGCAGAGAGGTGAAAGGGGCAAGTCTGAAATCTCAGGAGGAGGGTGGAGGGAGGAGTTCAGACCAATGAATTGATGATGAGGAGGAGGAGAGGCGGGTGCTTACCTGGGGCAGAGTGCAGAGCAGTGAATGAGCAATTGAGGTGGAGGTGGATGGTGAGATGGTTTGGTGAGGAGGAAGGATTGGACCAGTGAGTGAGTGGGGTGAGGTGGGTGGTTTGGCGGGGGGTGAGGTATGAGGCGGAGGTTTTTTTGTTTTTTTTCTAAGTCTGTCCACCCAAAAAAAAAAAAAAAAAAAAAAAAAAAAAAAAAAAAAAAAAAACAAGTCAGCCTAGAATTCTTGGTTGAAAAACCAAAAAAACATTACTGTGACATTATTTTTTACCTATTTGAAAAAAAATTTCTACTCATCAAAGTGAGAAGGTTCTTGGGGTAGAATCTGCTCTCTCAATTCCAAAGATGAGGTACAAGATGAGAACGGGATGACTTGAGGAGCATTGGGAATATCTTCTTCAAATAATTCTTCCCATTCATCTTTGATGTTGGCAAGAAGGTTGTGAAGGATTAAAAAACTGATAATCCAGTGAATGAGGATCTTCATTTCTTTGGTATTTTGAAGCTGGTTTTTCATCTCCTGCAAGCTGGCCCATCTTCCATTCAGGATTCCTGTTTCATGTTCAATCCAAAATCGTCATTGGGCAAGATGATAGTTGAAATCAGTTTTGGCTTGATCATTTGATGCAACATTGTGGTATTCTGGAACCACATATTTACCGCTAGCATAAGCTGAATTGGCCAGAAGTTATTGATCTTGGTCAAAGTAGTTCTCTGGTTGTTGGGAAATACACATCTAATTGAAAACATATGAATCATGATAAGAACCTGGAAGGCCAGCATGGAAGGATATGAACTTATTTTTGTTATCACAGACAAGTTGTAGCACCACAGAGTATCTATGAAAACAGAGAAGACATATTTGGTCAGTGGTTTATCAAAGGTGTTATCAAAGGCTTTGGAAAAGAAATGAATTGATTGCCTTTTTTTCCAATCAAAATAGTTTTTGCCATCTAGCTTGGGTTTTTGACTCAAGAGGATAGTGGTTCCATCACTAAAACCAATGCAACCAGGAAAGCCTTCTGTCTCCATGACTTGAGATATCTCCTTGAATTTTCCTTTGGCTCTCCAACAAAGGACTTAGAAACAGAAGGATAGGATAGCAATCATGACTCTTTTGGTTTATAAGTCAATGGTTCCATAACCAACTGAGAATAGATTTTCTAATCAATGAATTTCTGCTCCATTTCCATTTGATCCCAATCTACAAAGAGAAACATCCAGTTGGATAGCTTGATTGTGTTGAGGATTCCAAGAATTGTTGTGGAAGATGTGCTGGTCTTCAATCATCTCCAAAAGTTGCATGAATGAAGGCAACAAATTTTTTAACAGTTTCTGGAAGCTTAAGTTGGGCAGTAGGTGAAGATTTTGCCTTTCATACATAGGTTTGTGGAGATTGTGTCTTTGTGGAACCATGTATTGCTTTTCCAATAGAGAATTCAAAGCTAACCAAGTTGATTCCAAATTGGATTCTAAATCAGATTCAAATAATAGAAAAAGTTCAGTCAGCTTTTTTGTGTTTTCAATTTGCTGCCAGGAATTTTGATTGGTCACTTTGAGAAAGATGATGAGATGATTATGGGATGTGTGTGAAGTGATGGAGATGAGATGTTTGTGATGAAATGGAGATGAGATTGGTATGGATTTGCTGAGGTGGAGGTGTGGATGGGTGTTTTGCATGCAATGGGATGTGTGTTATGTGATGGAGATGTGAAGCAATGGAGATGTGATGTGATGGAGATGTGAAGCAATGGAGATGCTAATTGATGCAGATAAGGTGTGTGTGATGCAATGTAGATGGTATTGGTATGGATTTGCTGAGGTGGAGGTGTGGATGGGTGTCTTGAATGCAATGGATGGTGGATGGATGATAATGGCAGGTTTTATTTTTGAAACCCACCATTTTTGTGAAACCAGCCATTTTGAAATACACCAGTTAGGGGTTATTTGTATTTCAGAAACAGCCAATTAAAAATTGTGGGTTTCTAATGACGGATTTTCTAACATTGATATGACCTAATAATGATGATCCAAACCAAGTAAAATTGGTGAGGGAAAAATGAATTGGACATATTGATGTTTTCTAATGTTAAGAATAAGTGAAAAAATCTTGCTGCCTTTCACCCACCTTTTTTCTTAAAATTTACAATTTAAAGGAAATCACACATAAAGAGTTTTAAATATTCAAGTCAGTCATAAAACACTTCAATAATTTCAAAAATACCTTGATTGAATATTTGAGGACCTCAGACTCAATTTTGTCAATTTTATTTTCACAAAAACTTTCAGCTCTCAACAACTTCCCCACTTTACTACAACAATTGCTTGAGTTTTATTCCATCATGGAATTTGTTTGAGAGCTTACCACATTACAACATCCACCAAGACCAGAAAAATCAGAAAATCAGTAGCTGAATATTTGGTCATTTTCATTGAAACCATCATTTGATGCTTACAGGACTCCATTAAAACTGTTTTGAACATGGAACCTTGTGGGGAAATGTTCCCTCCTCCAACAAATGAAGAGCAAGTACAGGTTCTAATTCAAAAAAAAAACTGTATTCTTTACTTTCAAGCAATGGTTTTTTTTTCAACCAGGGACCAACTTTTGTCAAAATCCATGAATGGAAGAATGGAATTCCTGGAAATTCTAGAGAGAAATTTCAGAAAGAGTTACAGATTTAAGGCATGATTAAGGTTACATCTTTCCAATGGGGCTGCCATGATTCAACAAACTCGGATCACATTGGATCCAAATTGGTCATAAAAAATTGGTTAAATTCTAAGGAGAATGGTGCATTTAACAATTATGCCCTTGATGTTGGCTATGTGGGAAAAAAGATAAATAATTGAAGCCTAGAAAACTTAACAAGTAGCCAATTTATAGACTCAAACCCAGAGTAAGCTTCCAATCTATCTCAATTTATAAAAAATACTATGAGTTGATGATTTTTATATCAAATTCACAAGCTATGCAGAAATCACTTGGAAAATTCAAAACACCATCTTGGGAATTATTTTTCCAAAAGAATTCTGCCTGGTGTAGATTTTTTCCCTGATTCTGAGGAAGATGATTAGGGGAAATTTAATTCTGTTCAAGTGTTCTGGAGAAGCAAAAGATATTTCAAATATTTTAACACAAACCTGATAATTAAACTCTGAAATATCATTCTTTCTGAGTTCAATTTTGAAACTGATGCTAAAGAAGAAAAATAAAAAAGAGTGGAATATGGAGGAACAGATGATGAAACAGTTCAAAATTTTTGATGATCAAACCACCACAATCTCAGCCTTCTAATGATCACCATCCTAGATTTTTTACAAGATCTCCTTGGAAAGAGGAATTGGTTTTTGTAATTGAAGCCAGTAGTGGAGAAACTAGAGAAATTAGCCAAAAAAACTCAAAAACTCACACCTTGGTTTTAAATGAAACTGTTTGCCATGTGTTACTTATTTCCTCAAATTTTTAAAACAGGAAACAGCTTGTAAAAATCTTCCTTTGACTGAATAAAGCTCCTTATTGATTTATTAAAGATTAATAAGATTTTAAATCAACATACTGAAGGTTCACCCATGGGTTTCCAAGTTTTTAAGACATAGTTCCAGACTTTCAACAGAAAGAAATAAAAACTCCAATCACTCCAAGCTCATGTTTTGAATTTTGCCAATATTATTTTTTTTTTGAAGTAGCTACCTATGCTTTTCATTCCAATTTTTTTTTTTAAATGCTGGATTGACTTGTTGATCCCCTATTGTTCTGGCTTTGTAATATATCAAAAAAAAAAAGAAAAACTCTGGTCCAAGTTTTGAATCTTGATAAAATATTAAGTTTGACAATTATCACAACATTTCATCCATAAAATTTTCTGATCAAATTGGTTTCACATGAATTAACAAGAGGGGGGAATCAAGAATGAAAGCTGAAATGAATTGTGTTGGAAGTAAGGTTGAACTAAAATCAGAGTAAAAAAAAAAAATGTAAAGGAGACCAAAGTAAAACTAAGCAAATGGCAACTCACCCAAGCTTGGTCATGAGTTGTATTACAGCCATTAGCTTTCTCTTAGATTATAGTTCATTTCACCATCCCTCAATCACTTCAATACATCAAGATGAAGATGACTCATAAATCGTTCAAATTTTTATGTATTCCATACCTGCCATCAAATAAAATACTTGGAATACTCAAGAACTGGTTCAAGCAAACTTTTTCTCAGGTCTCATACTTCTCAACTTAGAAACCAGTTTTGAATTTATTTTCTCAGGTTCAAAAATCAATCCAAACCAATTAGTTCCAGGTGTAGCCTCTTTTTTTTCACTCATGGTGATTTTTTTTTTACCAATCCCTCATTTAAAATATATCTTGTATTTTTTTCTACTGATTTTAGCCAAAACTTGTTTGGTTTTTTTTTCTCTTTTCTCTTTTTTTATTATTATTATTTTATTATATAAATATATACATGTGTGTGTGTTTAATCAGTTATTTTATGTTCTATCTAAATATAGAGAAAGACTGTTAGGGCATCTCTCCCATGGGAGGTAAAAGTTGGGAGGAAAACCATAAAATTGAGGATTGCACAGTGGGTTTTGCCTCCCCAAACTTCTGCACCAAAAACTTCAGAGAGGTATCTGTGTGTGATTCCCTGCCACCCAGACCAAACAATTGAGCCGTTTGGGAGGAGGGGAGGGGTGGTGGCAACTTTTTGGGTGAGGAGGACAAGGATGTTGAGTAGGATTTGCATGTATTGCAGATGGATGTACTGGATATTGAAGGATATCACAGGAGCTAGATGGTTGCCAGATCTGGCACCTAAGGTTGGTGGGACAACAATTTTGGCACTCCAAATGGTGTTGCCATGGTGCGCCAGTACTTTCTCAAAACCCCCCATGGTGTGCCAAACTTTTATTTACGTAAGAGCATCTGCCACTGTCTTAATAAGTCTACTTGATAAACAGATTTATCAATGATTTACCCCATTGGGCCACCATTTTGGGCTTGATAGCACTCAATATCTGTCAATTCAACAAAATCCAGGACAAGGATCCATAAATTTATGGATCCTTGTCAAGGCTCCACAAGCAAAATCCTGTCAAGCCCCACTGTAACTTTTCTCCCCCTGGCCCTCCCCCTCCATAACTCCACCCTACCATACTGCCCCCCTTTTGAATTCATCACTTCCATTGACAACTCCCACCCATTTGACATGGTTTTGAATTGTTCTCATATATATATTCAAAATCAAATTGATGGCAAAACAATCATTTTTGCCCTGTTTTGGGGTGGTCCCAACCCTTATCAAGCAGGGATTTTCATAAGGGACAATGGTGGGACCCTCTTGCCAACCCCTGTATAACAGTTGTGTGGGCCTGGTTTATCACAAAAAGGGTGTAAAATTGGGTTTCAACAGTTATTCACCCTTTCCCACCTTGACAACTTGTCAAAGTTGTTGATGATTTTGTTGAGACAAGGGTAGATGGTCTAAGTGTGAGGGGTTGTTAGAAGGAGGAATAGGCCAGGAGGTTGATTGAGATGTAGAAACAAGCTTGGGGGTAGCCTAGTGGGGGTGTGTACCAAATTCAACTGGAGAAGTACAGGGTAGTCAGTCTGAATAACCCTGGTGTGATGCCCAGGTGAGGAAGCAACCCCAACCGTTACAAGGGGTTGTGGATTGAGGGTTGGAGTTGGAGTTGGAGCTGGGTGAGGAAAGTCACGATGGGACTGGGCATGGCAAGGACACTGGCCACCAGCTTTTTGGTTTCCCCCCAGCTTCAACAGTGAACACTTTCCCACCAGCTTCAACATCATGCCAGCCAATTGCACCTCTCAGGCAAGCTCACCACAAAATGGTTCAAGCCCTCCAAAGGACATGGGGCTTACTGGTCCTCTTTTCTCATGCCTGAACCTCGAGCGGCTGAATCAAGAGGATGAGATGCTAAATGTCAACACTGCTTGGTTGTTTTACCTCAAACCAGGCCACACCTTCTCCAAGCTCATCTCCAAGATACCTGCAAGAAAACTGTTGGAGCTGTGTGTATTTGCCGTCTTGGTGGCGCGCTGTTACCTTTTTCTGGGTTCTTACAAAAACTAGACCTGCAGACAATGTTGATATCAGGACCATCTCATGGACCGTAATGCCATAGAGAGAAAAAAGAAAAAAAAAAAAAAAAAAAAAAAATGGGGCGCCAGGGAGGAAGGATGGTGGGGCCATTTGGCGTGCCATTTTCCCAATCTTGTCGCCGCCAACCTTTTAGTGGCACCCCAAGACCCTCTTATACCTCCGGATCTTTAATAGCTTTGCGGATAGCAGCCGCGGGACAATGGTTTTTTGGGCGGTCGGGAGGTAAATCAGATTTAGCTTTGCTGTTTACGTTCCGCGGGAGGGATGCCGTTTTAGATCTCCATTCAAAGAAGGACACTTCATATTTTATGGTTATCAAATTCTCACCTTTGAATGATTTCATTTCAATCGATCTTCGGAGGGGGGGGGGGGGGGTGGGCATCTGTTAAAATTCACCTCCAATCATAAGATTTTTCATCTTCGAAATATCATCGGTCATTATTTGATAACTATGACTTGATTCGCGGAAGATGGTTTTCATACCTGCATACTTTTCGGTATTTACATATGTCAAGATGAAGATTTCGTTTTTTTTTTTTTTTTTTTTTCTTTTCCATCACCTTTTTTTTTCGTTACTGAGTCCTTTCACCTTTTGATCCTCCTTTGTTAAATTGGATCTCAATCGATGATCAAGATCGGATGTTAGATTCAATTGAGCCTCACATACTTTACAAGTTATTCCTGTATTAAGATTACCGGTTGTATTCAAGATTCGAGTTTTGAGTGGGATAAATATTTATTTACGTGAAATGGATAGTACTGTTGTTGTTGTTGTTGTTGGTTGTTGTTGTTGTTGTTGTTTTTTTTTTTTTTTTTTTTTTTTTTTTTTTGAATACAAAGGGTGGTTTAATCTAGATTAGGACTTCCCGTCCTTCAACTCATCGAGGGCCGCAGGGAGGGAAGCTTATCGTGGGCCAGACACTGACAGTCATCATCAGTCGGACGACAGCACAGCGCAAGACACTCTCACTCTCACTCTCACTCTCACTCTCACTCTCACTCTCAGTCACCCTCACCCTCACCCTCACCCTCACCCTCACCCTCACACTCTCAGTCACACTCTCAGTCAACTCGACTCGACTCAGTTCCGTCGCTAGCCATCATCGAGGAAACTGAGAGAGAGAGTAAATAGATATCGACGAAGAGAAGATCCGTCGAGAATGGAAGAAAGCAGTTGAGTGGTAGAACGAGAGAAAACAAGAGATAGACAGATAGATCGGATCGGATCGGATCGAGTGAAAAGGATGAAGGAGACCAAGATCGTCGTAGGTGGAGATGGAGAGATAAGATATAGAAGAAACTGGGGAACTAGTCAGGCGTACTGACTCAACAATCGATCGATCGATCGATCACTTGCAAGAGACTGATGGAATCGAACGAGATCATCATAGAGAACTCAAAAGGAGTTTGACTCCTCGATCGATACTGACGTACTCGAGAAGAAGAAAAGGCTAGATTAGCAGAAAGAAACCGATCAAGACGAGAAGGATGACCAACAACAACAACAACAACAACAACAACAACCCATCAACATCAATCACAACAGCAACAACAACAACAACAACAACAACAACATCCTCTTCTTCTTCTTCTTCTTCACAACATCAACTCAATCGAAATAGGAAGAACCATCGTAAGTTCTCACTCCAACTCAACAGAGCGACAAGAAACACCCATCTCATGAACTTGTGTACTTGATTCGAAACTGACTTCATAAACCCAATCTCACTTCAGATTCACTCTTCACACCTCATCCACTCTCAAAGCGACTACACTCCAAACCATCATCCTACCATCGAAACTCACCATCATCATCATCATCAGCAGCAGCAGCAGCAGCAGCAGCAGCAGGACCACTATCCCCATCACCATCGATCATCATCAAGACGACCCCTAACCAACTCAAACCATCATCGAGACCTAATCATCATCATCACCATCACCATCATCATCATCCAAGACCACCATCGTCCCAATCGACCCCAAGAAGACGACGAAGACGGAGGAGACGGAGGCGAAGGCGAAGAACATCAGGACCAGACCGAGCTCAGGACCGAGGACCTCACTCCAACAGATCCATCCATCATCAAGATCTCCTTCAAGCCGATCTATCCTCCACTCGATCATCCCGCCAAGAATCAGATTCACACGATAGCTCCAGTCTATCCTCCCTATCCTTACTCTCCGAAGATGATCATCCCATCCAACCTGACCATCAACGATCCAACATCCCCACAACGACCTCCATCGATCCTCAGTCGATCACCATCCCCAACCCCCCTCAGTCGGCCTCGATCCAATCTTCCCCTCCATCATCGAGAGACCTTCCTCAATCGATCTCGATCCATGATCAGCCTCCAATGGATGATAATCAACCCTCCGAGTTGGGCGAGGATGTCTGTCTCGAGTATACCGATTTCGGTCAAGACCTCGGCTTCCCAGTCACCTGGTCCGAGTCTGATTACGGTCGGTCCCTCCTCCTCCTCCTCATCATCATCCCCTCCCACAAGTAGATTGGCCTGACTTCCCCCCCCCCCTCCACGGCCCTATGGTTCCTTAACAGATGAAGATCACCAGGCCGAAGAACCAGTCGATGAGTTTGCCGAGTTCTTACTGATGGATAGTAGTGAGGGGGGTGATCATTCGTTCGGTTTCGAACGATTCAATTCCTTCCGAACGCCATCCAAGTATTCGACTCCCAGGGTGAAGGCGACGATCAATCGAAGGGGGCTTAACGATCATCACCCTGGTATGAATGAGCAAGCAGAGGAAGATGAGGACGATGAGGACGATGAGGACGAAGATGATGACTACCTAGGTCTTATGCTCATCGAAGACTTGGATCCCTGTCAACTATTTATCCAACCTGACCAGCCTCCATACTCCAATCCTATCAAATCCAACGATCAGGAACCAGATCAGCAGCAATCGACCAGTGGGGACGATGGCGCCACGACCGATTCACTGGATGAAGACGATCACTCTGGTCTCGTTCGATTCGGGATCGAAGCCGACGATAGTCACGAGATCATCACCGAGGATGATGAGGATGATGATGATCACCATCACCACCAAGAACTCCTCAACCCTTCCGACGAGCATCCCACTCCCGACTCCTTCAACTTACCCATCACCTCTCCTCCCCTCGGTTCGATCTTGACCAATCTCCATCTATTCGGTAAGATTAGCCTCTTACACGGTGCCTGGAGTCAACCTACCCATTCCGATCGGGCCATTCTATCTCCTATACCCTCACCCTCACCTCTTTTTTTTCACATCACTTGCGCACATTTCTTGCAGCCTCGAAACAGACGAATGATTCGACGGATCCGATCGATCCATGTATGATCGGATCGACCAATCGATCGATCAAACCTCCCATCATGGGTACCTTTTCGGTCGATCGACAGGATGGATCCAACGCAGGGCGAACGATCATCGATGATCAAAAATCACTACCGTTATCACCCTTCACAGGTGGTAAGGTGATCCGATACAACCGGTTCAAAAAACTCCGACAACAATCGTCCATCGAATCTAGTAATCCATCTTCGATAGGCGGCACACCGATGGCAGAAGATTCTCAAGAGTTATTACTGATGAACAATGCTTCGAGACCGATGGTCACCGAAGATGAGTTTGATATCACGGCCTTTATCCGTGGTATCTCTTCGATCGATGAGAGTTGTTCGGACGGTGAGAAGAAGGATTCCAACGAAGGTTCATCCAAGACGACCATGGCCGAACTCGATGGACTGTCTCGTTGGCAGCGAGTTCCGATGAGTGCGTTCCGGAGGAGGATGATGATGAGATCCGATGGGGAGGGCCATCAGGATGATAAGGTGCTCCTCGATGGTGCGATCCTCCAACCGTCGTCCTCATTAGGACAAACGTTGAGTTTATGCCAACCGGGTCGAAAGCGAAACAAACGTCAAGGATCTTCCAACCTGCAACTCTCGATCCTCGGTTCACCGACCTTCTTCGATCGACGAGATCAACGTCGAAGGTTAAAGAAGACGACTAGTTACAATTCAAACGGTAAACAATCCAAGTTGGACGACGATCATCTCCTAGATTGTCATCAGTTGGTCATGGATCCCTCCTCGATCTCCTCGGGTCTTGCCTCTAGTATTAACCCTGCTCGCACCGATCATCGTCATCCTACGATCGATTCCGCGGTCGGTGGTGATGTTATCGTTGGTGAGGCTGGACTGATGGCGGCAACCGAAGGTTTTAATACTCGATTGTTTGATGAAGTCTTGATGGGCATCGAACAACCTGAGATCGGTCTTGGTCACGATCTTGCGTAGTAACAACTTGGTCTCTCTTGAAAGAAACCCCCAGCTCTGGCACGCCTTCTTCTTGCCGATCATCCTCACCCTAGCTCATCGTTCTTCGTGATTTGATCCCATCTTCTCGAGTGGTTGGTAGTCATCTAGTCGATGCGATCATCTGACTATTCCTACGACTCGTATTCTCCTTAATAATAATAAAAAAAAATCAAACAGAGCGCCCCCTCTCTTATCGTTTCACTAATATCTAGAGAGATACGAATCATAATTCCTAAGATGAAAAAAAACCGCACGCATATACACACCCAAAGCCCCGAAAAAAAAAAGAACATCCAGCAAAAAAGTACCGTAAAAAAAACCCCACCCCTCATAATAATCATTGACTCATCTAGCTTATTGCTCCCTTGTTTCCCCATTCCTCTGGGCTAGAACAAGTCGCCGTTGTGGTCGTTGAAGGTGATGACGATGTGTGTGTTTTTGGCTAGTTGGTTGAGTTCGCTTAGGCCTGCCACGATTTGTGACCGACGGTCATTTTTTTTCTTTGAAAAAAATTCTTTGAGTCCAAACCAACCAACGACGAGAAAGAGAGTAAATTTTATATTAGATCTTCATCAATTACCATAGAGGTTGTTGTCATCCCAGTGTTTTCTTCTTTCTTTCTTTCTTTTTTGTTTTTGAATTCCCCCAAAACGAAAAACTGAAATCAAATCTAAAAGTCAAACCCATCAAGTTATAGATGGTGACGACCTGTGTACTAGAGGGTATGGCTCGATCGATCTTAGCAAGGTCACTCAAGGCTTCGATCCCCTTCAACGTCTCTGATCATCCCTCCTCCCTCACTTACTCAAGTACACTTCTTCTTCTTCCTCTCGGTCGCCCTCTCGTTTCGACCCTCGATCGGATCGATCGTCCTGCCCCACACACACTCGGTCTGAGATCATCCTTCGGTACGTCAGCTTACGTACCTACGTACGTACGTGCCGCCACCCTGGCTCGTCCCTCGAGTCGAGGTACGCGAGAGATAGAGCAGGCCTCGGGACGTAGGCCGATCGACCTGCATCCCCTCATCAGTACTCACTCGCCACGAGGATCCTGGATGAGTACCGAATCTGATCGATCGTCCCGTCTCACGAGCGCTCCCTCTCACCCTCACTCTCCATCTTGAGAGAGACAGACGACTCACTCGCTTACTCTCTTACGTAACTGTGACTCTCTCTGGAGTCGTCTAGGTATCCCCCGTCGATCGATCGATGTCGATCGTTTTTTTTTTTAAGAACCCCCCCCCCTCCCCCCATAGCGACGCTTAAGATTATCTGACCAAAGAGAGATGGATTTTTTTTTTTTTTTTTTTTTTTGGGGGGGGGGGACTTTGGATGAGAAGGCCAACCTTAGGGGAAACTGATCGTGGATCGAATCGAGAGAGAGAGAGAGAGGAAAGAGAGGAAAGGTAAGGAGGGAGGGAGGGAGGAGATGGGTCTCATCTGGGCCAGGGATGGGAAGGGATCTGTGGAACGATGGATGGCAAGAAGTCTACCGATAGAATCGATCACCCGTTGGTATGTATTTTCGAAATTACATGTATCGTATTTGTACTTAAGCTTGAATCCATCGCAAAAAATTTTGGTTTGAACTTTTAATTTAATCCATTTTCTCCCAAGTTTAATCTCACGGTTTTGTTTCGAACCAAGTTTTGTTTCGAACCAAGTTTTGTTTCAATCCTCCCTCCCAGATTTTTACCCCCTACCCCCCCGATCATTATTTTTTTTTTTGGGGGGATCCTGATCCGATCGGACCCATTTTTTTTTTTTCAGACTCCAGTCCGACCAATATCCCCCAGTTTGTCATCCACCCATCCATCCAACGATTATTGATCAACCATTGCCGACACCATCATCCCATCAGTAAGTTTTCCATTCCTTGTTCTTCCTAATAAACCATCTCTTCAAGTAACTGACTACTTTTTGGTTTTGGTTTTGTTTTGTTTTATTGGGGGGGGGGGGATTCATGATTTCATGATACCATTCATACTTCCTCCTCCTCTGTTTGCAATACCAATTCCTTTTGATTTCCAATCTCTTCAGGATCGGAATGAGCATGATTCTTGTCAACAAACAAAATGACCATCATCCTCATCCAGGCCCTTATCCTCCTCTCTCTCTCTCTGTCTCTGCCTATGCATGTATTCCTCTCTTTTACTTTGACTTCCTTGGCATAGGTAACACCACCAAGCTCGCATCATCCCTAGTATATGTAATAAACCTCAATTTCAACAAAAGAAGCATCCATCTTGGAACTCTGGACAACAATCTGAAAGTGTGTCTGTGTCTTGTCCCCGCCCCTCCATATTTCTCCAAGGTCTGCCCAAATGGATGATCTCAGTTGCATAGTGTGGGCTAGGATGCACCGATCAAATCATCTTGACCCAATCTCACATTCTGTTTCTCTCTCTTGAAGAAAAAGTAGAGTGAGACAGAGAGAAGATTGATTATTGTTACAAGAGTAGGTGATATTGAGCATGGACGAAGGATTGTAACCGGGTTGTGAGTGAATGATCAAACAGGATCATTGATCATTTGTTGGGTGTTGAAGGGGGAAGGGTTGAAGGCATTCAACAGATCCATGATATCAATGAGTTACAGGTGAGAAACAATCTAGATACAGGTCTTGCACAATGGGCTGACAAAATCATAAAACAGATGACCGATGAACTCAAGTTGAATACAGATGGGGATGTCAGATAGAAACCTTGATGGGGCTGTTGTAAGCTGTGCTATGCCTACTGAGTTTTATCTCGGCAGGACCACCAAAGAAAGACATAATCGACACACAACCAGATCTCCGACGGCAAAGGATTGCTGTCCAGCCAGTTCAATGGCTCAAGCCAAGAAAAACAACAACATGAAATGTGACCCTGAACATGTTTGGGAAAATGGAATGGAACCTTCCTCAGTAATTCAAAACATCGACTCTGCCTTTCTGGACCTCATCTTATTGTTGGTGAAATTCTGTGTTGATGAATGATTTTTGATTGTTCTTTTGTGAGGCCTTGAATTTCTATCCCCCCCCCCAATAAAACAAAACAAAACCAAAACCAAAAAGTAGTCAGTTACTTGAAGAGATGGTTTATTAGGAAGAACAAGGAATGGAAAACTTACTGATGGGATGATGGTGTCGGCAATGGTTGATCAATAATCGTTGGATGGATGGGTGGATGACAAACTGGGGGATATTGGTCGGACTGGAGTCTGAAAAAAAAAAAAAAAAAATGGGTCCGATCGGATCAGGATCCCCCAAAAAACAAAAAAATAATAATAATAATGAAGATCGGGGGGGGGGGGGGGTAGGGGGGAAATCTGGGAGGGAGGATTGAAACAAAACTTGGTTCGAAACAAAACTTGGTTCGAAACAAAACTTGGTTCGAAACAAAACCGTGAGATTAAACTTGGGAGAAAATGGATTAAATTAAAAGTTCAAACCAAAATTTTTTGCGATGGATTCAAGCTTAAGTACAAATACAATACATGTGAGGCAAGCGTTATTGTATTTGTCCTTAAGCTTGGACAGCACGCCAAAATTTCCGATTTTTTTTTTTTTTTTTTAGTTTAATCCAATTTGCCCAAATTTTTGCCCAAGGTTTTGGCCCGAGATTTCTGCCCAACTTCCCTCCCACCTTCAATGGTCAGTATCCGCCAAAAAAAAAAAAAATCCCACCTCCCATCGGATCAACCCCCCCGTTCGTTTTTTTTCTACCTCCAATCGGACCCATTCCCCCCCTTTTTTTTTTCCTACCTCCGATCGGACCCACCCCTATCAACCAAATTTTTCTTCTCCGTCGGTTTTTTTTTGATCTCGAATTGGATCCACCCCTCCATCGATCATCAGAAATCTTTCAACTTCAACGATTCCGTTCCCTCATCACCTTATCAGCAATATTTTTGATTGGTCAGTTGTTATTTCCATCCTTTTATAAACATCTGATTTTGATGAAACTGACAACATTCCGTGGCTTTGGTTTGGCAGGAGATTAGAAACGCAGCCAAGTCCAACAAAACCATGGTTTTTTGTCAATATAACCCAGGATTGAAGATATTGGCAGTCCAGATGGCTCTTCAAAATCACTCTTTTGATTTCATCCGCACTGCTTTGGGTGAAAATATCTCCCGCCAATCCTTTCACCAATGGATTGAACTCTTTCATACAACATGCCGTGTCATCTGAGACCCAGAGGAGTATGAAAAACTAGGACAACCGGAACGACTTACCAATGACGAGAAGATATTCATGTACTCGTTAGTACAAAGCAAGCCAGGTTTGTTTCTGGATGAGATCAGAGAACAGGTCTATGATAGCTGTGGAAGCCTGGTTTTGGTTGAAACCATTCAAAAAGTCCTCCGGAATTGATGAGGTGTTACCCTGAAGAAAGCAAGCACAATCAATATCCGTAAGGATCTTGTAGCCAAATATGAGTACTTAGAAAGAATGTCCTCAATCCCGGCAGAGTTCCTTGTCTTTACTGGTATGTTCTAATCTTCCTCTTAGGTTTGGTGGATTTCACCTGCTAATTCGCTTCTTTTAATTCCTCAAACTAGATGAAACTGTGATTTGCAGTAGGGACTTGCTTTGGACCCATGCCCGATCTGCCAAGGGGTAAACGGCATACAATTATCAACATGACAATAACCCTGTTAAGTACAGCTTGATCCCTGCCATCTCTGTGTATGGGATGATAGCGGCTAATGTCTTTGAAGACACTGTAAGTCACAAAGACTTTGAGCATTTTCTTAAATGGCATCTGGTACGTGATTTTATTGTTTATGATCAAGATTGGGCCGCTGATTGAGATCCTTGTTTATTGAAGCTTCCCAGGATGAATCCATATCCAGCAGTCAACAGCATCCTGGTCTGCGATAATGCTAAGATTCACAAAGGTGGCCGGATCAATCAATTGTGTAATGAAAAGGGGATCAAAGTCATTTACCTTCCCCCTTACTGTCCTGAGTTGAACCCTATTGAGCTGTGTTTCTCAATTGTCAAATCCCATCTTTGTCAATCTCAGGTCCTTGTGACCTCCAGGGATAACATCCATTCAATTTACAAAATAACTGGTAAGCTAATCACTGCAAGTCTTTGTGAGCAGCTCTATCACCATGCTGGCTATCCTTGCTCTGATTTTCCATACGACTCATCAGCAAGTGAATGATTTTTGTAATGTATTTATTACTTGTTTTTCAACCTGTTTTTTTTTTCATGTGTCAATGCTTGTAATTTTCAAAATGTTGGAATCCAATTTCAAACAACATGCAATAAGTACAACCTGGCCGTAGATGCCCAAGAGGATCATATTTTGAGGCAGCTAAAGGAATTTTGCCGTAGTTAGAATCCAAGGGTAAGTTACCGGATGCAAAGGATGATGATGGACCTAATGGGGCTTGGGAATGGCTTGGGATTACCCATCAACCATGAACTGTTGAATGTGTGAAGGAATAGCATGGAGATGCTTCATCCCCTATCCATTGTTCATGGTCTCATCAAAATCACAACTGATGAAGCTTTTCTCAATGTCATCATCATCATCATGAACCTGATCAAATCATTCATTCAACAAAAATAGTAATCAAATTATGGACAAACTGCAGTTAATGAGATTACAACATCTAGATGTCAAGGAGACCTATTGCAGAGGTACTTCTCATAACAAGGAACTGCAGTTAATGAGATTACAACTAAAAGATGTCAAGGAGATCTATTGCAGAGGTACTTCTCATAACAAGGGACATTATTGCAAAGGCAAGCAATCATCCCAATAGTCAACCCAATTGATTTGAGATCAGAGTTGGAGAGATTGTTTGAACTGAGCAGTTTATAGGAATCAATATTGTTGGCTTCTAAGCATCTTATTATCTCATCAGATTTACCTTGGATTCCTATCCACTGAACATAATCTTGAATTGAATGTCCATTATTATCAATTGGTTCTTAAGATGGTGAAGGTGAAGGAGGTGAGAAATTCCTGAGGTGTTCACCATGGTTGCCAAGTAACTGAAAGATAACAGTACCAAGAATTTTGGTGTTGATCTGAGGTTTAACCAGTTCTTGATTTTTCTTTTTTAAAGTGAGATATTTTAATACCCATAGAATCATCCAAAAAAAGATCCAAGAAAACCAACTTACTGAATCTGTAGTATAAGCCGCTGTGGTGTTCTTTTATGGACACAAGTTGCAATAGGCTGCGCGCTGCGCGCTCAGCAGCAGTCAAGTCTGGCTCAGCATCCGGAGACGCAGGGTGGATTGGATTGTATTGGATGGATTGTGCGTCTTGCAATGCGCGGATTGGATTGCGCAGATATACCCTGGATATTTGAAATGGCGCGTTGGGTGGATGCAGGCATCCGCTGGGGGCTCTGAGTTGGGCGCGGCGCAAGGGCCGCTTCATGAGAAGGACAAACCGGGTGGATGTAATGGCAGGTGGGTAATACAGATGGATATGGGGTATGGGATGTGGATTGTGGGATGGGGTTGGAAGGATAGATTTGGGCTTGGGTTCTGTAATTAGGGGTTGTATTTCATTATTATTGTTTGCTTGCGGTTTTACTTAGGTTAGGTTGAGGGGGGGGGGGTTACTTAAACCACACCCTCAAGCCAGATGTGGAGTGGAGGATCATCATTGGATAATCACAGGAGCGGACCTTATCTTATTGGATCATGGAGGATGGGAAGGATTGAAGGAACAAGGAAAAAGGAATTCATCTTATTATTCTTTCTCTCTCTCTCCCTCTCTCTTTAACTAATTGCATCCAAACTCCTTACAGATGCTTGGACAATTAACTCTCAAACTTGCAGACAACTAGAGGATTTCCCCCCTCTTTGTTTCCACACCATTTGAATAATTTAGATCAATTCACTCCTCTCTCTTGAACTCAATCATCTTCTGTAGGGATTCAGGTTTAAAGGTTGGAGAAATTCAAAGTAGTTGATGGTCCTTGAAAATTAATCAATTGGATTAAATTTTTGAAATCTTCTGGGAGAATCCTTTTGGATTTCCTTGGTATTTTAAAATGAAACCATCCAGGCTTTCATCTGGTTCAAATAAAAAAACTGTTTTGTTGGCCTAGAAGATGAATTTGAAAAATCCTGATCATAGAATTTTGAATAGCAGACAATTTGAATGAAAAAAAAATCTCCAACATGCCTCCAGAGGTTCTACCTCTCTTGAATCCCTAGACCACTTTATTTCATCCAAATCTGCACCAAAATCAAAATTAACACAATCATAGCCCTTATAATTTTATCTGTAGAGGTATTTGAAAGAAAAGATACATGTGAATATCTCAGAGTTCATGTGGCATTGATACCTTTCCAAGAGGTATGTATTTTAAGGGAAAAAAACCAAGGAATTACTGATGAGGAATTGTGTATCCTTCCTCCTCATTTGAGTTGGTAGGTACATTCTGGTGTCTTCTATTTATGATATGGGATAGATTTATTCACCCACAATTGTTTCAGGGAAGAAGGCTTTAGGGTGTTCATTATTGCATGTGTTATTATCCATGAAAGGTGCTTCAATCTTCAAAATATCACATGGGAAATGGATCATTTTTCTTCTCACTTCTTTAAAAGGTTTGGATCTCTAAGCTGATCAGGTATCTCTACAAAAACAATTAATTCTCAATTCTTCTGCTGTTTTTGTTTGTGATCATGGTCAAGAATTAACAAGATTTGAGCATGAGGAAGATGTCTCTTTATGGGATTCTATGGCATGATTTATTCAAATTGTCAATCCAAAGATTTCATCATTCAATGTTTTATTAAAAATATTCTTTAGTTTGAAGTTGAAAGACCATGTTGCTATCTTCTTTGTATCTTGAGATTTTTGAACAGGAAAAAGATGGTTGTTGAGAATTTCTGTCTCATCTGGGTTGCAAGTTAAATTAATTAGATGATAAGGCTTTCTGATTTTATGTACTGTTGTCATAGAATCTTGATCACAGGATTTCATATCTTTTGGTCCACCCATGAACAATTGTGGAAGGATCAAATGCCTAACTATGGATAGGGCATTCTTTTTTTAATACCCCCAATCCTTCTTTTTGTGCAGTTTCAAAATCCCCACAACATCACCCATCTGCGCAGTTTTCCTTGAATTTGTGTGGTTTTGTGAACTTGAAAAAAATAAAAAAACAAAAATTCCACCATGGAGGGGGGCATCTAAAATCTCTCCAATAATTCTATGAGAATTTTTGGTCCATTTAAAGGCCTTCAAAATCAGATTCAAAGGATTGAAATATATATCTATATCTATATATATACATACATACATACATATATATATATATATATATATTACATTGCAAATATTTTCCCTTTTGTTTAATCATTTTTTTCTGATTATTTTGTAAAATCTGAGGAGGCAGAAATTTTTAAAAATTAACAGGAAATTGAAATATAATTTTTTGAAGATTTTTAGTAGTTCATCTTTCTTACAAAGAACAGGATTAAGATAAGAAGAAAGATAAACTTTAAAATTTTTTTGTTAAGTCTTAGTAGGTTTTCCCCCCCACGGTGCCGCGCGCTCTCCTCAGTTCTCTCCCCGTGCGCTATCTTCTCCACCCTGGGGGCCTTACTCCGCGGAAACTTCAACACTCAGATGGTTGGGAGGATCTTTGGTCTTCTGCTCTTGCCTCTCAATCCTTCCCCCTTCTATCTTTCCTCTTTCAACCTTTTCCTTTATTTTTCTCTTTTCCTTTTCTCATTCTACCCAACCATACTCTGCACCAAGTCTCAACGTCCAATGCAACTAAATCAACCTGATCTTCTTGACTACTGATCTCTGACTGGTAAGACCCCAATCTCTCAAGGTCTGTTGTTAAGATCCAATCTGATCCTCCAGCCACTCAGTCTACCTCACCAACCTTGTCTCTCAGCCAATCCTCTCTCAATACAAATTACCCTCACTGAATACCTTCCGCCCTTGACATACAATCTCCGGCCAAGCTGTAGGATCTTCTTTACTTGTCTCCTTCTCTAAATCTCTGTTTCTGTTAGTTTCTCCGTTCTCATGCTTTCTCATTATTTGTAAAGCTTATGCTGGTTCTGAGTCATCAAGAAATTCAAAGTCATCTTTTCACGGTTAAAAGCCAAAGGCCCTACAATCAAATCTAACCAAACCAACCATGAACAAACCAGCTGGGGCGGCCAATTAATTTCATCAGGTGGCACTCAAATCCTCTGTGGACGCTATCCCTCCTCTGAATGAAGAGAATTATTTGATATGGCTGGACAAGATGCTTATGCTATTTGACTTGAAGGACATCAAGGATGCTATTGCCAGAAATTCTGGCCCAATGTCCTCCAAACAAGACAGAGAAATCCAAGCTATAACCCTATACAAACTAGGCAGTATGACTCATGTGAATGTGGTAAACTTGACCAACATAACTTCATCTAAACTCTTATGTGCAGAAATTACCAGACAATTTGCCTCCTCCAAAACAGCAAATAGGGCAAGGGTATTCAACCACTTCATCCACTCAGCTTTCAACGAGCACGCTATCAAAGGATTTATTACTGAAATGAGAAAGGCTATTACAAGAATGACAGACGTAGGAATTGGACTGCCCAAGGATATACTTGCATCCCTAGCCCTCTTCAAGTTCCCCTCGATTCCAAAAAACCTTAAACAACAAATCAAGCACGTTGAAAAGCACATGACAGTAGATGTGGTCTTTAACCAACTCACACAGTACAATAATGAGAGAAAGGCACAATTAAACTCCAACAAATTGGTCACAGACATCTCATTGTTGCCAACCAAGGCTAAGATTCACAAAGACAAAAAGAAAACCAGGATGAGATGTTGAGAAGGGTATCACAATCCTAACACACCACACTCAGAATCATTCTGCTTCCATCTACATCGCCAAATTGCACCAGAGTGGTGGACCAAACAACAAAACAAGTGGAAGAACAAATCAAAGAAGACTCCTACCATTAACTATCATGCTCTATTAACTCTCTGGATCAATGGGGACAATAACCCCAACCTCCTTCTAGAATCTGGAGCAAATGTCCACATATTCAATGAAATCAAGTATTTCTCCTCAATCAAACTTCAGGAAGGGTTGGAAGAAATCAAAACCAGGAAATTAGAAGCTAACCTTAAGATATGCGGAACCAGAACGGTGAAATTGGAATGGAAAGACTCCACAATCACTCTTGAAGGCTGCATCTACGTACCAGATATTTTGGTCAATCTCATCAGCCCCTTGCCAAAAAGGGGTGCAATCTCTCCAAAGCTCATGACAGGTTCTCTGTTACTCAAAACAATCAACCCGTACTGAAGGGATTGATTAGAGACAATCTATTTTTCATCAAAAAGCCCATTTCAGCAGGCTAGTTCCAAACTTTCAACTCTACCAGTCAGTCTCACACCCCTCCTCTCTCCTTACTCAACATCCATAAGATATATGGGCATGCCTCCATATCTACGCTCAAGGCAATTGTGAAGAATTTCTACACCAACAAAGAGCTTCAGAAATTCCAATGCAACAGCTGCGTCAGGAGTAAAATTAATAGATCTCCTTTCTCCCACACTTCTACTCCTTTGAAAAACCTCTAGATAGAATCCACCTTGACCTCATAGGGCCAATAACACCCCAATTGAAGGCGGGTCACCGTTACATCCTTACGCTGGTGGATAACTACTCAGGCTACCTAGAAGCCTTCTCAATAACATCCAAGGACAAGGCAACTGACGCGATCATAAACCTCCTCAAAGTGGAACACAAGAGGCTGAATTATTACCCTTCCAAAATTTTCTCAGATAAAGGAACTGATTTCACTAATTCTATTCTCAAAGATTTTGCCAGAACTAAACACATCAAGCTACAAAAATTGGAACCCTATCACTCACAACACAACGGAAGGGCTGAAAGAGCTAATAGAACCATCATTGAATCCGCCCGCGCCACATTCTTGTCAACCAGATTAGCTAAAAATTATTGGCACATACTGACTCAAAGCTGCTGCTTCATGCTCAATCAAATTCCTCAAGAGGGTAATCAGCTATCTCCCTGGGAGCTTATGTTTGGTAAAAGCCTCCCTGCTAACTATTTGAAACCCGTAGGTGCCTCTGTCATTTATCTTGCATACCATGTTCAAAAAGGATGAAAATTAAATGAAAAGGGACTTGAAGGCATTTTGATTGGGTTCAACCCAACCTTCCACTCCTATCTCATCCTCAATTCAATGGGTGCGGTCATTGAAACTAAGCATGTTAGATTTCTCAAGACTCAACTTAACGGATTCCTTTTCCTTGAATCTCCCGGCTTAGATCTATTTTCCCAATCCAAGGTGGACGCCAACAAAGCCAATTTTTTGACTAGAGACAAGCAATACAAGATGAGGGAAACTCCTCCCGAATGTCCTGAATCCGACTCCAATCTGGAAGATACCAGTTCCGCAGACACTCACTCTCCTGATCCTCCTCTTCCTCCTGCTCTTGAACCAACATCTCAATGGACCAATTTAAGGCCACAAAATGAAATCCGGAAACCTCCAAGATACTGGTTTCATCATTACTAGAAGCCTCCTTCCTATAAGGGGGCACAGAAGTGCCCCAAATGGCCAAAATGGAAAAAGGCAGCAGAAGAAGAACTGAACTCTATCAAATCCCAAGAAGTTTGGGAGGAATATTATGAAGAACCCAACAATATCCTGAATACCACCTGGGTTTTCAAAGTCAAAGAAAACTGCCACCGCAAACCTGCAAGGTACAAGGCCCGACTATGCGTGCAAGGATTTGACCAGGTCCAGGGCATAGATTACAACAAAACCTGGGCCCCAAACGGAAAACTGGGATCTCTCTGCCTTTCTCTGATCTACAGCCTAAAGAATAAAATGACCTTCACTCAATTCAACGTGAAGGGGGCCTCCTCCATGCACCTCCAAACAAAGTAGTAATAATTAGAACACCTGAAGGATCAAGCAGAAAATCACCTTTTCTAAAATTAAAAAATCTTTATACGGCCTTTGTCAATCCCCAAAGAACTGGTACAAAACTCTCACAACATGGATTAAACTTCAAGGCTTCCACAAATCTACAAGCAACCCATGCCTGTAAATCAACTCAAAATCTAGGGAAGTCATCTATTTTCACGTTGAAAATCTCATCCACGTTGGGAACTCTAACGTATTTGCGGAGAACTTCCTGACCAAATTCTTGAGCTCTTCATGTCACCCTCCAAATACCATCCTTGGTATGTTAATGGAAATTGAAGAAGATAAAATTCTACTCAGTCAACCAAGCCACATTGAACAAGGATAAGAAGAGCTGGGTCTCACCAAGTGTAAAGACATCAAATCCCCATTGACTCAAAAATTTCATCTTGAACCGGCCTTGGATGAGGACCATGCGGAGTTCACCCAGCTCAATATAAATTATCGTTTGGCTATTGGACTCCTAAATCACCTTTCTAAATACACTTGTCCCAACATCGCTTTTTCTGTCTCTAGCCTGGCCCAATTCAACAATAAGCCTGGACTGTCTCACTGGAGGGAGGTGCGCAAAGTATTGAAATATCTGAAGACTACTAGGGAATTCAAACTCACTATCAAGTACAATTCCTCTCATGAAATCATCTCAGCTTACAGCAATGCTACCTGGGGCAATGACCCTACTTTTTGTAAGTCTCAAACCGGGTACATCATTCTTCACTACAGCAGCCCAGTTATCTGGAATTCATCAAGACAAAGGAACATAACCTACTCATCTACTGAATCTGAACTCAATGCACTCCTAGATTGTTACCTCAAGCTAAGATGGATCATCCACCTTATGGGCAAAATCTACGCCTGCCCTGAGTGCAAGCCAAAAATCTGTATTGACAATAAAGGCCTAGAGGACAAGATCAAGAAGTTTGGTTCTCACTCAAAATCTTGACATATTGACATTCAGACAAAAGGATTATGAGAAGATTTTTCCCTCTCCAAATTTGAACTGCTCCTCATTCCCACCAACAAGATGATAGCAGACCCATTTACTAAGGCTTCTGCCGTCAATGCCCTCAAGATCCTTAAATGAGAAGTCTTCTCTTAGAATCTACTGCAAATTCTCCTTTTTCTTTCTCCTCTTCCCAGTCACAGGGGGTGTTAAGTTTTAGTAGGTTTCCCCCCCCGGCGGTCCCGCGGTGCCACACGCTCTCTTCAGTTCTATCCCTGCGCACTATCTTCTCCACCCCGGGGGCCTTACTCCGCGGCAACTTCAACACTCAGATGGTTGGGAGGATCTTTGGTCTTCTGCTCTTGCCTCTCAATCCTTCCCCCTTCTATCTTTCCTCTTTCAACCTTTTCCTTTATTTTATCTTTTCCTTTTCTCATTCTACCCAACCATACTCTCCACCAAGTCTCAACGTCCAATGCAACTAAATCAACCTGATCTTCTTGACTACTGATCTCTGACTGGTAAGACCCCAATCTCTCAAGGTCTGTTGTTAAGATCCAATCTGATCCTCCAGCCACTCAGTCTACCTTGCCAACCTTGTCTCTCAGCCAATCCTCTCTCAATACAAATTACCCTCACTGAATACCTTCCGCCCTCAACATAAAATCTCTGGCCAAGCTGTAGGATCTTCTTTACTCGTCTCCTTCTCTAAATCTCTGTTTCTTTTAGCTTCTCCGTTCTCATGCTTTCTCATTCTTTGTACAGCTTATGCTGGTTCTGAGTCATTGAGAAATTCAAAGTCATCTTTTCATTTTTGTTTCCTTATCTTTCTGAAGAATTTTATAACTTTTGAGCTTGAATTGATTTAGCGGGCGTTGGAAGTGGCACAAGACAATCATTAAAGGATTTTTGTGTATTTTTCTTTTTTTTTTGCCCAAAAAATTCATAATTAAAGATAAAAAGTGGCATTTTTTGCTCCAAATCATCGATTCAATAATCAATAGAAAAAAATAAATATGAAGCGTTCAGAAAAAAACAGACATATAATTCAATCAATATCAATTTGAAATAAGTTCTTTCTGGGATGTGGAGAATTTTTAGGAGGAAAAAAAAGTTTTAAACCAAGTTCTAAGTGGTTATTAATGAAATCATCCCATTTTGGTGATTTCTTGCTAGCAAAAAAGCCTTCCAAAGGGGATCTATTTTTTAGAGCTTGCCACAGTTCAGAATTATAGCTCAAAAAAACTGTGTGCTTGAAATCTTCAAAATAATTAAAAATATGGGAGAATTTTGAGAAATAAATAAAATCAAGATAGTATCAGAAATGGCGCCAAAATCTACCCCAAAACAGACCTTTTCTGTTATTGTTGTAGTTGCATCAACTGTTTGAAGGTAAATGATTTATCCTAAAAATCCCCCAAAAATCTATTTGTGCCTTTTGGATTCCCACTGTAAGACATTAAGCTAAAAAATTGGAAAATGCTTCACAAAGATAAGGGAAAAAAAAGTTGAAAAGAATGTCCTTCTTTTTATGTTAATCCCATTTTTTGGTGGGAAAATGAAGTACTAAAAATCTTCAAAAATCATATAAGTTTTCTGCTATATTTTTTTGACTTTATGCCTTGTCAGATTTTCAAAAATAATTATAAAAAAAGTATCAAAAAAAGTGAAAACATTTGTGAATTAATTTTTTCTCATTTTCAATTTTTTGAACCTAATTTTGAAGGACTTTAAATGGAGAAATAAATTCTGATAAAACTATTAGAGAGGATTTAGATCCCCCCCACAAAGTGGTTTTTTTTTTTGCAACTTCACAAAAACATGAAAGTTTAAGGAAAACTGCACAGATAAGGGACATTGTGGGAATGTTGAAACCACACAAAATAAGGATTGGGGGTGTGAAAAAAATAATGCCCTAAGAATGATATAAGAAAAAATGTAATTAATTTAAGACATTGATCAAATTATTCTTGTTCTTATATTTTATCCAAAACATATAGAAAATACCAGCTTCCTCTCCTGCCCTAAAAAAAGGCTCTTAGACTCAAGAGAACAATTGTTTTTGTTAATCCCTAGCTCATTTTGATCATTGCAGATGTAGGATAACCTATCTGTCTCAATCTTTAGATATCAATCAGCACAATAGTTCTGAAAGAGACAACCAAACCATTTCAAAAGAAAGGAATTTTAATGATGGAATGCTAGAGGGTTGGGATAGTAATTCGTGTTAGTGAGCCAATTTCTTCCTGGTTGATCTTTTGATTCTGGAAACCAACCAAAGCCACAATATGGATGAATAATTACATATTTGAGTTGGATATATATATATATATATATATATATATTTCTTTTCTTTCTTTCTTTTTTTATTTTATTTTTATTTTTTATTTTTATTATCCTGATTAAGGAGAAATTGGAGTTCCTGATCATGAATTATCTGTGGTTCAATTGAGAAGCTTGATTTCCAATGTGAAAAAAGAAATAAATAAATAAAAAGCTTTTTGTGTGAGAAGATGAGTCAAGAAGTGAAATAAGGGGTGGTATTTATGTTGAAAAACTGAAAACCAAATTGGTGCTTTCTATTCTCCTCTGTTATCTGTCTTGAAATATTCTTCATTTCCCCTTGATTAAAATTTTTTTGTGCTCATGAATTTATTAAGCTTAAAATGTTCTCATTTCAGTGTGTACAGGCAAGTGGAATAAGTCTGCACACTAACATGTAAAATGAAACAACCAGGGAATTTGCCTTTTTTTTAAAAAAAAAGAATTTGGGAAGGAAAAAGTAAAATTGAAATCAAAATGAATATGAAAAATATTAATAATGCATTACCCTTCATTTTTGAATATAGATGAATCTATGGCTGAAAAATCATTAAAATATTATTCTCAGAAAGCTTTCAGATTTTTTTGCTCAGTCATGTTCAAAATTAAATATTTTGCTGGATTTCTGAAGAAGAGGTAGAAAGATTTAACAAATTAAGAGGGCTAAGCCAGAATAAAGTCAGTTGAAAGAACAAGAGAGCAAGAAAGAAGAAGAAGCAAAAGAAATCAAACATCAAGCAACTGGAAGAGACACAATCAAAAGAGATGCTAAGAGAAAATAGAAATATCTTAAGAGTTTTGAGGGACTAATTGGTTCAAGGAATTTGGTTGACTGGAGTGGTTGAGACAGTTGGTTGACTTGAGAATAAGAAGGCTTGGGTTAGACTCATGGTTGGATAGTGAGTTGACAATTTGTCTTACCAGACAGATAGAGAGATCAAGTGAGGATTTGAAGAGTTCAAGTATGTGATTGTGTGTTTGGTGAAGAAGATTGGTGGAAGGAATAAAAGGAGTAAAAGAAGAGAAAAGACAAGAAGAAACATGGATGAAAGAAACAATAAGTCAAAAAAGAAGAAGAGAAGGTGACTCAAAGGAAGAGAAGAGTAGTCAACCATCCCAGGAGAGAAGTTGCCTGAAAGGCAAACACCAGTGTGACACTGAAAGACAAACACCATTGTGACACTGAAAGACAAACACCGGTGTGACAATCTTGTGATACTTCCAGAAAAGAGAAGAGAGCGCGGAAATAGAGACAGGAAATACAGGAAATTATTTGACACCCCCCATGGCTGGTAAGACTGAAGCCATGGAAGAGGAAGGGCTTGGATTAATCAAATTGAGAAGGAAATCAAGAGAGGAAAGGGGGAGAGCCTTGGTGAGACTGTCTGATCTCATGCCTGAAGCTGGAATTAGTTTTATTACAAGATTTTTCAGTTCAAGCTCTTCTTGTAGGGCTTTTGTTTTGATGTCTATGTGCCTAGTTTTAGAGTTGCAACCAAACCTTTTGAGATTGTTGTCTAAACCTTTGTTGTTGATGTAATGAATACTAGGCTCCAAATTCTTCTTCCAGAGTTTGGATACAAGATTTATCATCCAGATGGCTTCCAAGAAGGAATCAACCAATGGATTGAGTTTGGCTTCAGTAGTCAAGTGTGTTACGTTGCGCTTCCGGTAACTGCTCCATGAGATGAGAGAGTCAAATAAAAGAGCTAGACAGCCTGATTGTGATTTTTGAGTCTCCAAGTTGTTGCTCCACGTGGAATCACTGAAGAAATGAATTTGAGTGTTGTTGTTGTTGATTTGGAGAGTGAGTTTGAGGTATTTCCAGCATTGTTTTACTTCTATCCAATGACTAATGCCGGGCTTCTTGCAGAATCTTTCTAGGATAGAGACAGCAAAGCTGAGATACGGGCAAGTAAGAAAAGAAATATAATTCATCAGAAATACAGCCAATCAATAGTTAATTTTTAGCAATTTAAATTCCTTGTGGTCTTCATTGGAAGCGGCAGCCAGGTTTCCATTGATGGTAAGAGGAATAGAGGAAGGGTTGCAGTCGGTCAAGTGAAGTTCTTCCAGTACTTGATTGATGTGTTTGGGCTGGGACAGCAGTATTTTATCATTTAATTGTTCAAATCTTATCCCAAAGATTGTATTAGGCTCATGATGACTGGAGTTGGGAAACCTGTTGAGAAACTTTCCTTCAAAGCCATTTCCAAAGCCAACCAAAATTAGATCATCTATGTGGAAGAACAAGACCAAGTTGCTAGCTGAATGTATGTATAGGCAAGGATTGTTGATTGATTCATGAAATCCTTTCTCTCTGATCCAAGCAGTGAGAGTCTGAAACCAATTGGCCAGAGATTGTTTAAGACCGTATAAAAATTTCTTTAGGATGAGATACTCAGATTTTCTTTTGGAACCTTTTGGTCTTTTTATGATAACTGTGTCTGATAGTGGGGCGTGTAGAAAAGCAATTTTAATTCCAAAATGATTGATGGGTAGAGAGTGATATAATCCAAAGAGTAAAGCTATTTGGAGAGAAGCAGCCTTGCTTGTGGGAGAAAAAGTGTCTTTGTAGTCTAAACCAAAGATTTGGTCAAAGCCTTGGACACACAAGCGACTCTTGTAAATGAGAGGATCTCCATTAAAATTATCCTTAAGACCATAAACCCAAGTAGTGTTGAGCAGATTCAAGGGTTCTGGGCCATGGTAGTCATCCCATACTTCAAGATTCTAAATTCCTTCCAACTCACATTCCATACAAGTGACCCACTTAGATGATTCAGGGCATTTTTTTGATTGTTTGTAGGACTTGGGAACAAAGTACTGGTGATACCAATATTGTTGAGGAGGGTTGAGAGTGGAGAAGTCTTTTAAAGAATATGGAGGAATAAATTGATTCACCAGTTCTTCAGAAGATTCAGAGTTGGAATAAGGGAGAGGGTTCTTGAACTGATCAGAAGGAGCCGGTGAAGTAATAAAAGAAGGTTCTGGAGGGTAAGAGTCCTTTTGGATATGAGTATCAAGGGAATGAGTAGAAGGGAGATGAAAGAGAGGAACATTGTTGTCTAGATTAAATTGAAGAGATTCCTTGCTAGTAGAAGGACAAGAGGGAGTTGGAGCCTTAGGCACCAAATCAGTTTTGATAATTTTAACATGTTTGGGGGAGATGATAGAAGAGTCAGGTTTAAGAATGTGATAAGATAAGAATTCAGGGTTGAAACCCACAAGGGTTCCAGTGAGTCCCCAATCCTTAAAATTATTGCCTGGAGCTATTCTACTTTTGAGATAGGCAACTTGAGAGCAAATAGGATAAAAATAACTAGGCAGAAGAGATTTGTTACTAAAAATTTGATACAGAGAAGGAGAGTGAGAAGATTTAGGGATTTAATTTAAAGTGAGACAAGGGGCTTTAGCTATTTCAGCCCAAAAATTAAGAGGAAGTTTTGAACTTTGAAGAATTGCACAAATGGATTCACTGATAGTTCTGTTGGCCCTCTCAATTTTTTCATTGTGTTTGTGATGGTAGGGTTTGGTGACAAGATGACAGATAGAGTTAGATTGAAAGAAATCCTTGAGATTGGCTGACAAAAATTAACCTCCTCCTTCAGTGCATATGACTGCTGGGAAACAATTTTGCTTTTGTTTTTCATAGTTAAGAATAGATTTGAGTTGAAAGCTAGTGTTAGATTTTTGTTGAAGAGGAATCACGGAGATGTAACCAGAAAAATTATTGATTACAGACATTATAAAATTCATATCATTTCTAGAAGAGGAAGTAATGGGACCAATAAGATTGATGTGGAGCTGTTAGAAAGGCTGAGATGAAGGGGTTGATGTGTTCTTGAATGAAAATTTTGTAATTTTTGAAAACACACAATCATTGCATTGAAAGTAGGAAAGGAGTTACGGCGGAAGATTTGGAAAGAGATACTTAAGGCGGTAAGGACTGGCATTTCCAAAGGATTGAGGGAGATATTTTAGCTTGTCCATACTGTATTCCTTGAGCGTTATGTGACTGAGTTTGTGGTTGCTGCTTACTAAAGAAGGAGGATTGAGGATAAAAAGATTTTCTTGAATAAAACCCAAGAAGATAAGGAGAGAATTGGAAAAGAGTTGAAATTGATCTCCTTTTGAAATGAGGGTGCACTTTTTTGAGGAGATGAGTTACCCTGGGCTGATAAGGTTAACCACAAGATCAGGAACAAAAAAAAAGTTGGACAGAGTGACCACCAAGTTTTTCCAGGACAATTTGACAGCTCCTTGCCCTTTGATGGGAAGCTTGGCGCCTTCCTTTCCTGTATGGATGAACTCGTCTTTGGGATAATCATCAAAGCTGGAGAAGTACTCCGGGGAATTGAAGATATGGCATGAGGTGCCAGAATCTTTGGTTGAGGGGGTTAAATTTTTCTATCCAAGAGGTCAGTAAGGCATCATAATAAGCAACTTCTTTTGATTTATTGTTGGAGTTGAATTGAGCTCTCCAATTTGCTTGAGCTTTTTTCCACCATTTGAGAGCTAAATTTTCATGTTGGTGCCAGAATCTTTCTTCAGAGTGATCTGGAGACATTGGATTGTGATACCCTTGTTTACAGCAAAGTACGCAAGGGACTGGTTGCTTTGAGCTGCAAGATGAGACAAGAGCAGTATTGGTGACCTTGGTATCCTTAGCCTTGGACTTAGATTTGTTATATAGTTTAGTCAGATGATTTAGGACCAGCTCAACCCTTACTTTTTTGTTGGAGTGCATGATTTTTTTGGCAAAGAGATTGGAGAGAGGGCGGAAATTTGAATAGAATCAAGTACGCAAGGATGTTGTCTGGGAGATCTATTCCAACTTCAATCATTTTCCTCATTGAATTTTTGTTTGCATGATGAAAGAATTGATTGCTTCAGGTTGAAAGTGTTGGCACAGGAACTTTTTGAACATTTGGGCACAATTTGAAGTTTGGGAGGAAGCAAATTGTTCCTTTATGGTTAGCTAGAGGAGCTTGGCAGAAAATATGTTTGAGGGATTGACTACGTTGTTGTGGGTCACCAAGTCAATTTTTGAGAAGAGGATAACTGGCTTTTCCATATTGTTGATGGAGTTGAGAGTTTTGGAATCATTTTCCAGAGCTTCTATCACACCTTTAATTTCAAGTAGAATGGTCATTTTGTCTTTACATATAGATTAGTTTTCATTGTTAAGGATAGGAACAGCCTTGAGCGCCGCATTGAGAATTTTTTGACAAAAACCAGCATTTCTAGATCCCTCCATTGAGCCAGTTGAGTTTGTCAGATTGATTTTTGGCTTTTAACTGTGTTGGATTTCTGAAGAAGAGGTAGAAATATTTAACAAATTAAGAGGGCTACGCCAGAATAAAGTCAGTTGAAAGAACAAGAGCGCAAGAAAGAAGAGGAAGAAAAAGAAAACAAACATCAAGAAACTGGAAGAGAGAAAATCAAAAGAGATGTGAAGAGACAATAGAAATATCTTGAGAGTTTTGAGGGACTAATTGATTGACTGGAGTGGTTGAGAAGGTTGGTTGACTTGAGAATAAGAAGGCTTGGGTTAGACTCATGGTTGGATAGTGAGTTGACGATTTGTCTTACCAGACAGATAGAGAAATTGAGTGGGGATTTAAAGATTTCAAGTAGGTGATTGCGTGTTTGGTGAAGAATATTGGTGGAAGGAATAAAAGGAGTAAAAGAAGAGAGAAGACAAGAAGAAACATGGAGAGAAGAAAAGAGCAGTCAAAAAAGAAGAAGAGAAGGTGAATTGAAGGAAGAGAAGAGTATTTGACCATCCCAGGAGAGAATTTTCCTGAAAGACAAACACTAGTGTGACACCAAAAGACAAACACCAGTGTGACACTTGCAATACTTGCAGAAAAGAGAAGAGAGTGTGGAAATAGAGACAGGAAATACAGGAAATTATTTGACATATTTCATTTCATCTCATTTTTATTTTCTTTTGAAGATTTCAAATTATTCACCTGTTAAAGATTATTTATTTTCCAAAGCATTTCATTTCATTTGAAAATTTAAATTAGTGGGCAAGAAATGGGTTGAGCCCCTCCTCAAAACCAAAAAAATCAAAGAATTTATCAAAATTCTAGAAGCTCCAAGAAAGGGAAATATTAAAATAAAATTACAATTCAAAAAACAAATAGCATCAGAAATATTTTCTGCTTGAATTTGATGAGTTCTCAGGTACCCATCTTGCTCATTAAATCAAAAAATCATCAAACCCCAAAAAAACCACATTAATCAACTTTGCTTTTCCCATGAAGGGAACAATGAAATTCAGTATTTATTTTTTTAATAGTTTTAGTCTGATTATTATTCAATATTAAATCTATTACAAATAGAACCAACCACAAAAGAATGCTTTCATTTTTTCCCTTTCTGCAACATCTATTTTGGGGTATTTTTTGAAAAAGAAATTGTATAATTTTTCGAAAAATGGAAGCTGAATCTTTTTAATCCTTATTCAAGTTCAATCTTAAAGCGCAGATGCTCAAAATAAATTATCATAAAATTTAAAATAAACCAATGTTTTTGTAGGACTGGAAGATTTGGCCTTGAAAATGTGTCTAAAGTTAAAACTACCAGTTTGGGCCAATCAGTGGGAAGACATACTTCCCCCCTGTCAAACAGTGGTATTTGACATCATAACAAATGAAAATGTACTGGTCTTCCAGCCAGTCTTCTAGCCTTTTATTAAGGCCTTGCCTCTCAATTGGTTTGCATTTGTGCAAGGCATGAGGCCCTCTCCCCTGACCCCCCCCTGAACAGTGGATAGGAAAATGGCGTGGGGCTTTTTGAGAAAAATCATCACTTCTACTTCCAAGTACCTGTTTCACACAAAATACAAAACTCATGAAAGTGTTTAGTTTCTTCAATTCCAATATTTAGATAATTCCAAATTTTCTATTTAATTATAAAACAATTTCAAATCTGAAATTAAACTCAATTTGAAATTCATGAAAAAAAATGAGACATGGAAAACAATTGAAAAAAAGCCAGATCCAAAAAAAAAATGAAATGGTTTGGTATTATTAATCTTCTTTCTTGTTTATTATTTCTTGAAGGAAAATGAAATGGAAAATATTGAAAAAAACAAAGAACATATTTTCTGATTCTAAAATTCAATAATGCTACAATTGATTTCTGTTAATTGTTTGATAGGTGGGTGTAATTCCAAGAAAATGTGTGATCTAGGACTGGTTGGATTCATGGGAACTTCTCAGAAAGGCTCTTTGGTGCAAAATTATTCATAAAAAATATTTGATTTCTATTCTGAAGATTTATTGGTTTTTTTGAATAATTTGGGGATTAATCATTCATTTCTTGGTTTAAGAAAAAGCAACTTGGAATGGCTCTGAAATTTGTTTAAAAAAGAAAAAACTTTGGAAGGATTTGGTACCTTGAATTACAGGATATTTGAGATTGATTGATATTTATAAAAATTTGAATTTGAAAAATAAATTAAGGTATTACTTTTCTCACAGGTGAAAACCTTTGAATTGTGGAGGCTTTATGTCTGCGCAAAGTAACTCCCACACCAACAAATACTTTATTTCACAGAGGTTTCAAGAATTTGTTTTTTAAATTTTTTACTCTGAAGCCCTGTAGCTGGGTTTTTCCAACCCCTAAAAAATATCTTTCAATTTTTGAAGGTGTTCTCTTACCCCCTAAATTACCAAAGATATTTTTAAAGGTGTTCTATTGCCCCCTAAATTACCATTCAAAAAATGAAAAAAATCAAAAAAAGAAAAAGTCTCATTTCATTTTTGGATCCTTTCCCTTGCCTTTTAAATCAAATCTATTTGTTTATTTAAGCTCCCAGAAGGATGAAAAAAACAATAAGAGTTTCTTGATATTTTTTTTTGGATTTTTTTGATGTATTCTTAAACTTTAAAAAATCAAAAGGTTAATACAATTCAAATTTCTCATTGCACTTTTGGATCCTTTTATTTTTCTTTTTAATTTATTAATTTTTGTAATTGAATCTCTTGGAAATTTTCGAAAAAAAACCAGAGACCTTTTCAATATGCTTTAAGGGGCTTTGAATGTATTCTTACACATTAAAAAATTTGCTCAAAAAATCAAAAAAATCAAAAAACACTAAATTTCTCCTTGCACTTTTGGATCCTTTCATTTTCCTTTTAAATAATTTTTTTTTCTGGTGATTTAAGCTGTTAGAAATAAACTCAAAACTGAAAGGGATTTTTAATATTGTTTTGGGATTCTTTGGATGTATTCTTGGCCTCCAAAAAATGAATCCAACATTAAAATACTTGAAAATAAAACATAAATTTCAATGGTTTTTTCTTCACACCTGGAATAAAACTTTCCCTCCATTGATTTTACAGAAAATTAAAGAATCATCAAAAGAATTATCTAAAATTCATTGTGACTTCTTTTCACATTTTTGAACCCCAAAAATATATATGAAAATGAAATTAATTCATAAGAAAAGGGGTGGTCCACATTTTTCATTCTACTTTTTGTCATAATTAAGTGCATACAAAAAGCAAATATTAATAAAAATATGAAATATTATTGAACTATGATTGGATTTATGTTTCTGCTGGATTTTATTTGGGGAAAAAAACCACATCAACAAGCTCCAAATCTTTCTGAATAATTTTTTTCCAATATTTAAAATTCTTGGTCACAACACTTTTCCAAAGTCGATTTATTTTGGGAGCTGACCATGTATCAGACTTGAACTTAAAGAAGACTATATTTTTTAAACCAGAATGAATAAAATAGGAGAAAATGTGCAATTTGGATTTGGAAGGGAATTCAGAAGAAGATCATTACAAGTCATTAAAGAAGAAAACAGAACCACTGGAAAGTTATATTTTTCAGCCAGAGGGAAACCATGGCAGAGAAATTTTGTTAAGCCAGGAGTGACCTAACCTATGGGTAGTGACCTGACAGTTCCCACGGACTTATGCTCCAACCACTGTGAGCACCCAAACGGGGGATCACTCCAATAAAACCTACTGCTCAAGTGGGGGATCTGGTTTTGATGGTTCTGATTTTGGGTCTTCTCATTTTTACTTTTGTTGTTCTTATTTTTCTTTTCATTTTTATTCTTTCATTGTTCTCATCTCATTTGTCCGAACATTTCATTTCTTCATTGTTTTCATTTTTCATTTTTCCTCTTGCCTACAACTACGCCACTCAATCAATTTCAAGAAACTCAATCAATCACAAGACCCAGATCAATCTCAAAAATCTCATTCAACATTGAAAAGAAACTCAATCAATCACAAGACCCAGATCAATCTCAAAAATCTCATTCAACATTGAATAACTGGTTCTCAAATCTCCAACAGATTCATATCTAACTGGTTAGATAAATCCATGCTAACACTCATCAGAATTTAGCTCAACCTAGAATCATGTCCTTGTTTAGTGCTGTCATGTTCTTTCCTTGCTTACTCTCACATCCATAGTCATTCCTAGTAAATATATTACTGTGTTGGTATTCATAATCTCTGTTATTTTTCATCTGATTCTCATTTGGTTGTTTCTGTCACAGCCTGCTGGCTAAATATTCATAAAATCATTCAAAGTAATACGGTTAAAAGCCAAATGCTCACCGTGGTCAGTAAGAAATAGGAATATGGTATCAGGATTGGGATTCTTGTTGGACTCCTTCCAACAAGCCATTCTCAAAACGGCTCTAGAAACAACCCTGCTCCTGACTGATGAGAATTATGGCATATGGAAGGACAAAATGAAGGCGCTACTAAAACTCAGGGGAGTGCTGGATGTACTTGAATTGAACTCTGGTACTCTCACAAATCAAGAAAACAACAAAATCCAATTACTCCTCATATCAAAGGTGGATTCCATCACTCACAACAATGTCATTAGCACTTCCAAAATCAACTTGGCCAAGGAAATATGGCAGGCCATCAAGGAACAATTCTCCTCTTCTCAAGCTTCTAATTGAGCCAGGATCTTCAATGACTTCCTACATTTGACCTTCAAGGAAGACAAAATCTTGAATTTTGTCACAGATATTAAAACTTCAATTAAGAAGATGATCAACATAGGTATAGAACTACCAGACAACATCCTGGCCTATCTAACCATGTTCAAATTTCTGTCAAACCTTCAGGATCTCAAGGGTCAACTTATGCACTCAGAAAAGCAGATCTTATTTGAGTTTGTGTGTAGTCATCTTGTTCAATATCACAAGAAAGTGAAGGCCAAAATGGCCAAGAGAGGAACTTCACAAGGCACATCTGAAACTGAAGGGATAAGAGACTTAAAAGGATGTTTAATTTCAGTAAGGAATGATCTGAGAAAAGGAATCAGAAAGGAAAGAAACATAGTTGGGTGGACAAGTAGACACCTTAAAAGGACCAGATAGCATGTTGACTAGACAGAGCGGTGAAGAAGAAAGAAGGGGGAAAGAAAGAAAGAAGGAAGATTGATCCGGTGTTCTTGGAGTTGGTAATTGGGTGAGCTTGAGCTTGAGCTGTAGTGGTAGCTGGTGAGTGGGCTTGTTGATGTTGGGGAGGACTTGAAGTTGGTTGGTTGATGATGGCGCGTCCGGGTGAATGAGAATGGCGGTTTGAGAGATCCTGGGGAGCAGTCTTGCAAGCCTTCAGAAATGGAGCGTTGGCAGCGGTTGAATATGGGGGACGCGCGGGAGGAGAATGAAAGTAGTGGGTTGAGAGTTTATAAAGAAATTAAATAAGAAATAAAATAATTGGAAATGGAATGGAAAACAAGGTGAAAGTAGAGTGAAGTAAAACAAAGATAGAATAAAATAGAATAGCATGAAATAAAATGAAATAAAATTAATTTGAGCAAATACTTGAATACCAACAGCCTCCCTTGCTCAAATTATTTTGAGATGTTCAGAGCTTCTAATGCGCGGTAGAGCGCCACCCTGTTTACCGGTTTGGTGAGGAAGTCCGCCAGATTCTTCTTGGAGGACACTTTCTGGAGCTCGACCGCGTTTTTCAGAATTTCATTGCGGACATAGTGAAATCGCAATTCCATGTGTTTGGTGTGAAACTTTGCGTGATTAGCTTGGTTGAGAGCTATTTTAATACAGCCTTTGTTGTCCTCATGGATGACGGCCGGTTTGATAGCTTCTTCCGGCAGGAACTTGCTCATGAGGGATTTCACCAAGCTTACTTCCTTGATGGCATTGCCCAGCGCCTTGTACTCGGCTTCAGTGGTGGATAACAAAAGGGTTGGCTGTTTCCTACATTTCCAGGTGATGACACTTCCAAGCCAGCGGATGACCATCCCAGAGACAGACCTTCTCATGGTGGGGCAGGTTGCCCAGTCGGCATCAATGTACGCTTCAAGGGGGGGGGGGGAAGAGGAGGAGGAGATGAATTTTATTCCTTGGCTTGAGCTGTGCTGGAGATATTGGAGGACTTGTAAGGCCGCCTGAAAGTGATGAAGGTTTGGTTTAACAAGGAATTGAGCCAGGTAGTTGACCGCGAAGGTGATGTCAGGTCTTGTGCATATGCTGATGTGATTGAGCTCACCAACAATCTTTCTATAGTTTGCGCTCAACAGTAGAAACTCTTGATGATCCTCCTTGCTTGAGGCATAAAGCTTGCCTTGAGGTTTGAAGGGAGTTGAGAATGATTTGTGCAGCAGCAGCGCGTATTGTCCACAAACTTGATTGATGTACGAGCTGTGGGAGAGTTTGAATCCATCCAATAGGTGAGTGACATTCATTCCAAGCAGTACGGAGGCCGGTCCCAGGTCCTTTATCTTGAATTTGGAGCTGAGTTGGCTAACAAAGACGTCCGGACAATTGCTGAATATTGCAATATTTTCAACGTGAATGTAGAGGTAAGTGGAATCTTTCCAGAAGACGCATTGGTCGGCCTTGCTCTTGTGGAATCCAAGGTCAACAAGCCAGCCGCTTAGTGTTTTGTACCAGGCCACTGGTGCCTGTTTGAGACCGTACAAGGCCTTCTTGAGCTTGAGATGCTTTCCACTTGCCACGGAGATGTAGGGTGGAGGGGTGAGGTAGACTTCTTCACGCAGCAGGGCATTTAGAAAAGCGGCCTTCACATCAAATTGGTGGAATTTGAGTTTTAGATGAGCTGCCAGGGCAATGAGCATACGGAGGGAGGTCTTGTCCCCAGTGGGCAAGAAGGTGGAGGTGAATTTGATGCCATATTGTTGGCTGAAGCCTTGTACGCATAGGCGGGCTTTGAACTCAACAATTGGGTTTTGCTTGTCTTGTTTTGTCCAAAAAACCCATACGCATCTAAGTCCCAGCTTGCCCTCGGGGAGGTTGTACTCTTCCCAGACTTGGTAGTTGAGCAAGTTGAGTTCTTTGTGTCTCATTGCTTCAAGCAACTCTTCTTGGTATTTTGAGTTGAGAGCCTCCTGGATTGACTTGGGATCTGAATAGCTGTTGTCAACAATGAGATAGATGGCGGGAAGACCTATTTTTGAGTTGAGACAACGTGGATGAGAGATAATATTGTCGTGAGTTAGCCTATTGTGAGACAGTTGATGAGCAGGGAGAGGGGGATTGATAGCGGATGGGATGGTGGAGCCAGGAGTGTTGTGAGGGAATACAGGTGTGGGGGGAGAGTTGGCAGGAGGGAAATCAGGGGAGTTTGGGGAGGAAGGAATATTTGAAGAGTTGTTTATGGGAGGGGGAGGAGGAGAAAAGGGGGTCAGCATGTGGTTGGAGCTGGTAGGAAAATGAGACGGTTTCAAGCCGGACAAAGAAGGGAAGGAGAGCTTGTGAAATGACACGTTTGCGGAGATGAAAATTTTGGAGGAATCCAGGTCTAGCAGTCTGAATGACAAAAAGTCATTGAGGTACCTGAGAAGAATCGCTCTTTTGCTGGTGGGGAGTAGTTTGAAAGCTTGATCAGCTTTGGGAATGATAGCAAAGGCGGTGCAACCAAATGGCCGTAGGCAGTTGAGATTGAAAGATTGTCCGTGCCAGATGTTGTAAGGAACAGTGTTGCCGCTGTAAGACTCCAAACGGTGCTAAGCCGTGGCAGTTCTGTGGAGGGGAAAGGTGCTGTTTAGGCTGCCCTCCTAGGAGTTACAATAATATTTTAATGTAACCGGAATCAAGGTCCAGAACCTTATGGATGAGAAATCAAACTAAGAGAAGAGGATAAGAGTTGTCGGTAGCGATGGAAACAACACTATCTGAGACAAGATGGTGCAGGGAAAGACTTGAACAAATAAGTCAAGGTTTGTTCAGAGTTCAATAGAACAAGGCAGTTGTAAGTAACAACGCCCACAAGCTAATAACTCTGGTCGTCAGCAGCTGATTAGGAAAGATCAACTCAATCCCAACCAACCTCCAGGTTCTCAATGAACCTGCCCAACTCTCCGCAATCAAGCGCTTGAAGGGTACCAGATAACTGTGGGAGGCTGAACAAAACAAAAGCAATTTGTTTATGAAGCTCTAGAAGCAAATCAATAACAAATTTGAGCAAGAATATCCCAACACTTCTCAAGGAACTCAAGAATAGCGTGGCAAAATTCAACCTCAAAGAAGAAGGGAGGTATAACACTCCAGGTTTTAAGCTTAATAAACCTCTTCAATCAAACGTGATTGGCTCCAGAAAGATGATCAAGGAGAGATCAAGACCAGTATGGTCGGAAAAAGGGATCAGAGTGGTATAACACACTCAAGAATTCAGGCAGACAGGAATTCTTCTTCAACCAGCAAGGCTATTGGTTGGTGATAAGGATCAAGGTCACAAAGGACTGAGTTTGAGTATGGAGGCTCAAAGGATCAAGGGGCAATCATAGATATACCCGGATAATTTGCTCAGATAAATGGGGAAGGATGCCCACGGATAAATTGTTTATGATGATAGAATGATGGGATTCTCTGATGCTCCGATGATGGGATGCTGAGATGCTGGGCTGCTGGGATGCTCAGATCAAAAGGCAGGGGAGAGCCCCTCCTTATATGGGCAGGAGGCCCTGTTAGACTATATACAACGGATTCTACAAATAGAGCGGAAAAGGGAAGGCAACCATGTGGTCACTCGCGTTGGTCAAGGATCTGCCAAATGCTTGCGGGTGCGGTCGGGATGGATTCAGTAGATCATGGATGAGCGCCGCGCGACGGTAGCAATGAGGAGATTGGGAGGCGCAACGACAAAGATGAAGACACGCAAAAACAAAGATGAGGACGTGCTATAACAACGGCGGAGATGACAAGCAACACGGATAAAGGACGCGCGGCGCGCGCGGATGAAAGTAGCGCGGGGCGGCGCGGCGCGGCGCGCGACGCGGATAATGGAAGCGCAGCGCGCGCGGCGCGGCGCGCGTGCGCGGGTAAATAATGGTTTGGATGAGCCTGAGGATAAGTTGTTTGGCCGGGCGGTACGTTTGCGCAACAGTTTATGGATTGAGGTCTTAAGGCAGCCAGGGTGTCCAGGATGGGGCACCACATCTCTCCCCAACTTACAGACTGTCCCTAGTCTGCTCCCAAGTTTGATGCCGTCAAAAGAAAAGAAAGGAAAGACAGATGATTGAAACCAAAGAATGGCCATTTTGATCTTGAGAGTGGTTGAAGAGTTGAGGAAAATATCTTGATTCTTCCAAATGAACCCTAGAAGCGGCAGGAATAGAACAAGGAGGGCGTCCCAGGTGCTCACATATGTGGCATACAGTAGAGTTTTACAACAAAAACGCAGCAAATGACCCTGGTGGTGCACAATTGGGAGGACTTACTTCTGAGATAAGTTGCCCCCACAACAATGGAACTTCTTGACTTGATCAGCAGAGAACCTTCTGGCCAACCGAGTACCATCCAGCTCCTCCAAAACATAAGATCCACCTCTAACTTGATGAACCACTCGATAAGGGCCATTCCAACAATTAGAGAAAAGCTTGCCCCACTGGGTTTCCAAAGATCAATTATAAGCTAAAACTAGGTCACCAGGGTTCAAGGGCTCCCTGATTCGATTAGAGTGCTTGTCCTCCCAATACTGGACGGATTTTGCTCTGGCCTCCATCATCGTTTGATAAGCTTCATCACGAACGTCTTCACTTTGCTCCAGTTGCTTGGATCTAGCAACTAACAGATCAGTGGTTGAGGACACCTCTTCCCAAGAGATACCCAAGAAAGATTCCATTTCCAGATCCAAAGGAAGGACTTCTCTTTGACCAAAGATGATTTCATAAGGTGAGTAGCCAGTAGTCCTTTTGGTTGAGATTCGATCAGAAAAGAGAACAAGAGGAAGGAATTTGCAACAATTCTTGCCACTTTCCCCAGCCAGTTTAACAAGTGCAGCCTTCAAAGGGGCATGGCCCCGTTCCACCATGCCTTGGCCTTCAGGATAATAAGGTGTAGTAACTCTATGTTGTCCAGGAAGGGATTGGATCATTTCAGCAAGCTTGCCCCCAAATTCAGAGCCACCATCAGTAGAGTAAGATCGAGCCAGGCCATAACGCATTGTCCAGGTCTTGTAGAGGAAAGCTGCCACTGATTCAGAGCTAAGGTTCTTAAGAAATTTTGCTTCAACCCATCCGGAAAAATCGTCCCTAGCCACAATGAGGTACTTAGCACCACCTGCCTTAATATGAACCACATCCATAGCAATCCTTCCAAAGACAGTGGACTCCCCAGTAGGATAACGAATTTCGGCTGGGCGCCTAAGATCACGTTTTTGGCAAACTTCACAACTCTTGCACCATTGGGAGACGGATTTCTTCAAAGATGGCCACCAGAATTGTTTGGATAATCGTCGATAAGTTTCAGTTTCCCCACGATGACCAAGGCCTTCATGGAGACTTTCAAGGATAGAATCTTGTTTAGAGGGAATAGTAACAACAATAAGAGCACAAGGATTGCCCCTCTTCATAAGTCTAGAGCCTTGAACAAAAAAATTAGAAGACTTTCGTTTAAGAGATCAAAATTCCTTAGCAGAGAGATCAGGAGGTTTTTGAAGAGTTGAAAGGTAATGCTCTAATTTAAACCAGAAGCCTTGTTGAAAGCCAGAATAATTTTGTGAAGAAAAAGAGAAAATAGGTCGAATTAAAGGTTCCTCTTCATTGAAATTGGTTCCAACATCAGATTTGTTGTCCCCAGGAGGTCGTTGAGATAAACCGTCAGGCATGGTGAAAGATTTTCCAGGCCTGTGAACGATATCAAAAGAGAAAAGCTGGATAAAGGCCACCCAACAAGTCATAGGAGCATTGGGAAGACTGGGAGCGTTGATCATTTCAATGATGGATCGAGCATCAACTTGCAATTCAAAATGTTGGCCCCAGAGAACGGTTTGAAGTTTCTTCATTATTCGAGCCACACCACAGAGTTCCAGTTTGGGCTGGGAGTATCTAGATTCTACATCTGAAAACAACAAAGATTCATAAAGAGCAGGACGGTCCCAACCATTTTCATCTTCCTGAGTAAGGACGGCCCCAACAGATTGATAACTAGAATCAACAGCCAGCTTGATCTTGCCAGCTCCAGGTCCATAAGAGATCTTTTTCAAAACTATGTCTTTACAAACTATCCTTTTGAGTAGCTGGAAAGCACATTCACAATCTTGGGTCCAAATCCATTCAGCATCTTTTCTGGTTAGACAACGCAAGGGTGCACAGATTTTGGATAAAGATGGGATAAAGATTCTAACATAAGTGACAACACCTAGAAAGCCCCTAACTTCAGTTGGATTGATTGGGGTAGGCCAAGAGATGATCTTGTTGACTTTGGCTGGTGCCATCCTTCTTCCTTCCTTGCAGACCACATGACCAACAATTTCCAGAGCAGGGACACAAGCCGCCAGTTTGGATCCAGAGACAGTAAGGCCAGATTCCTTGATTCGAAACAGAATCCTCTCCAAGGTAGTAGCATATTCCCAGATAAAACGACAAATTCCTGAATGCCAAGGTAAGAGCTCATTATCATAGTCAGATACTGGACCTTTAATTCCGCCATCGTCAATAAAGATACCAGCATGATCAGGGATTTCATCCTGGAGGATCCACATCATCTGAGCCTGATAGACTGCAACCGAGTTGGTGGCTCCTTGAGGCAATCGAGTAAGTTGAAATCGACCAAGAGGAGTGTTGAAAGTAGTGAGAGGACAAGAAATAGGATGTAAGGATTGTTTGTCATAGCCACCCATAATATCCCCTAGACCATAGCAAGCTCTTCCCGCAAAGGATTCAACGAATTCTTCAGTAGCAGGAGGGATACCAGAGTCTTTAATAGTAACTTTATTAAGAGGTTGAAGATTGTGAACTATTCTAAGTTTACCATTACTCTTGAGGACACAGAAGACGGGGCTGGAGTAACTAGAAGTTGACTGTTCATACAGGCCAGTTCAAACTTGTTCCTGGACCAACTTGATGAATTCATCAACTTTAGCAGCAGGGATAGGGATCTTTTTCTTTTGCCAAGGATCATGTTCTACTACAGGGATGATATAAGGGAGGCCATAGGATTCCCGCAAGAGACCTCTCTCTTCTTCACAGAAAGCAATAGATTTTTCTCTTAGAGATAAGACATTTTTGATTAAATTTAACTCATCAGGAAGAAGCCATCCATCTGGACCAAAGTTTACCACCTTCAGACGTTCTTCAGTGACCCGTCCATTAGGCACAAAGGGACCAGTAAGAGATTGAGGAAGACCACAGTAAGGATTGCGAGATAGAGGAGGACGCATAAGGGGAGGATTGAGGTTGAGAGGCATAGGCTGGTTGACCGGTTGGATCTTTTTAGCAACTGGTTTATACTTAGTGGCAAAAGAGAGAAGTTCTTGTTTCCTCCAAGAGTTGACCAGAGAGACTTGATTACAAAAGCTGAGTCCAAGTTCCAACATCTTCCAAGTCCGATGTTCTGCAATATCCTTGAAGGGTGCCTTTTCCATAAAAGGAGAACCAGGAGATAATATGTTGCTCACATGTGTGGCACAAGGTAGGGTTTCGAAAATGACGGTAAAAGATTGCCCTGGCAGTGCACAATTGGGAGGACTTACTTGTACCCCAAATTGCCTCCACTGCAGCCCATATTCCTTCATACCAAAATCACCAAAAACGGAATTGCAATTAGGATCTAGTTTAGACTCATTGCGGAGATTCAAACCGGAACTGAGAGAAGATTGATCAGACTTAAAGGTAGAAGGAAAAGGAGACACAACAGATCCAGAGAGAGAAGGAGATGGAGGAGAAATATTTTTGGATTTTTCTATTTTGATATGTTTTTGTTTTTTGATATTCTTGAGCTCAGAAGAGAATGATGAAAGGAATGAAAAATAAGCCTGAGGGATGGGAGTTGACCCTTGAGTTGCAGTCTGAGGCTGAAAAGAACTAAAATCATTGGTAGGATCAACTATTCCCCTAAAAAATGAGAGGAACTAGAGTTATCCTTCTGCTTCCCCTTAAAAGATGATTTGGGAGAATGACCAGGAAAATCTCTTTCCCAACGACCAGAATCCAAAGAGAAAAGAGGAACTTCAATTTTTCTGCCATCAGCATCAGGGAGAAGAATTCTCTCCCCAACTTGATCAGAAAACATCAGGGTTGCACCAAAGTCCATTAAGAAGGGTCGTCCCAAGATCATAGGACTGTCCAAACGAGTAATCCAAAAATGGCAGGTTCCAACAATATTTCAACCAATCCTGACCAGTACATCTTCAGCAATACCATCCAGTTCACAAGCTTGATTTCCTATCCCATATACTGCAGAGTTGAAGCTGACCCTAGGACCAAGTTTGAGCTTGCAGGCCATAGCATCCAAGATTAAGTTAAGCTGGGATCCAGAATCCACAAGAGGAGAAACAGTTTTAGCTGAGTCACCAAGATAACAAGGAAGAAAGCCAAGGGGACAGGAATAAAGATTGGATTCTATAGAAGGACTGGTTCCACCAGAGTCCTCCATTAAAGTGCCAGAGGAGACTTTGAGTTCCTCAAGGCCAATTTCCACACGTCGACAAGAGACCCATTTCTTCATTCCTTCAGCAACAGATGGAGAGATTGATAGAAGTTCAGCCACAGATAGATCAGGAATTTTGAGATCAGAAATTTTCTTTAATACTCCCTCCACAACATTAGGGTGATCCTTGGAGATGCCTCTTTCAAATCGAACTTTGGGCTGGGTGGGGGGAGGAAGTTCAGGTGACACAGAATCTAAGATAGGATTAGAAGGTTGAGGTGAGGGAGAAGGATCAGGGTGATCTGGGAACCTTTCCATGAGTGGTTCCTTTTCCACCTCCATGTCTTCTACATCAGAGGAAGGAGGCTCAAGTGTTGATCGACGTTTAACGGGTTTTCGAAGGATTGAAGTTGGCAAGGAAGGAGCCTTATGAGGTTTAGGTTCCTCATGTTGTTTCCTGTCTGGATCAGATTGATAAGTGGTCCCAGCAAGACTAGAGGAAGAAATAGCTGGAGGATACCAAGGTTGGAGGGTACCACAGGATGATCGGAATTCAAAGGAAGCAAGAGATGCTTTCACAGGAGGTGATGGCTGGTAAGAGGCCACCACATGTTGGATAGGACGAGACAAGTCAAAAGGGATTAGGGCACCATTAGGGAGGAAGTAATTGTTTCCCCTCTGCTCTACCAACTTTTCCTTTAAGTCCTTCTGAAGTTCTTGACATCGTCCGGTTCCATGGCCTTCCCTATGACAGTAGTAACAGACCAGAGTTGATTTGGGAACAGAAGAAGGATTTTTAGGAGTAGCTAGCGAAGAAATCTTTTGATCTATTTTGTTCTCAAAGGCTCTAAGTAACTTGTTGATTTCATCTATAGTAGTAGGTTCTCGATTGGAATTAGGATCTGCTTTAGGCCTACGATCTGCCTCCATTTTAATCATAATATCGTTTGACTCTTTAAAAGAAGGAGCATGGACTGGTTCAGTAGTTCTAGGCTTTTCAAAGGTAAGAGCAGTTTGACCTTTCATAACTTTATCCACAGTACTCCTAAGGGTAAGAAAAACAGGGAGCTTGAATCGATTATCCCTGGTAGTAATCATGGATCCAGGTTTGACCAGTTCTTCTTTAATCCTATCCTGCACAGCAGACAAAAAAGATTGGAAGAACTTTGCTCAAATTTTGTCCACTGTGTCAATGTGATCGTTTTGGATAAGATAGTTTTGAATGGGATCCCAAGACTTTCTAAAAATCTGATAGTCAGAGGCTGAAGAAATACCACCATTGGAGATCCACTGAGAAACCAGAGCATCCAAATCCTGCAGAGTAAACCTAGCCATATCTATTTTACCCCAGTATGCCAACATAGCCTCCCTGAGAAGCGTCCAGTTGTGGGATTCAAATCCCTCGAAAGACTCAATTACCTCCATAACTTCATCTGAGGAGATAAAGAATCGCAACTGATAGGCCATATTGAATTCACTAGCTCCATCTACTTCAGCAGCCATTTTGTAGGAGTCCAAGAATCGCTTGACATTTGTACCGTTGAAGCCTAAGTTCTTGTTCTGGGGTTTGATCTTTACCATCTTAGGTCAAACAGAGGCGGTTGGAGTAGCGGGAGATGCCATATCGAATAACGGAGTTCCTAGGGGATCCAAAGAGCAGATTTCCAAAGTGGCTCACGAGTGTGGCAAGAGTAGGGTTTTGAAAATAACAAGTATCTTGCCCGAGCGGTGCACAAATTGGGAGGACTTACTTCTAGACCAAGTTGCTGTTAAAATACGTACGCACTTACGCGGGTGCTACGTATAAGTGTAATCCAAATGGGATGCACAAATGGGCCTCTAAGGCCCATTGGACACACACACGGACCATACGGGCCCATGTGGATGTCACGGATTTGGGGAAACTGGCCTCAAACTGCGTGAAATAGGCCTATTGGTACACGGGCCCTAACGGGCCCGGTGGGGTATATGGGCAGATACAGCCAGATGGGCTTGTATGGGCATAATTGGGCCCAAGGTTTATTTTGGACATACTTGGCCAGACGGGCTGGCCCGCCAAAGTATGTTTTTCTCAGTTTTCGGGCTTGGGGCGGCCCATTGGGGCCGCCGCCAGTGTCGCGGCCCACCCGGGGCCGCTGCCCGCGCCGCGGCCCGTTCGGGGCCGCCTGTGTTCCTCGGCACGGCCCACGCGGGGCCCGACGGCCCGCGCGGGGCTGTTGCGCGGCCGAGGGATCCCGCGCGGGCCCGGCTGGTCGCGACCGGCGACCAGCGCCGCGGAGCCGGGGCTCGCGGCCCCGGCTCGCTCCCCCTCCCCTCGCTGGCCGTCGCGAGGGGGAGGGGGCAGGCTGGCTGGGTTGAACCAGCCAGCGACCGGCCGCGATGACGCGGTCGGTCAGGGCAGGGGGGACCTGACCACCCCCTTGCCCAGGGAGGTGGCGGCGCCGGCCGCGAGTGTAGCGACCGGACGGTGGGGGGGATTTGATCACCCTCCCACCTTGTAGCGAAGAGGTGACGAGGGGCGCTCTCCCCCCCCCTTTACCGAGGGGGAGGAGCGACGGGCCAGGGGGGATCTGACCACCCCCCAGCCATCCTTACCTTGACGACGCCCTGGGGGTATCGACCCCCAGGGCCCCTGGTGAGGGGATTTGACCGCCCCCACCAGGGAATTGAGAGAAAGAGGGGGGGGGGGCGGCATGTCCGCCGGCTACACCCCCCCCCATGTGAGGTTGAAACCGGACCCAGGTGAGCCCTGGGTCCCACCTGGCCCATTTGAGGGGCCAGGGGCTGGATGCATGAGGCAACCAGCCCGTAACAGAGGTAATAAGGCCATCAGGGCCGGTTGTAATAGACAACCAGCCAGGGGATTGAACAGCAAAGGGGCTGGTTCAGCCCCGTAACGGTGGAAACACCAGAATGGACCGGAATAGGCTGGTCGTAAGGGTTCAGGGACTAATGCCATGTGGGCTGATGTAGTCCAAACCAAGTAACAAGGCTTGTAGAGCCTGTAGAGCTCTTTTGGGGCGGAAAATTTGCCTTTTGGCTTGTTGTATCATGGGCTCACAAGAGGCCAATCTTTTGTACTTAAGGAGCTCTTCTCCCTGCTGTTTTCCATCATTCATTCATCATCCAATCGAATTCATCCAACATATTGCCCCATTGTGAGAGCCCCATTAGCCATTATTGACACACAGTGTCCAGCATTTCTTTTGCTTTAAATACTGCTCATTTGCCTAAGCTAATTGCTGGCCATAATTATAACAGTTGCCTCCACGGATCGGGAAAAAGCACAAACAGAAAAAGAAAGAGAAATTGGATAGGATTTCGGAGTTGATTCTTCAAGTTGGGACTGTAAATCCCAAGGTTTCTGGTTCGATCCCGGCCCGGGGGACCAAATGTAAGACTCCAAACGGTGCTAAGCCGTGGCAGTTCTGTGGAGGGGAAAGGTGCTGTTTAGGCTGCCCTCCTAGGAGTTACAATAATATTTTAATGTAACCGGAATCAAGGTCCAGAACCTTATGGATGAGAAATCAAACTAAGAGAAGAGGATAAGAGTTGTCGGTAGCAATGGAAACAACACTATCTGAGACAAGATGGTGCAGGGAAAGACTTGAACAAATAAGTCAAGGTTTGTTCAGAGTTCAATAGAACAAGGCAGTTGTAAGTAACAACGCCCACAAGCTAATAACTCTGGTCGTCAGCAGCTGATTAGGAAAGATCAACTCAATCCCAACCAACCTCCAGGTTCTCAATGAACCTGCCCAACTCTCCGCAATCAAGCGCTTGAAGGGTACCAGATAACTGTGGGAGGCTGAACAAAACAAAAGAAATTTGTTTATGAAGCTCTAGAAGCAAATCAATAACAAATTTGAGCAAGAATATCCCAACACTTCTCAAGGAACTCAAGAATAGCGTGGCAAAATTCAACCTCAAAGAAGAAGGGAGGTATAACACTCCAGGTTTTAAGCTTAATAAACCTCTTCAATCAAACGTGATTGGCTCCAAAAAGATGATCAAGGAGAGATCAAGACCAGTATGGTCAGAAAAAGGGATCAGAGTGGTATAACACACTCAAGAATTCAGGCAGACAGGTCTTCTTCAACCAGCAAGGCTATTGGTTGGTGATAAGGATCAAGGTCACAAAGGACTGAGTTTGAGTATGGAGGCTCAAAGGATCAAGGGGCAATCATAGATATACCCGGATAATTTGCTCAGATAAATGGGGAAGGATGCCCACGGATAAATTGTTTATGATGATAGAATGATGGGATTCTCTGATGCTCCGATGATGGGATGCTGAGATGCTGGGCTGCTGGGATGCTCGGATCAAAAGGCAGGGGAGAGCCCCTCCTTATATGGGCAGGAGGCCCTGTTAGACTATATACAACGGATTCTACAAATAGAGCGGAAAAGGGAAGGCAACCATGTGGTCACTCGCGTTGGTCAAGGATCTGCCAAATGCTTGCGGGTGCGGTCGGGATGGATTCAGTAGATCATGGATGAGCGCCGCGCGACGGTAGCAATGAGGAGATTGGGAGGCGCAACGACAAAGATGAAGACACGCAACAACAAAGATGAGGACGTGCTATAACAATGGCGGAGATGACAAGCAACACGGATAAAGGACGCGCGGCGCGGCGCGCGACGCGGATAATGGAAGCGCAGCGCGCGCGGCGCGGCGCGCGTGCGCGGGTAAATAATGGTTTGGATGAGCCTGAGGATAAGTTGTTTGGCCGGGCGGTACGTTCGCGCAACAGTTTATGGATTGAGGTCTTAAGGCAGCCAGGGTGTCCAGGATGGGGCACCACACCGCGTCTTCTGGAAGGGAGAGCGTTAAGGATGTGGGTGGCAGTATTGACGGCCTTGTCCCAGAATTTGAGCGGTAGATTACTCTGATTTATCAGGCAACGAGCCTTCTCTGGAATTAGGCAATTTGATCTTTTGGCTAATCCGTTTTGCTGAGGAGTGTAGGGGGGAGAGAAATGCTGGGAGATTCCTTTTTCAAGGCAGAAGGCGTGAATATCGGAGGAGATGAACTTGCTTCCGTTATTGGAGATTAGAAGTTTCACGGAATGGCCAGTTTGACGTTCTGCTTGCGCCACAAAGTCTTTAATGGCGGAAGGTGCCTTGCTTTTCTGTTTGAGGAGATCCATGGAGCGATATCCGGAGAATTGATCCGTGAGGGAGAGGAAGTAGGAGAACCCCAAGTTTGAGGTGATGGAGAGAGGTCCGACAACATCCAGATGGACAGCTTCAAGGAGGTTGGTGGTCCTTTTGAATTTATGGTTGAAGGGAGTCAAAACTTGCTTGCAAGTCTTGCAGATTTGACAGATGGAGGATCAAGCGTCAGAGTCATCAGAGCATAGATTGAGGGTCTTGAGGGATTGAGTACTGGCGTGGCCAAGACGCAGATGCCAGAGGTTGTCCGGAGCCTTGAAAAGCATGGTAGACTGATTGCATCGCTGAAACTTGGTTCCACAAAGTTCCGTTAATTTGTTGTTTGTGGTGCCTACAAAGCTAATCTTATCCAGCTTCACTTCAAAGCCCAAGTATCCAATTTTTGAGAAGTTTGCCTTGGATGAGTTTAATTGAGTGAGAGAGATAAGGCACTGGTTGATTGACGGAATGAGGAGAACGTTTCAAAGGATGATGGTTGAGCCAAGATGATTGATGAGCTTGGCTGAACCAGAATGCGTAGCTGTGAGGGAGTTATTTGGGGAGCTGGTTCCCACCTCAAGATGAATGGGAGTGCAGTTTAACAGAACCTGGGGGTCATTGACAATGTGGTGGCTTGCCCCAGAGTCCAGAACCGGAAGATGAGAGTATTTTCTGTCGGATGACAGGTAGATTTGAGCATTGAAGTGAAGCTTGGAACCTTTGGAGCTGCTTTCATCTTTGGCGGGTGGGCTTTTATTGACTGAGTGAAGATTTGATGAGGGGATTTTGTTACACTTGGGTCTGAGGTGGGGATGGACAAACCAGCATTTGCTCTCTGGGTGTTTGGCTAAGGGGTTGTGATGTCCTTTAGAGCAGGGGTGCTTGGGCTTTTTCCTTGTTGTGGACTTTGCTGTGGACTTGTGCAGATCAACCAAAGGAGTCGTATCTAACAATGGGTTGGCGTCCGGCAGTCAAGAGGATTCAAGGTAAGGGACCTCGCGGAGCTTGTTCAAGATACCAGTTGTATTTTGAAGTAGGGAGTTGTTAAGAATTAGGGAATCGACAATGTGGTAGAATGAGCTTGGGAGTTTGGCAAGGATTGTGTAGCTGAGGATATCAGGAGGAACCTCAAGTCTAACAACTGTCAGTTTGTTCATGAGTTTCCTACAGTCCTTGATGTAGGTTGTCAGATTGCCTTTGAAGAGGTACCGGATGAAATTAAGCCAGATGCGGCCACAATTATTGGAGGATTGCAAGGCGTATCGTTCAAGAATGGCCTGCCAGATGGCGTGGGGATTGCCATTGTTGTCATCATTGACAATGGATTCAAAAGCAGATTTGCCAAGATGTTGAATGATTATATCTGCAGCTTTGTATATCTTCTTCTTTTGGGGTCCGGTCATAGGTGATGGAGGGGGTTGAACGGTCAACTCAAGAAGTCCTTTCCTGCGGAGATAACTCTTGATCCTGAGACTCCAAGATGGGAAGTTTGAGTCATTCAGAAGGGGGATGTTGAGCTTTGATGGGTTGAGTTGTTCTTCCAAGTCGGACATTGAGCCTATCTGGTCCAATAAGTGATCTGGGACTGTAAATCTGAAGGGATAAGAGACTTAAAAGGACGTTTAATTTCAGTAAGGAATGATCTGAGAAAAGGAATCAGAAAGGAAAGAAACATAGTTGGGTGGACAAGTAGACACCTTAAAAGGACCAGATAGCGTGTTGACTAGACAGAGCGATGAAGAAGAAAGTAGGGGGAAAGAAAGAAAGAAGGAAGATTGATCCGGTGTTCTTGGAGTTGGTAATTGGGTGAGCTTGAGCTTGAGCTGTAGTGGTAGCTGGTGAGTGGGCTTGTTGATGTTGGGGAGGACTTGAAGTTGGTTGGTGGATGATGGCGCGTCCGGGTGAATGAGAATGGCGGTTTGAGAGATCCTGGGGAGCAGTCTTGCAAGCCTTCAGAAATGGAGCATTGGCAGCGGTTGAATATGGGGGACGCACAGGAGGAGAACAAAAGTAGTGGGTTGAGAGTTTATAAAGAAATAAAATAAGAAAAAAATAATTGGAAATGGAATGGAAAACAAGGTGAAAGTAGAGTGAAGTAAAACAAAGATAGAATAAAATAGAATAGCATGAAATAAAATGAAATAAAATTAATTTGAGCAAATACTTGAATACCAACAGAAACTGCCCTACCCACTATGAGGACAAAGACCAAGAATCTTCTTTCCAGCTGATGTATTAAAGGGTATCACAATGCAAAGCAAGACAAGAATCATTCCAAATTGGAATATTTACATCTTCATCCGGAAAACGCTCCTGAGTGGTGGAGAGAAAATCAAACCAAATGGAAAGATAAGCAAAGGAAGGCTCAGGATGCGGCCCACTTTCATGCTTTTGTGACCAGGTGGATAGACTCCAAAATTGGCCTGGAGAAGAACATCTTGGTCAACAGCGGAGAAACCTCTCAAATTTTCAACAAGAAAAATTCTTCACCTCACTTGAATCCTATACAGGAGAACATATCTCTACGTGAAAAGCTGGAGCGGACCTATCCATCCAAGGGTTGGGAATGGTCAGACTGGAATGGAAGAATCAAAAAATTACACTTTCCAACTTTTTTTATGTTCCCAATATTGTCTTCAACCTGATTAGTCTGGGGAAGATCCTTGATCAAGGATGTACTCTGAAGGCAAAGTCTGGGCATTTTGAATTGAAAAGAGATAAAAAAAAATATGTCAAGGATTGATCATCAACAATCTTTTTGTACTGGATAGGCTGCACAAAGTCGGTGATGACATGTGCTACTGGATGCAGCAGGAGGAGACAAGGACCCTGAAATACTTTAACTTATCCTATTGTCATGCCTCACTTGGTTGCTTGTCTAAAATCAAGGGTTTTCAATTCAATGCCATGGACAAAAACAAATTTGAGTGCAAAGATTGTCTCCTATGCAAAATAACTAAAGCTCCCTTCAAATCTATCTCCAACTCAGCCACAAAAACTTTTGAAAGGATAAATCTGGAAGCTGGGATATTCAAGATCAAAGACAATGCTAAAGATGACTCTATCATTTACAAAGCTTGGATCTGTGTAAAAGAATTCAACCAAGTTCATGGTCTAGACTTTGACAAGACAGTTTCTCCTACAGGAAAGATTGCCGCGTTAAGAGTGATCCTTCTGTGTGCATTAAAAACAAACTGCACATCTGAAAGTATGATGTAAAGGCGGCCTTTCTGCATGAGCCCATTGAGGAAGAAGTAATAATCAGGACACCACAAGGATGTCAACGTAAGTGTCAATACTTAAAAATCAAGAAAAGTCTATACAGGCTCAAACAGTCTCCAAAAAACTGGTATGGCACGCTCACTGACTGGATCAAGTTGGTTGGCTTCAGGGAGTCAGAAAGGGATCCCAGCCTGTATAAATCTGGTGACAATAAGTCATTCCTCTTCTTTCATGTTGACGACTTAATTGTAGTGGGTGACATTAAAACGTTGAAGAAAAGTTCAATACTTGGTTTAAAGACTCTCAAGCTCAAAAAACGGACACCATCCTTGGGAAGAAGTTTGAAAGAACGTCAAACAGTATTTTTCTGAGTCAACCCAAGCATATTGTGCATGTCCTAGAAGAACTTGGCTTTCTTGAATCAAGACCATGCTCTGCACCGTTGACTCCTCATCTCCAACTGTGCAAGGCATTGGATGAAGACTTTGAAAATTTCAAGAAAGTCAATATAAATTACAAGTCCGCAATAGGACTTCTCAACTACATAGCAAGCAGAACTTGTCCAGATCTCAGTTACTCCTTCTCCAGCTTAGGGAGTTTCCAGAACAAATCTTGTCTGACACATTGGAACGGACTCAAAAGTACGTGGCAATACCTCCACCACACAAAGGACTTGAATCTTACCCTGACCTATGATGAATTGAAAGGTCCTATTGAATTTTAAAGTGACACTTCCTGGGGAGAAGAGCCTACCAGCCGCAAATCCCAATCCGGCTATCTGTGTCTGTCCTTTGGCTCACTTCTCTTGTGGAACAGTTAAAAACAACGCAACATAACCTATTCCTCCATGGAAGCCAAGCTCAACCCTCTTCTTGACTCCTATCTTGAAGGAAAATGGCTTCACCATTTGTTGGGAGAAATCTTTCAAAATAATCTCTTTTAATCTAAGAACTTCATCAATAATAAAGGCCTAGACAACAAGTTAAAGAAATTTGGATCAAATGCTAAGACTAGACAAATGGATCTCAAAACAAAGGGACTTTGAGAATAACTCAAAGAAGGATCCCTAACTGTCCATTTGATAGAAACTAGCAAGATGATGGCAGAACAACTAACCAAGGCAGTTGGCCTGAATCAATTAGAAAAATTTACCAATCTTGTTTTTAGATTAGAACAGGCTTGATCTCCAGTTAAGAGGAGTGTTAAGCCAGGAGTGACCGTCCCTATGGGTAGTGACCTGATGGTTCCCGCGGACTGATGCTCCAACCACTGTGAGCGCCCAAATGGGGGATCACTCCAATAAAATCTACTTCTTGAGTGGGGGGTCTCTACTGCTTGAGTGGGGGATCTGGTTCTGATGGTTCTGATTTTGGGTCTTCTCATTTTTCCTTTCTTTGTTCTTGTTTGTCTTTTAATTTTTATTCTTTCATTGTTCTCATCTCATTTTTCCTCACATTCCCTTTCTTCATTGTTTTCATTTTTCATTTTGCCTCTTGCCTACAACTACGCTACTCAATCAATTGCAAGGAACTCAATCAATCACAAGACCCAGACCAATCTCAAAAATCTCATTCAACGTCAACCAACTGGTTCTCAACTCTCCAACAGATTCATCTCTAAGTGGTGAGATCAATCCACGCTAACACTCATCAGAATGCAGCTCAACCTAGAATCATGTCCTTGTTTAGTGCCGTCATTTTCTTTCCTTGATTACTCTCACAGCCATAGTCATTCCTGGTAACTATTGCACTGGGTTGGTATTCATACTCTCTGTTTTTTTCACTTATTCTTCTTTGTCATCTGATTCTCATTGGGATTTTTCTGTCACAGCTTGCTGGCTAAATATTCATACCATCATTCAAAGTCATAAATTTCATCCACATATTTATGGAAGCTGGGACGGAAAGGTGGTTTATTTTCATTCTTGCTTCTTGGAAAGTTTCACCCCAGATTTCATGCAGTAAACTTGGGTCATTTAAAATTGGGCTTGAATCCAGCTCTTTCACCATTTATCTCCTTACTTAAATCCAATCTTCTGGGTTCCTCCCCAAAAAAATTTCTGCTTCTCTAAATACACAGTTTTCATCCCCTATGACACCTTGAACATGTAATATATATGTTGAATTGCTGTTTTTGTGGAAAAAAGCCTTTTTATTGGAACTGAAAGCAAAAATAAGAATTATTTATAAAATGAAATATGGTATAAAGATACCATCCAATTGTTCAATTGTAAATTGGTAAAAGATACAAGAACAAGAATAATATGATTTAAATGAAACCTAGAGGAAGAAATACAAAAAAAATCAGAAAAAGTGAAAAAATGAGAGATTATCAATTTACTCACTTTATCACTTATTGTTGTTGCGGTATGTTCTAACAAATTCCTTCCAGGAGGATAGTAACCCCCACCATCATATTCATTTGCTTTATTTTGTCTCTTTCTTGTTGAACCAGGATTTTATTCAGGAGAATCAACCTGTTTATTCCCAACAGTTCCAGACCTCTGAGAAAAGTTTGAATGAAAAAAATGATGAAAAATAATATCAACAAAATTAACAAAAATAAAAGAAAATCTCACCATCTTTATGGGATCCAAATCTGCAAGCTCTTCAAATTTTGAATCTTCCTCTACATCTAAATCTGGAAACTCTTCATCTGCATATTCTTATTCAGTCAGAAAATTCTCCTATATTAAAGAAATGAAAAGGAATCATTAAAAAAATCATTCCATATTTTGAAAAAACAATTATTCCATTTTTAGAAATATATATATATATATAAATTGGGCAAATTTTATATTTGCAACCCAAGGATTTCAAACAGACAATAACAGCCCAGCAAGTAGCAAGCAAGGTTGCTTGTAAATTGCGCCTCCCCCAGGGGGTTGCAAACCCCCCTCTTCAACCCTTTTTGGGTTGCAATTGAGGATTTGCAACCAAATTTGGGGTGGTAATCAAGGTTTTGCAACCCCCCGGGGAATGGGTGAGTCACAAGCAGGGGTTGCGCGAGTTTTCCTGGCCAATTTGGGCTATTCCTCCAACCAAATGGGCCATTTGAGGGGGGATTAGGGGTACCTACGCACCCAAGGACCACATGTGAGTCCTGTCAACCAAAATTTGGGGATCTGACATACTATGTGGGACCATTGGACCACAAAGAAACTTTGAAATCAAAAACCTTTGAAGCAAACCACATACACACACACCACTTTCCCGTTGCATAAATTAGTTTTTCTCAAAATTAATTTTTCTCAACCCAAAAGTGAGCTACTTTTGGAGTTTTTGGATTGAAAATTGCATGGAATGCTAAACTGCCGTTGAATTTTGTTGGTTTATGGAAACAGTGGAAATCCCAAGCCCTCCCGGATTGAACAAGGTTATGTTAAAGGGCTTAATGAAAGGTTTACTTAACAAATTTTTTGAGGAATCTAGGAATTTGGGTAGGGAGTTGGAAAAGAAAACATTGGAAGCACAAATTGCATCCTCATCTAGAGTTACAATTGAGGAACAAAATTTTTATTCACAACAGGAACAACATTTTCCATCACAACTTGAATTGACTAAAGGTGGTGGGTGACATTTCATATTTCATTTGACTGAATTGGATTTGGCTTGAAAAATACTAATGTAAATAAGGGATGCCAGAACTGCTTGAACCTCTCCTGTGAGAGCCTTTGCTACTAGGAAAGATGAAAAGATTTATTGTCAGAAATGTGCAGCCATGCATGGCTATGCATTGATGACTTTGAAATCTGAAAAGGGATCACTATTTTTGAATTTCCAAGAACCAAGGAGCGCAATGAAGACTGAAAGATAAAAAAAAAGATTTAACAAGAAAATAAATTGAACTGATTTGAAATGAAAGTCAAGTCTCACCAGGAAGGCATGGAAAGTTGGTGATTGCACTTGGAATCAGTAAGAGAGGTTGAGGTCAAGCTTTGAATAAGTTGAATGAGGCTGAATTTGAGGAGTCAAGTTGAGTTGGAGCTGAGATTGAGGGTAGCTGTTGAGGGATTGGTTCATTTGTTCTATTGAATTAAAATTTCCCTTGTCATTTGGTGTGGTGTGAGGGTTGTGGACTGGGTCAAGACTGTAGTCAATATTTTAGTCAATTCCACTATTCCAACAAAATCAAGGAAAGAAAAATATGTAGATTTAGCTTGCAACAGATTTTGGGTATATGAAGGGCCTTGTCTTCACAAACTTCAAAGGTAAAATCACACTAGGAAGTTTGGGTGTCAATTCATGATCCATGCAAGTAGGAAAGTAGAAGATCCCTCATGGCATCTCTCCATTATAAATGGCCTACACAATCATCAACCATCAGAAAGTCCTTCAGTGCATCCTCAACTGAGGAGAATATCAGGTCAAGCATTAGATTTACTTAGGGAAGGCATAAAAGATGGGCTCAATAAAGTCCAACTGAAAAGGAAATTGAGAAAGATTGATGGTGGAGAACACATTGATGATAGAAAGATCTATAACACTAAGCAAAAGGTAAAGCTTGCTGAACTGGATGGGAAAGGTTTTATGGACACTCTATTGGAAATGCTCCAGGAATCCCAGTGGGTTTCCAGGTCCAAATTTGGTCAAGAGGATCACTTAAAGGCCTTATTCTTGACTCATCCTGAGTCTATAAAACTATGCAAGAAAATTCCATCACCTTGCTTTGTTTGATTGTACTTATAAAAAAATAGGTACAATATCCCTCTATTGCATGTTGTAGGAATTACTGCCAACAAAAATAATTTTACAAAGGCTTTTGTTTTTATAAAAAAGAGATGTATGATTTTTAAAGTTGGGAATTGAAAATATTAAAGGAGTTGGCTTATGATCCCAAGAGGCTTCCAAAAGTCTTTGTGACGGAATGTGGAAAAGCTCTTATCTGTGCTATTAAACAAAGTTTCCCTGAGTCATCCCAACAGTTTTTTATGTGGAACTTACCTAAAAACATACAAGAAAACTTTAAAGTGTGTTTCAGTAATGACAATGACAGTTGGAAAAAGTTTATGACTCTTTGGGGCAAGTATGGGGCCTCTAAAACCAAGGGGGATGCAGAAGCAAATTATGCAGAACTCAGAGTAAGTAAATTTATTGAATATTGATCTCTGTTGGGAATGCTTACTTGAAAACTTGTATACAGTGTTTCTTGAAAGACCATGAGGATGTACTTGAGTATATGGAAAAGAATATTTTTCCTATCAAAGAGACATTTTTAATGGCTTGGACTTGTGTCTACCCAGACTTTGGAAATAAAACTAAGTCTCAGGTAGAAGGGGCCCATTCCACTTTCAAAAAATTATTAGTGGGATCTTTGGGGAAAATTTTGGATGTGTGGAAAAATCTTGAAGGAACTTTTGAAATTCAACTCCAATGAGTCCATGCAGCACTTAAAGAATCTTGAATAAAGTTGGGCACAGGTCTGCCAACTGAACTTTTACCTTTGGGTTACAAATTGTCAATTGAGGAAATTATAATAATTAAAGAACAATTTGAGAAACTAAAGCGCAACCACAATGGCAAGGTGTGCTCAAAGTCATATTCAAAAAAAAATGGGCTTGCCTTTGTGGTGCTACACAACCTAACCTATAGCCATCAGACGAACTTTTCTGGTATAAGGACAGCTCCAACCATCAAAATAAACTCAGAAATGGATTCTAAACTAAAAATAACCCCTAGTCACTCAGCCAAAGTACCCCTCTATCTCTCATGGTTTAGAAGATACAGCTCAAATCAACTCTGGCCTACCCATAACCCTGTGGGGTGTCAAAGATCATTGAAAGGTCATGGACATACCCTAGATGCGTTCAAGTACATACCCCATACAGTAAAACCATACATCACCAAAAAAAACTGGTGCAGTATACATAATTAATATATGCAAGACCCTGCATGCAGTACCAAACAAACCTGCAGCAGTATACATAATTAATATACACAAGAAAATGCATGCAGCACCAAAAAAACCTGCATGCAGCACCAAAAAAAACATCTGTATACAGAAGGAATATATGCAACACCAAGAAAATCAGCTTTATACAGAAGAAATATATGCAAGGCACTGCATGAAGGACCAAACAAATGACCAACCACCACTATACAGAAGTAATCTATGCAGGGGGCACCTGTATCAATTATGAACAGAAATGCATGCAAGGGTGTACATGAATGTAGGTCCTGCACAGCCTCCTCCTCTGAACAGCCAAGATGCCTCATGAACTGTATTCACTGTACTAGGGAGACCCTCAGGGGCAGCCCTGAGGGCAGGAGTTTCTATAAATAGAGGGCCTCTCTCCCCCATCCAGGTTCCATCAGTTCCCCCCATCCTCCCCTCCAGGGATCACCATGCCTCCTAGGCACCCTTACCCCATAACTTGACCATACTCAAACCATTATCCCATAACCCATACTGTGACCATCACAAATCTCATATCCCATGAAATTACCATCACCATTACCATTACCATCATCATCAATCATCACCATCCACCATCAACCGCCACCATTACCTGTGACCATCCATCATCATTATCCCATAATTTTGACCATGACAAAACCCAATAACCCATAATTTTGACCATCCACCATCATCATTATTTACCCAATAACCCATACCTTTGAACATCACCACCATGTCCCCATAACTTGAACCTCATCATCATCAACCACCACCAACTCTCATCATCACCATCCATCATCACCATCCATCATCATCATCCATCATCATCATCATCATCATCACCTACTTTGACCATAATCAATCATCATAATCAATCATCATAATCATCAATCATCATCATCAATCATCATCATCATCACCTACCTTTGATCATCACCATCCACCCTCATCCATATTATCACCATCACCCATCCATACTGTCATCACCAAACATTAATGCTATCATCATCCACCATCACCATCAGTTATCAACTATAGGCTCAATCATTTCAGCCTTATCCAAATAATCACCTGTATCATCAAAGAAGTATCCATCAGTAACCAATAAAAAAAATAAAAAAGATATATAAAGGATAAGAATAGATCAAGGATTATTCCCTTACTCAGCTTCCATCCACCAAGTCACCTATCTGTTCCACCACTTTTCCTTATCAAGGTTGAATACATTGAGTCCTAGGTCTGATAGAGACTAATATAGTAGCAAATCTATCTGAAAATCAGCCACCAATCTCTTTTCTTTTATTTTTGTTAGACTACTATAGTACCTAGAGGGATGGGCAATTCAAAACCACCCCCAGTATTCATCTATCTTATCAGTAGTTGTAGTAATAAATCCCCCCTCAGGTGACTTCCAGAAAGCTATTTGCCAAACTTTACCCAATCCCAAAGGAGTCTCTACACCGTTTTCCCACATTTTAGGTGATTTACTAGAATCAAGAGGATCTGTTTTGCCTGAGGATTTTCATCCTCAGCGGCAGTTAGAATATGACCCTTCAAATGAAGTAAGTGGGATTTTTTTAAGGGTACCAATTATTTGATTGACAGATTAATTATTTGATTGAAAAATTGATAACTCTTTTGGTTTTGACAGTTTGAAGCAGATGCAGGGCTTGATGAAGAAACTCAAATGTTGAACAAGTGGAACGCAATGGATAGGGAACAACCTAAAGAACTTAGGTTGGAGTTTATAAGTTCAATGCTCAAGAATACAGCTGCTTCAAATGCAAAGCCAAGTCTTGAGTGAAAGGTGTTACATTCAAGCCACGGTCAACCAAAATTGAAAGCAGCCCTTTGTGATATTTCATAATTTGAGCATGTTGAAATAGCAATTATAAGGGAAAAAAGGGTTAAAAGGGAACCCAAGACACTAAAGACAGTAAGTAGTTTTTTATTTTGAGTGAGAAATTTTCATTTTTAAGGTTTAATGAACTGATGGGAAAATGATTTCTGACATGCAAGAATGGCTCTTCATCTGAATCTCATAATTCAGAGGATGAGACTGAAGAAAAATTTAAAAGGGGAACAGAAAGACCAAACATAGTAAGTCTTTGATTTTGAGAAATTTTCATTTTTATGGTTTAATGAACTAATGGGGTAATTATTTCTGTAGTGAAACAATGCCTCTTCATCTGAATTTCAAAGTTCAGTGGAGGAGACTGAAAGTTCATTGGGTTTGGTGCAGTTAGAAAGAGATTCCTTTTTGAAGGATGAATCAGACACAATGGAGGAGTCAAAAAGAATCTCATATTTGGTGAGTGGTGATTCCTTTAATAAGATTAGAATTTTGGCTAACTAATTTTTGATTTTAGAAAGTGAATTACCTCAACCAAATACCTGACAACTTACATAAGTTCTTGGGTGGAGTTTTGGATCCAGTTGGTGATGGAAATTGTGGTTTTATAGTCAATTCTAAATCACATGGGTATGATGAGAATGGATGTTTTCAAGTTTGGAAATAAATGCTTGAAACATTGAAGAAAAATAAGACTTGCTATGCTAAGATCCTTGGTGGAATTAAAGAATTTGAATAGATTGAAAAAAAAATGATGTAAATTACATCAATGAAAAGATTCCCTCTTCAAAATGGCTTTGAAAGCTTGACATGGTTCAAATAATAGCAGATACTTATGGAAGACCAATATGTTCCATTTCATTTGATTCATGCTGTACTTATAATCCTATGAAAATAGGCATAAAAGAAAAATCATATCCTATGTTAATTTGCTTTGTTAACAATAACCATTGGGTCCAGCTTTTACTTAAGGGAGATGTGATTCCAATCCAACCCATTGTTTCCAAAACAGGTTCCATGATTTCTAAAAAAAGAAGCTTGTTTGTTTGATCACCTCAAAGATCAACTTGAGTTGTATTCTAACTCATAGACTAATTTCATGATTTGGGATTGGGATCTAATGCTGATATTGTAATTCTATTAATATAAAGGGTTATCACATTTGGAACATCATTATGTTGATTTTTTTGAGTTAAAATCATTATGATGAGTGTTTTCAAGGGGTTTTTAATGGTAAGTCAGTTCAACTTGTGTTGGGCTGATCCCATCACAACCTTAACTTGTGTTAAGATTGTGATGGGATTGGCTTAACACAAGTTGAACTTGGTTAAGCTTGTGATGGGATCAGCTTAACACAAGTTGAACATGTTTTTTTTTGGTGTTTTTACTTTAGGGCTGGTTAAAAGACTTGTATTTTTTTAGCACTTTTACTTAAGGGCTGGTAAAATGACTTGTGACTATCCCTAAATTAAAGAGTGCCAAAAAAAGTACAAGTTGAACTGGTATTTTTGGCCATTTTCGTTTAGGGCTAGTCAAGTTTAACTTGTATTTTTTGGAACTTTTACTTTAGGGCTAGTCAATTTGAACTTGCTTGTATTTTTCAAGCGCTATTCAAGTTGAAATTAATGGTATTTTTTCAGGCCTTTTTCATGTTTTTCCTTTTTTGGTACTCATATTTTTTCTTTTTTTGTTCATTTTTTGGCATTTTTTCGAGGCCTTTTGTTAATAATAAATGAAAATATTTATTTCTTTTTATTTCTTTTTCTTTCTTTTCCTTTCTTTTCCTTTCTTTTCCTTTCTTTTCCTTTCTTTTTATTTCTTTTTATTTCTTTTAATTTCCATTTATTTCCATTTATTTCCATTTATTTCTTTTTGTTTATTTCAATTTATTTTTGTTTATTTCAATTTATTTTTTTATTTTTATTCATATATATATATATATATATATATTTATATTGAGTTATATTTATATTTATTCATATTTATATTTATTCATATTTACATTTATTCATATTTATTTATATTTATTTATTTATTTATATTTATTTATTTATTTATATTTATTTATTTATTTATATTTATTTATTTATTTATATTTATTTATTTATATTTATTTATATTTATTCATGTTTATTAATTTTTATTAATTTTTATCTATTTTTATTCATATTTATTGATATTTACTTTTTTTTACTTATTTTTATCTATTTTTAGTTTCAGCTTCAGTTTCAGTTTCATTTTATTTTTATTTATTTTTATTTTATTTTTTTGCAAGCGGGTAGTGAACAGCCGTTTGCAACCCTTTTGGGGTTTGGCGCAGCTGTTCATGATGCCAAATCAGGTTGTGAGCCGTCGTTCCTGACTAGATTAGTTTGCAAGCGGGCGTTCACGACTGCAGAGGGTTGCAAGCGGCCGTTCACGACTTCAGAGGCTTTCAAGCGGCCGTTTGTAACCCAAAATAGGTTGCAAATTGCGCCACACAACCCCTTTTAGGTAGTGAATGGGGGTTTCAAGGTTGCGAATTTTACATTGTCCATAAATTAACCTCTTCCTGTGATTCCTCCTTCTTTTTACCATTCCTATTTTCCTTTTGGGCCTTCTACTTTCTTGAAAACTGAATAATTACATAAAAAATATCAATGATGAAAGTTTTTTTTTTTCAAAAAAAGGTTACTGACCTTTGAATTTTCCATGAATTTCTTCTCTGGCCTTCCTCTCCTCTTGGGTTGTTCTAAATATTCAAAACCACATGGATCCCTTTTACTTGAGGAATAAGAGATGTTTTTGAGATTATTTTCTGCTCCTTTGGGTCTTCCTCTTACATTAGTTCTTTGTTTGAATTGGGCTCTTGAATCAGAACCAGTTGACATTTTCCACTGTATAGCTTCTTGGTTTCACCCCGATAATATTGCTGTTCTCCAGGGTGAAAATTTTGGAATTCTTCAAAAATTTCAGTGAGAGATAGTTGTTAATTACTGGTTTTGGATGGAAACTTGAGGTTTGTTAATTATTCAGTTGAATCAGGTTTAAGAGTTAACTGGAGAAAGAAAAATAGAAATAAATCATGAAATTATCTATTTGGGGTTGATTGAAAATAAAAACAAAAAAATTACTGAGAAGGGGGCTTTGAAATGCCATTGAGGATGAAAATATTCAATTTGAAAGATTTCAAACTTTCTGACAGCTATTTTCACTTTTTGAATACATGGTATACCCATGTAAGAAAAATGATCATAGTTTTTGCAAGTGGTGGAAGATTCAGGAGCTTGATGAAATGAATGAATGGTTTTGAGGGGAAATTGGCTTATTTTTCCAGAGATATGATCCACAAAGTGAGGGAAACCAATGAGATTCTTTAACTCTTTCTGAGAGGCTTCAATAGCTCTCTCATAGATTTGGATGGTGATAGAAATGTGAATTTTCTGAACTACATTAGAAAAAGAGCCCATAGATGAATTAATGAAAAGTTTAATTTAAGAATGAAGGGATTCTATTTTTGAATTATTGGTATTTGCAAATCAGGAGTGTTGGTTGGCCCAGTTACAGAAAAATTCTCTTTCAAGGGGAATCCAGTTCTCAAGATGGTATTCAGAAGTGAGAGGATTCCAGACTGGGGAAAGCCTGATGGATTTTTCATGATAAATTAATTCAGATTTGGAATGGATAAAATGATTAATTTGTTTCTCGAAAAGCTTCTTTTAATAACCAGATTTGAAGTGCTTCCTGAAATTGGTTTGAATATTTGGGAAATTATGCCAGCCAAAGAAGATGATGAAAAGATGGGAAATATTTTTCAAAGGAAATAATTAATTCTTGTTCTTTGTCTGTCACAATAACCCTGAGTTCTTCATTTTCTAAAGTTTCCTGAAGTTGAGTGAGGGCCCCTTCTTAGTTATCTTCTTTTTTCTGCAGATGAGAAACAGAAATAACCTGAGAAATTTCTTGAAAAAGATTTTACCCCAACAATATGAAGAAGGGGAATTAAAAGGTTTTTTTTTTATATTTTCAGTCCATCATTAGGATAGTAGGGAAAGGTTTGAGAATTTCAATTGAATCGGGGTGTGAAATAAATAAAGAAGTGATTTTTCCATACATATTGTTAATTTTGTAGAAAAAAGAATAGTTAAAGACTTCCAGTATCAGGGCTTCAATTGGAGGATTTCCATCAAGAGGTGTATTATTAATTTGGTATCTTGTATTGTAAAAATCATTGAGATTGGTATGGAAAGGAAATGAGGAGCTTTGTATAATGGAATTTAAAGTTTCAAGGGGGAAAATCTGGCTTTGGTCAAATTTTCAACAGTCTCCTGTTGCTTCCCTTCAATTTTACTGTGAATTGCATGAGTTGAAGGATCATTTGAAGGTGGATGGTTGTGGTCTGGAAAAATCAACTTAACCTGCAAGAGACCCAATCTTTGGGAAAAATGGCCAGATAATCTGAAAGGAAAATTTTTCTTTCTTGATTTTTCAAACCTCTTGGTATCTTTTCTGGGTTTATATTCTCCAGATTTATAACAGTGATTTTTTTAGGTATGCTTCTTGCAATTTGATACTCTGGTAGATATTGCATATCAATTGGACTTTTCCCATGATTGAATGGTATCAAGTAGCTCCTCCTTTTCATTATATGATAGTTTGGGAGGAGGGGCCAGAGTAGTGGAATAAGGAGTTTGAGTATATTAGGAAGGTGAAAGATGAGTTGAATCACTGTTTTGATTGGATGAGATAATTGCAGATGGGCCTGGTTAAATGGTTCTGAAAAGTGGGTGGGTGTTTTTCTGAGGGGTAATGTTAAATCCACAGGTACAGAGCCTTGTAAACGGCTCAATGGGGCCTGTGGCACCCTACAAAAGTGAAAGGAGACGTGTGGCATGCTACACGGCTAAAATGAGCTGTGTGGAATGCTACACATCCCATTTGAGTTGTACAGCGCGCTAAACAACTAAAATCAATTTGTGTAGCCTCCACTAAATCATAAATAATGAATAATAAATTATAAATTATAAATAATAAATAATAAATTATAAATAATAAATTATAAATAATGAATAATGAATTATAAATTATAAATCATAAATTATGTATCATAAATTATAAATAATAAATAATAAATTATAAATAAAAAATAATAAATTATATATAATATATAAGAAATAATAAATAATAAATAATAAATAATAAAAAATAAAAAATAAATAATAAATAATAAATAATAAATAATAAATAATAAATAATAAATAATAAATAATAAATAATAAATAATAAATAATAAATAATAAATAATAAATAATAAATAATAAATAATAAATAATAAATAATAAATAATAAATAATAAATAATAAATAATAAATAATAAATAATAAATAATAAATAATAAATAATAAATAATAAATAATAAATAATAAATAATAAATAATAAATAATAAATAATAAATAATAAATAATAAATAATAAATAATAAATAATAAATAATAAATAATAAATAATAAATAATAAATAATAAATAATAAATAATAAATAATAAATAATAAATAATAAATAATAAATAATAAATAATAAATAATAAATAATAAATAATAAATAATAAATAATAAATAATAAATAATAAATAATAAATAATAAATAATAAATAATAAATAATAAATAATAAATAATAAATAATAAATAATAAATAATAAATAATAAATAATAAATAATAAATAATAAATAATAAATAATAAATAATAAATAATAAATAATAAATAATAAATAATAAATAATAAATAATAAATAATAAATAATAAATAATAAATAATAAATAATAAATAATAAATAATAAATAATAAATAATAAATAATAAATAATAAATAATAAATAATAAATAATAAATAATAAATAATAAATAATAAATAATAAATAATAAATAATAAATAATAAATAATAAATAATAAATAATAAATAATAAATAATAAATAATAAATAATAAATAATAAATAATAAATAATAAATAATAAATAATAAATAATAAATAATAAATAATAAATAATAAATAATAAATAATAAATAATAAATAATAAATAATAAATAATAAATAATAAATAATAAATAATAAATAATAAATAATAAATAATAAATAATAAATAATAAATAATAAATAATAAATAATAAATAATAAATAATAAATAATAAATAATAAATAATAAATAATAAATAATAAATAATAAATAATAAATAATAAATAATAAATAATAAATAATAAATAATAAATAATAAATAATAAATAATAAATAATAAATAATAAATAATAAATAATAAATAATAAATAATAAATAATAAATAATAAATAATAAATAATAAATAATAAATAATAAATAATAAATAATAAATAATAAATAATAAATAATAAATAATAAATAATAAATAATAAATAATAAATAATAAATAATAAATAATAAATAATAAATAATAAATAATAAATAATAAATAATAAATAATAAATAATAAATAATAAATAATAAATAATAAATAAGAAATAATAAATAATAAATAATAAATAATAAATAATAAATAATAAATAATAAATAATAAATAATAAATAATAAATAATAAATAATAAATAATAAATAATAAATAATAAATAATAAATAATAAATAATAAATAATAAATAATAAATAATAAATAATAAATAATAAATAATAAATAATAAATAATAAATAATAAATAATAAATAATAAATAATAAATAATAGATAATAAATAATAGATAATAGATAATAAATAATAAATAATAAATAATAAATAATAAATAATAAATAATAAATAATAAATAATAAATAATAAATAATAATTAATAAATAATAAATAATAAATAATAAATAATAAATAATAAACAATAAATAATAAATAATAAATAATAAATAATAAATAATAAATAATAAATAATAAATAATAAATAATAAATAATAAATAATAAATAATAAATAATAAATAATAAATAATAAATAATAAATAATAAATAATAAATAATAAATAATAAATAATAAATAATAAATAATAAATAATAAATAATAAATAATAAATAATAAATAATAAATAATAAATAATAAATAATAAATAATAAATAATAAATAATAAATAATAAATAATAAATAATAAATAATAAATAATAAATAATAAATAATAAATAATAAATAATAAATAATAAATAATAAATAATAAATAATAAATAATAAATAATAAATAATAAATAATAAATAATAAATAATAAATAATAAATAATAAATAATAAATAATAAATAATAAATAATAAATAATAAATAATAAATAATAAATAATAAATAATAAATAATAAATAATAAATAATAAATAATAAATAATAAATAATAAATAATAAATAATAAATAATAAATAATAAATAATAAATAATAAATAATAAATAATAAATAATAAATAATAAATAATAAATAATAAATAATAAATAATAAATAATAAATAATAAATAATAAATAATAAATAATAAATAATAAATAATAAATAATAAATAATAAATAATAAATAATAAATAATAAATAATAAATAATAAATAATAAATAATAAATAATAAATAATAAATAATAAATAATAAATAATAAATAATAAATAATAAATAATAAATAATAAATAATAAATAATAAATAATAAATAATAAATAATAAATAATAAATAATAAATAATAAATAATAAATAATAAATAATAAATAATAAATAATAAATAATAAATAATAAATAATAAATAATAAATAATAAATAATAAATAATAAATAATAAATAATAAATAATAAATTATAAATGATAAATAATGAATAATAAACAATATATAATAAACAGTATATAATAAACAATAAAAAAAAATAATAAACAATAAATGATAAATAATAAACAATAAATAATAAATAATAAATAATAATAAATAATACATTATATATAATAAATAATAAATTATAAATTATAAATTATAAATTATAAATAATAAATAATAAATAATAAATAATAAATAATAATAAATTATAAATTATAAATTATATGGAGTAGTGTATGGGCCCCCACGCATTGAGGGGCCCTAAACGACTCCCACAGGCGGTTTGGGGCCATGTAAACGGATCCCACATTCCTGGAGCGGTGTACAAGGCTCCCACATGCCTGGAGCCGTGTACACGGCTCTCACACAACTGGAGACGTAAACTTAACAGAACCCTTTGCTGAAACATTCTGAAGAGAGATTTTATTTTTAAAAATGAAGAGAACATAGGATTTGATAGTTCAGAAATATATTTAGCATAAATTTAGTGAAAAAAGTTATCCAGAGACTTGATATTAGATTTAAATTATTTTCTTGGAAGTATCTATTGAGTTTCATTGATTAGATGAAGATTTGAGTTAAAAAGTTGATAATGTTCCAAAACCCTTGTTGAGGAGATGAATAATTGATTTTTTAATGGAAGATTTGAATTGAGGAGGATTGAATTTTTAGTTTTGGAGTTTTGATTTGTTTTTATTGAGTTGTGGTGATTGATGATGAGTGGAGTGGAGTTGAGTGGTGTGGAGTGGAGTGGAATGGCGTGGAGTTGAGTGGTGTGGAGTGGTGTGGTGTGGTGTGGTTTAGTGTGGTGTGATGTGGTGTGGTTTAGTGTGGTGTGGTGTGGTGTGGTGTGGTGTGGTGTGGTGTGGTGTGGTGTGGTGTAGTGTGGTGTGGTCTGGTGTGGTGTGGTGTTGTCTGGTGGGGTCTGGTGAGGGGTGAGAAATTGCAATTCTGATTTCTTCAACAATGGCAAAAAAGAAAACAAGAAAGCTAGAACATGGTTTTAAAAAAATTTTGAGGATAGAAGGAAACAACAATTGAAGAAAACAGGAGATTGCAACCATACCCAAGCTGTTAAAAATGAATATAGATATGAAGCGGCACTAGTGACAATTTTAGAACTGTTGATATAAGATATTTCCTCCACAAACACCCCAAAATAAAGAAAAAAAAGGCTTCATAATAGACCTCTGAGGCAAAAATTTCAGAGAGTTAATAACAACCAATGAGTAAGAGTGGAGTGCAGTGAAAGACCTTAATAACCCAGTGGACCAGGACCAATATTTGATTTCAGAGATAAAATGAAATGAGTGAATGAAACAAACAATCCTGCAATGGTCTGAAGGAAATAAAAAACTATAACAACAGCAAGGCTAAGAGATTTAGGCTCAATAGCTCCAGAAAGAATTCTCAACTACTTTAATTGGTACACATTTGCAGACACTATGTAGCAGTAGTTCCAAAATTAAGAATCATGATTGACAGAAAGGAAATAAAATAAGAACAGAGTGGCATACTGGTTAGTGCAGTCTGAGAAGCTGAGAAATCAATCTTGAGACCTTCTTTCTAAAGTTATTAGACCTGGAGGATTGAAGTTAGTCCATTAGTATGAGGCAGGTTGGAGTGTTGAATTAATTTTCTGCTTTACCAGCTTTGAAGATTATTCCAGACTAGGTTGTAATGAGGCTGATGTTTGACAGGTGAGTAAGATGGCCAACAAGGGAGTATTCTAGAGTGGGGTTGAGAAGAAGGGGTGAGTTGATTGAAGTCCCAGAGTGGAAATAAATGAGGGTCAATTACTGAAGAGACCAAGGTATTTGACTTGAGGAGACTTTCAAGTATCCAGATTTGGGGTTTCTAAATCAGTGCAATATTGTGCAAGTGAGAAAGTTGGAGGTGATTTACAACATTGCCCCTTAATTCAACACACATAATTCAAACACTAATGTGGTTTACAGTTCTTGAGATTTAAATTTGATTGGAACTTTTAGTCAGAGCGTTGGCCACCATTAAGTTGGAAGTCACAAGTTGAATCTTGATCTGATTTCCTTGAGATTGGTGCAAAGGCTTTTTTTTCAAGTCAATGAATTTTATTCTAGAGTTTGACCCAAAATATACAACATTTTCCAGGAGTCCTTTTTTTTCTATGAGGTGGAAGCTTGAAACTTTTTCAATCCTCCACATTTTGGCTATCATATGATTGATCCATCTATATTCTTACTGTCCATTGCTCAAAGCATTCAAATTTGCTTTAGTCAATGAGTGGGTTCTGTTTTGCTGGCACCAGCTGGTCAAATAGACAGGGGCTCCTTGGAAAAAGCAAATTAAAGTTGTTGATTTCACTATTTGATTTCTTAAAAAAAAAAGAACCAGCGGGCTAGAGGCATGGGTTTTAGAGATAATTAGACCAACTGATTCAAAATAGGAAAAATGAATAATGAAGAAAATGAAAGGAGTACCAACGCTAGGACTATGATCAGGAACAGGACAGCATGAGCAGCAGAGGAAAGGATGAGGCTAGAGGAAATGAGTAGACGACTGAAACGGACAGAGGTCAGAGTTGAGAGTTGTTAGTTGTGATAGATCATGCAGATAGGTCTCTTACCAGACAAGAACACATGGGCCGTTTAATTGAGGTAGCTGAGATGGTGGATCGAGAGTCGAGGCGAGATGAGATTTAAGAGAAAAGAACAGGAACGATAGAAAGAAATAGAAAAGGAAGAAAAGAATGATAGAATGAGGAAGGAGTAAAAGAAGGAAGATCAGAAGAAGAAAGAGATTGATTTCGAGTAGCTGTTGTCAGAGGTTGTTCAGATGGATGAACCTCAAACCTCACACCCTTCCAAGATCTGAAGCTGGGAGACTCGAGTTGAGAGATGACAATCTTAGAAATGGAGTGTTCACACTCATCTTCAGGGTGCGCGGCAGTCAGAGAGAGGAGAGTCGTGAGAAGTGATTTCTCAACACTCCCCGTGGCTGGTAAGTGGGTTATCCGTAAAGTCTCAGGTGGTGAATATTGTTTTTTGTAATAGCTTAAGAGAACTGATAGAAGATGCCTTTGAGAGTGAATCGGCGACCATGGAAGGACTGGGAATGAGTTCTAGTTTGAATTCTTTATTTGTGAAATCATCGCGAAGACCTTTTGTTTTTATATCTATATGTCGTGACTTGGAGTGAGAGCCGAATTTTTTTATCTTATCGTCTAAACCTTTGTTGTCTATATACAATGTTGGTTTGAACTTGCAGTTGTGGTAGATCTCATTGATGAGGTGTCTGATCCATTTCGTCTCAAGATAACAATCGAGCAGTGCATTCAGTTCGGATTCGGTAGAGGAATAGGTGATGTTTTGTTGTCTGGTTGAGTTCCAGACAACTGGACTTCCATAGTGGAAGACAACATATCCGGTTTGAGATTTTTGGAAAACTGGATCATCCCCCCAGGTGGCATCGCTAAAGCTTGAGAGGACTTCTTGTTGAGGATCGTATTTGATGGTGAGTTTGAGATTTTTGGTTGTCTTGAGATATTTCCATACTTTCCGGACCTCCCGCCAGTGACTCATACCGGGCTTGGCGTTGAACCTAGACAGACTAGATACGGAGAAGGAAATGTCTGGACGAGTGTATTGTGATAGGTGATTGAGAAGTCCGGTCGCAGATCTGTAATTAATGTTTAGTTGCCGAAATTCTGCATGGTCGTTGTTGGAGGCGGGTTCAAGATGGAAATTCTGTGTTAGCGGTGATAACGTTTCTTTGCAGGATGACAGGCCAAGCTCTTCTAGTCCCCGTTGGATATGATTAGGTTGGCTCAGGAGAATTCAATCATCTTCAATCTCCATGAGCATTCCGAGTATTGTGTTTGGTGAATGAGAGGACGAGTTTTGGAATCTCTTAAGAAAGTTTGATTCGAAGGAGTCAGAATTGCCTGCATGGATTAAGTCGTCCACATGGAAGTATAGAATTTCCTTCGTTTGGTTGTTAAGGTAAAGACAGGGATTGCTGGTTGATTCTTTGTACCCTTGAGACTTGATCCATAGCGTAAGGGTTTTGTACCAATTCTTGGGAGACTGTTTGAGCCCGTATAGCGATTTCTTTAACTTTAAATAGGGAGATCTTCTACTTGATCCATCTGGCGTTCTTATAATGACGGTCTCCTCCAGAGGAGCATGAAGAAATGCCCCCTTGACGTCGAATTGGGTGAGTTTCATTTTGTTTTTCAGGGCGTATACCAAAGCTAGTCGTAGGGATGCGATTTTTCCAGTTGGCGCCCAAGTTTTGTTGTAATTGACTCCCAATACTTGATTGAAGCCTTGAACACACAGCCGGGCCTTGTATTTGACAGGTTCGCCATGGCAGTTCTCCTTCACTTTGAAGACCCAGGTCGTGTTTAGAATGTTGTTGGGATTTCCATAATATTCCTCCCAAACATCTTGTAGTTCTATGCCTTTTAGTTCAGTTTCTGTAGCTTCCTTCCATTTGGGCCACTCGGGGCACTTACGCGCCGCCTTGTAGGAGGGGGGTTCATAGTAATGGTGGAAGCCATATCGCTGGGGTTTTTTGATTTCGCGTCTAGGTCTTTGATATGCGGATGTTTCAGGAGGTTCGGCTGGAGTAGAGTGGCAAGGTGGACTTGGGGGTGATGAATCTGAGGAGTCTGTGCCTTCATTCTCCTCGCGATCTGATTCTGAGTCGGAGACGTCTTCAGGCGAGTTGCGAATAGTGTATTGTTTTTGAGCAGAAGAGAAGTCGGAGTCGTCAGATTCCGAGCTAGCTTGAGAAAAAAGATCGAGTCCGGGAGACTCCAGAAGAGGAAATTGAGAGATCGTATTCTTGAGGAACTGGACATGTTTGGTTTCAATGACAGCACCGGATAAGCTTAATACGAGATAAGAATGAAAGATTGGATTGAACCCAACTAAGATTCCTTCTAATCCTTTTTCGTTGAATTTCCTTCCTCTTTGTAGATGATTTCCTAAGTAGATTACCGGTGATCCTACGGATTTCAAGTAGTTAGTAGGAAGACTCTTATTGAACATGAGTTCCCAGGGGGATCAATCATTACCTTCCCTCGGGATTTGATTCAACATGAAGCAGCAGCTCCGGATTATTATGTGCCAATAGTTCTTTGGCAGTCTGGAAGAAGAGAAGGTTGCTTGCGCGGATTCGACGATAGTTTGATTGGCTCGTTCCGACCGGCCATTGTGTTGGGAATGATGCGGTTCTGACGTGAGTAGTTTGATGTGTTTAGATTTGGCAAAGTCTTTCAAAGTTTTATTGGTGAATTCCGTGCCTTTATCCAAGAAAATTTCTGTCGGATAGTAATTAAGCCGTTTATATTCTGTTTCCAGGATATTGATTATGACGTTCGGGGTTTCATCTTTAGATAGGAGGGGAAATGCCGCAAGATAGCCAGAGAAGTTATCTACGAGAGTTAGAATGTACCGGTGGCCCGCCTTGGATTGAGGGGTAATTTGTCCAATCAGGTCGAGGTGTATTCTTTCAAGCGGTTTCGACGAAGGCGTTGAAGTTGCTGAGAAGGGAGATTTAGTGATTTTGCTTTTGACGCAACTCTCACACTGAAAGCTATCCAATTCTTCTTTAGAAAAGTGACCCTTGAGTAGAGGCTTGAGGGTGGAGATTGCAGCATGACCGTACATTTTGTGAAAGTTGGATAGAGATTGAGATTCGACAGTAGTTGAGCTTGTGGATTGATTTGTGAGATTAACTGAAAGATTGTTACCCGCGACTCGAGGTTTCTCAATTACAAAGAGATTGTCGCGAATCAATCCTTTTAGGACTAGCTCGTTGCCTCGAGAGACCGTAAATTGATCTTGTTCTTGAGAAAGATTGCATCCCTTCTTTGCTAGAAGACCAGGGCTAATTAAGTTAACCACTATGTCTGGGACATACATACACTCATCTAAGGTTACGACCGAATCGTTCCATTCCAGTCGGACCGTACCAGTGCCTCGAATTTTAAGGTTAGCTTCTAGCTTTCCAGTCTTGATTTCTTCTGGATCGTCTTGAAGATTGATGGAAGTGAAGAATTTCAGGTTGTTGAAGATATGAATATTTGCGCCGGAGTCCAATAAGAGATTCGGGGTATTATTGGAGTTGATCCAGAGGGTGAGTAGGGAATGATAGTTGATGGTTGGGTTCTTTTTGGTTCTATTTTTCCATTCATTCTGCTGTTTGACCCACCATCCAGGGGCAATTTGGGGGTGGAGATGAAAGCAGGACGTCTCTGGATGTGGAGCATTTGGGTCGTGGTAGCCTTCTCTGCATCGGATTCGGGCCTTTTTATCGTCTCTCTCTGTTCTGCCTTTGGTAGTAACTAGGGTAATATCCGGAGCTGATTTGCCTATCTTCAATTGAGCCTTTCGCTCATTATTATATTGAGTAAGATGGTTGAAGACCACTTCTACCGTTATCAGCTTCTCTACATGCATGATTTGTTGCTTGAGGTTTTCCAGAATCGGGGGAAACTGGAATAGTATGAGGTAGGCAATTATATCTTTAGGTAATTCTATGCCCACGTCTGCCATCCTGGTAAGTGCCTTTCTGATATTGGTGATGAAGTTTTCTATCGCGTGTTTGTTGAAGGGAGCATGTAAAAATTGATTGAAAACTCGGGCTCTGTTCGCAGTTTTGGATGAAGCAAATCGACGAGTGATCTCGGCCCAGAGCAGCTTAGACAATGAGATGTTTGCCGAGTTGACCACATTGGCATGAGTGACGCTGTCTAGTTTAGAAAGGATGATTGCTCGGATTTCTCAATCTTGTTTTATTGTAAGTTGGCCGGAGTTCCTAGTTATGACGTCCTTAATTTCCTTGAGATCGAATAGCATTAACATCTTGTCGCGCCAGATGGAATAGTTGTCTTCGTTGAGAGGAGGAACGGCATCGACCAAGGCCTTGAGGGCAACTTGGTGAAAATAGTCGTTGGCCCCAGCTGGTTCGTTCATTTTCGATTAGCTTGAGTCTTTCGGCTTTTAACCGTGTTGATTTCACTATTTGATTTCTTAAAAAAAAAAGAACCAGCGGGCTAGAGGCATGGGTTTTAGAGATAATTAGACCAACTGATTCAAAATAGGAAAAATGAATAATGAAGAAAATGAAAGGAGTACCAACGCTAGGACTATGATCAGGAACAGGACAGCATGAGCAGCAGAGGAAAGGATGAGGCTAGAGGAAATGAGTAGACGACTGAAACGGACAGAGGTCAGAGTTGAGAGTTGTTAGTTGTGATAGATCATGCGGATAGGTCTCTTACCAGACAAGAACACATGGGCCGTTTAATTGAGGTAGCTGAGATGGTGGATCAAGAGTCAAGGCGAGATGAGATTTAAGAGAAAAGAACAGGAACAATAGAAAGAAATAGAAAAGGAAGAAAAGAATGATAGAATGAGGAAGGAGTAAAAGAAGGAAGATCAGAAGAAGAAAGAGATCGATTTCGAGTAGCTGTCGTCAGAGGTTGTTCAGATGGATGAACCTCAAACCTCACACCCTTCCAAGATCTGAAGCTGGGAGACTCGAGTTGAGAGATGACAATCTTAGAAATGGAGTGTTCACACTCATCTTCAGGGTGCGCGGCAGTCAGAGAGAGGAGAGTCGTGAGAAGTGATTTCTCAACAAAACTCATCTGAGACTTCCTGGTTTCAGGATTGTCCGCCAAGGTTGCATTCCTGTAGACTTTAAGAATGTCTTTGTCATGCTTCTTTGAGATATTGAGACACTGGTCCTTAGCCCCAGAAAGGTATTTCCAGACCCTGACTACTTTTTCCCATTGTTTGATGTTTTTTTTTGGAGAAGCGCCCAAGGGAGGAAACCACAAAACTTGTGTTGTGTCAAGGCAATTGAGCAATGAAGTTTAGCCTCCCAATTGGAGAGCAATATTTCACATTTAGCTGGTTCAGCTTGTTTTTTTCTTCCTTGGTGGCGGGAGTTAGCTGAAGACTGGGAGCACACAGAGTATTTGAGAATTGAAAGTTTTTCATCTTCATCTCTTTGAGACCCTTCTCTATGTGCAGAGGAAGTGAGTTTGGTGGAATGCTTGTCTCCTTCTACTTTCATTCCTAGTAGGGTGTTTGGGATATGAGCTGAGGAGTTGGGTAATTTATTGAGAAAACTAGTCTTGAAAGTCTCAAAATTTCTGACCATTAGGAAGTCATCAATGTGAAAAAATATTATAGACTTCTTGTAGTTTCCTATATATAGACAGGCATCTGCATTGGATGGAGTGAAGCCTTGAAGTTTTATCCATTTACTCAGAGTTTGGTACCAATTCTTGGGATCCTGAAGTCCATAAAGTGATTTCTTTAGCTTGAGTATTGGACTCTTTTGCTTGGACCCCATTTGTCTTCCTATGTACAAATCTTCATTCAGGGGATCATGCAGAAAGCCCCTTAATTGTATTTTGAATTGGAACAATGGGAAATCCTTCTCAACCGCCAAAAGTAGTGCGGCTCTGAGAGAGGCAACCTTTCCAGTCAAAGCGTAAGTTTTGAGGTAGTCAACTCCATAACTTTGATTAAATCCCTGAACACAGACTCTTGTTTTGTAGGTTTTGGTTCCCCCATGGGTGTTCTTTTTTTATTTTGAAAGCGCACATCACAATCAGCACATTTTTGGGCTCTTCTCCAAATTAATCCTCCCACACTTCTATTTATTCACAAGTTTTGAGCTCTATTTCAAGGGATTTGTGCCAAGGTTTTGATTTGATGGCCTTGAATACGTTCTTGGGCACAAAGCTTTCTGATTAACCATAGCGCTGAGGCTTTCTGATCTGGTGATGGTCTCTGAGGATTATTCTGGGTGCTGGACTGCCAGTGAGCTGATTTATGACATTCTCCTTGTCACTTCCGGAGTCTTTTGATTTGGGATTGGATTTGATTTCAGATTCTTTGACTTGTGTGGTATTTTTCTTTTTTTCCAAGAATTGCAGAGTAACAGTACGTTGTATGGTTTCAAAGTTTGTCCCATCATTGAATTTTTCTGGCAAGACATCCAGCAAAGATGAGTTGACCTTGTCAAATCTTACATTCTCAGTCTCTATCACAGCGCCTGAATGTGTGAGCACTCTGTATGACAGGATTTTTGTTTTATATCCTATGAGTCTTCCCCAAGAACCTTTTTCTTCAAACTTATTTGGTTTGTGATTGGTGATATTGAGGTAATTCAGACTCAATCCTATTGGTTTAAGATAATCGCTTGGAAGTTGGGACCCATCCATGCATTCCCAAGGCATGAATCCCAAGTTTTTGGGGATATGGTTGAGAGATAAAGCACAGCTTTTTATTTTTTCATTCCAGTACAATTGGGGAATTTTTGAGGAGGCGTGTGTTTATTTTACCAATTAAGCCATTGTTTTATTTGCTCATTTAGCACGTCCATTGTGTTGAGGATGGCAGGGTTCTGAGATAGTGCGTCAAATTGATTTGTCTTCTAGAAAGGTAGTAAGGTTGTTGTTGATGAACTCACCTCCTCCATTGCTGCACAGTTCCGTGGGGTAATAGCCCAATTGATGATGCTTGTTCTTAATGACAAATTGAATTACTTTTCCAGACTCAATTTTGTTTTTCAAAGGAAAGCAGCCTATATAGCCACTGAAATTGTTGAAAAGGGTCAGGAAAAATCTGTAGCCCTCTCTTGATGTTGGGTTGATGGGACCCATGAGATTGAAATGAAGACTCTGGAGGACTTTGGAGGCTCTAGTTGAAACTTCTTTGAAAGGTGACCTGTTGGTATTGGATTTGTTGCAAATTTTGCATTGAAAGGTTTTTTTTAACTCATTGGAAATTGACAAGCCCAGGTACTTCTCCATCCTAGAAACACTTGCGTGTCCTAGTTCAAGGTGAAGCTGGGTAATTTTGTTGGAGAATTCAAGGTAGGAATGGTCTTTGGGAGCATCAATTATCAGCAGATTGTAGATGATTCACCCTTTGAGAATAGTCTGTCTGTCCTTGGTCAGCTTGAATTCTGGTGGTTGGCACGTGTGGTTGCATTTTAGGAGGGCTCCCTGACTGAGGAAAATCCCCATTGATAAGAGATTGACATTTAATTTAGGGGTCCAGGAAGCTTCTTTCAGTTTGAGGTTTGATCTTCCAAACTTGAGCCTTGCAGTTCCTTGTCCCATTATGGGGAGTCCGGCTCCAGGTTTCACAGTCTTGATGATGTCTGTGCCATCCTTGTATTAAATGTGATTGAACCTGCTTCTGTTATTGATAATGTGGATTGAGCAGCCAGAACCAAGAATGAATTGGCTGAAATTATTCTGAGACAGTGAAAGTACAAGAAGAATTTGGCTGATTTTTTCCTCTTCTTTTCAATTTTTCTGGGTTTGAAGTCCTTAGGTCTAAGCTCTGTAAATTCCATCCAACAGTTTTCTTGGGAGTGGTTCTTTACCAATGGGTTTTGAATGCCATTTTTTGCATCATGGATAGTCTTTGTAAAGGCTAATTTCAGCCTTTGAAGACAATGTGGGGTCTTTCACTTTGGCAATATTTTTGTTCTTGAAGTGTATGAGATGATTCAGGACTAAGTTGATGTTTATGCCTCTTTTTCCATGGGTGATCTGTGAGGCAATGGCCTTCAGATTAGGAAGGAATTTGAAAAGTAGTACATAGGCCAGGATTTCCAAAGGTAAGTTGATTCCAGCCTCATTCAATTTTTTCAGCTGCACTCAAAATTTTGTGAGAAATTTCTCTATGTTTTCTTTTCTGAAGGGATGTTGGGATTTCACAGGATGAAGATGGTCTTTCTCCCAATACTCACGTCAAATCACATCTCTGTCAATCACCCCCAATCCCTTCAGACACTAGCCCCCAATCTACCACTCCACGGAGGGGGACTCACTCAATTTAACAACTGGAGGGACAAGGATGGTCGGCACGGATGATCTCCATCATCTCCTTCTGGATCTTCTGTTTCTTCACTCCTTTTCTTCTGTCCTGATTTTGGTCATCTTTTCTACGCTTTTCTCCTTCTTGACCAACTCTCAATCCGACCTACTGGACTCATAGTCTTCCTGGTGAGATTCATCACAACTTCCTGTTCCTTGTTGACTCACAAAACTCATCCCTATAGGACTTTCAGCTTTGGTACCTCAGCACAGGAATCAATCTCAACAGCAACTCAGCTTGACTGCAATCTTTAAGACCTCACCTCACTTCCACCTGGCGCAGAATCCATCTCCTGTCTGTTCCCATGATTGTGATGGACTACGACTGCGTGCAGAGTGTTCTTACCTTTTTTGTAATTTTTTCTCAGCTCTCAGCCTTTTTTGCAGCCTGTTTTCAATGTTATTTATTCAAGGTAAGATACAGAAAAATTTTGAAAACTCTTGGCCTGTTTTCTTATTGGAATGATACAAAGTGGTCTTTTGTGGCACGCCAGATGCTTTTAGTATTACAAAATTTAGCCAAATCAATCATGTTGGAGTGAGTGGATGGTTCCAATTTGGCAAGAATGAAGGAAGCCATGTTGCAGTTGATTCCTGCGTTGAGTTGAGAGCAATCATCTGGATCCTCCATGATTTGAAGAATCCCCCTGAGATTGAAAAGAATTTCCATTTTGACTTTCCAAATGGAGTAATTGTCTTTGTTCAGTAGTGGGGTCAATTCAATGAGGGTTTGGATTGTTATTGCCCTCATGGAGCTATCCGCCCCTGGTCCTGGTGTGGGTTAGATTTCTCTGGATTTTTGAGAGAAGGCTTTTAACCATGAAAGAACTTAATAACCCAGTGGACCAGGACCAATATTTGATTTCAGAGATAAAATGAAATGAGTGAATGAAACAAACAATCCTGCAATGGTCTGACACTATGTAGCAGTAGTTCCAACATTAAGAATCATGATTGACAGAAAGGAAATAAAATAAGAACAGAGCGGCATACTGGTTAGTGCAGTCTGAGAAGCTGAGAAATCAATCTTGAGACCTTCTGGCTAAAGTGAGTAGACCTAGAGGATTGAGGTTAGTCCTCTAGTATGAGGCAGATTGGAGTGTTGAATTAATTTTCTGCTTTACCAGCTTTGGAGATTATTCCAGACTGGGTTGTGATGAGGTTGATGCTTGATGGGTGAGTAAGATGAGCAACAAGGGAGTATTCTAGAGTGGGGTTGAGAAGAAGGGGTGCATTGATTGAAGTCCCAGAGTGGAAATGAATGAGGGTCAATTACTGAAGAGACAAAGGTAGTTGACTTGAGGAGAATCACAAATATCCCGACTTTGAGTTTCTACATCAGTGCAATAGTGCACAAGTGAGAAAGTCAGAGGTGATTTCCAACATGCAGGTTGCACCAAATTAACTTGAGTCCTTGAAAATGAACAATCCTTTCTTTCTCTTGATTATCTGTTGTATTGCTTGAATGTTGAAAATTGAGGATGATGAGTATTTTATGATAAAAAAATTTTCAAGAAGGTCTGGTGAAGAAGAAGAGGGCAATTTTTCCCAGGAAAAACTGAGCTTAAAAAGTTAGAGATGCGTGGTTCACAATGAATGTGAAACATGAGACTGTTAAAGCGCAAGGTAAAATAAGTTGGGAAAAAAATGAAAATAGAATGAATAACAGAATAAAAGATAAAATAAAAATAAGGAGGTATCCAAGATTCAACACCAGTAGCCCAACACCCCCCATAATTCAGTGAAACCTGAATTGAAAACATTTGAACGTCAGCAGGTCTAGAGCTTTTTCACTCAAAGCTTTTTTGAAAGAATCTGCAACCATCAAGTCAGTGGTGATCAGATTGAAAGAGATTTTGTTTGCAGATGATTGATTGTCCAACCACTTCATTTTCATGTTGATGTATTTGGTTTTTGAATTTGCACCAAAATTTTTAATTTTTTCAACAATAAAATTGGATGGTTGAATGAACAATATCCTCCATAAGTCACAAATGATGGATATGATCAAAAGTGTTTCCTATGCGGCTTTGTTTAAAGCATTCAATTAGTCCTCATTGGAAAAGAGAGTGATGTTTCCTTTCTCCCTGCTTTTCCATGTAATCAGAGAAGATTTCCAGAAGATTATGTAGCCGGTCTGAGATTTTTGACTGTGTGGATCATCATCCCAGGTAGAGTTGGTGTACACATACAGAGAGTAAGCTTTATTTGAGTCAGGCTGCAAGGTCAGAAAAAGAGAAGATGTCCCCACCAGGTATTTCCAGAGGTGGATGACTTCTTTCCAGTGAGAGAGACCTAGACTTTGGTTGAATTGAGATAGAATGGAGGTGGCTGCAGAAATTTCTGGTCAAGTTAGACAGGAGAGATAGTTCAGTAACCCTGTGAGCTTCCTGAAGTTGACACCAAGTATTGCAAGTTAAAATTGGTCAGTTTCGGAAGCAGGAAACATTTGAATTCCAGGTGTGAGAGGAGTTTGGAAAGGTCTGCAGTCATTCAGGTTGATTTCCTCAAGCATCTTTTGCATCAGCTTGTTCTGATTTAGATTGATAATATTGTAAACTTGAGAGAATTCCATCCCAAGAATTGTGTCATTTTTGTGTGCTGATGACCGTGGAGATCTCTCTAAAAATTTCTTTTCAAACCAGTCTACCTCTCCAGCCACGATAAGGTCATCCACATGAAAACATAGGGAAGAGCAGTGAGTTGAGTGATTTTATAGACAGGGATCAGCATTGGATTGATTATAACCAATCCCTTCTAGTCATCCCATCAGTGTCTTGTACCAGTTGGACAGGGCTTGATGCAGAATTTAGAGATATTTTTTCATTTTCAGAAACTTGGATGAATGCAGGCCTTCTTTTGGTTTGAGGATCTAGATTTCCTCTTCCAGAGGAGCAAACAAAAAGGCTCCTTTAACATAAAACTGCCACATTCCAAGCTTAAGATCCAGTCTTCTTAAAAGAAGAAGAATGTGAGTTTTGAACTTTCCTGTGGGCGTGTAGGTATCACCAAAGTCTAGTCCTGGTGTTTGCAAGTTTCCCATGATGCACAGCCATGATTTCCGATTTTCTGGTGACATACTTGTAGCCGGTTTGACCTTTTCCGCCCACATGGTTCTAAGAAAACAATTGTTTTCAATTTTGGCATCATCCCAAACATCTTGAGATTCTATTTCTTGGAGTTCAATTAGTCTTTCTGTTGAATAGTCAGAACTCTCTTTTCTGGAAACTGTTACATAGGAGTATTTTTGCAGTTTGATCAATGAGACTTGCTCATGTAAGCCATACCTGGTAAACCTCTGCGCAGGAGAGTCTTCTGAGACTTCTGTTACTGTGGTAGTTTTTACTGGAGGGATAGCCTCATTGACAATGTTTTTGGACAGGTTTTCTACAGAGATTACAGGATGCAGAGAAGAAGAAATTTCATAAACTTGATTGGTTTGTTCAGGGTTCACAAAAATAGTATCTTCACACCAATCTCCTACTGTTACAGACTTTTCAAAACTTTTAATTTTAGCATCAAAGTCCAGCAGTGTGATGTGTTTTGTGTTGATTACTTTGTTATCAGCCTTCAAGATATTGTAGGACTTTAATTTGTTGTTATATCAGATCAACTTTCCAAAAAGTCCTTGAGGTTCCATTTTAGAGGAAGATGGCCTTTCCTTGAGTATGTAGCTGAAAGGGTTCCCTATGGGATGAAAACAGTCAATGCTTAAAATCTTTCCTTTGAATAACTCATATGGTGATTTTTTTGACTTGTGTGAGGGATTTTGGTTCATTGCTAGCGCACACAACTTGATGATAGTGTCCCAGTGACATTTTTGAAGTTGAGAGTCAAGGAGAACTGTTTGGAGTGATTCAAGGATGAGGTGATTGAAGCGTTCTGCAAGTCCATTCTGTTGTGGGGAATACACATCTGAGAAGGATTTTTTGATGTTGTTTTCTTCACAGTAGTTAGACAGATTGAGATTCCAGAATTCTGATCCTCAATCTGAGTGAAGAATCATAGGGTGATAGTTGAATCTTATGGATTAAACTTCAATAAGGAATTGTAGGTTACTCACCACATTACCTTTACTTCTGATTGGAATTACAGTGAAGAACATGGTGCAGCTATTGGCTACTGTTAAGAAAAAGGAATCTCCATTAACACTCAAGGGATGAATTGACCCAACTAAGTAAGAGTGAAGCTCTTGAAACAGTCTCTTGGCATGGGGATTTTTATTATTGAATGGAGTTTGGTATATTTTACTGATGGCACATGCTTCACAGGTCAATGGCTTCTTAATTTTTAACCCTAACTTTTGTCCAATTCTCCCATAACTAGCGTGACCAAGAGATTTATGGAATATTTTGTCCTGATTGAGCAGTTCCATTAGATTTGGTTTAGGATCAGTCACATAAAGAATTGGTATATAGCATTCATACAGGCCTACTGTTCTCCAGTCAATTTTCTGGATTACAAAATTTTCTCATCTGAATTCAATGATGAATTCCTCTTGTATAAGTGTGTGCATAGATAACAGGTTTGCAGTAGACTTTGGTGAAAATAGAACATCCAAGACCAAGATTTACTTGTTTTGATCATCAAAATCTTTGATGGTACCCACCCCTTTGTAACCAAGAGAGTTGCTCCCAGAGGTTGTTGGGATGAATCTGGTCAATGATTGGTCTAGGTGAGAAAAACAATTGACATCAGAAAAAATGTGTTTTGATGAGCATGAGCCTACTACAAAACAGTTCAAAGTGAAGAGTAAGATTGTGTGAAAGGAGCTGAATGAAGTTCCTTCCTGAGTGGATTCCAAGCCAGATTTCTTCTTCTTTGGAAAGGATGGTCTTAGATGAGGGTAAAGTTTCCAGCATCTCCCTTGCAGATGAACAGCCTTTGGATTGTGCCACTTGTTGTTGCATGGCTTGATATTGGAAGACAAGAAGGAAACAGAATTGGAGCTTTCCTCTTGTTTATCAGAGGGGGCCTCCTTTTTCAGGAATATATTGTTATTGAACATAAAAAGATGATGCAGGAATTTATTGGGCATGATCTTCTTGTCGGAGTGAGTAATTTTTTGAATTACAGTATCAATACTCAATGGAAGTTTCTCTAAGATTAGATAGGCAATGATATTGGTAGGTAGATTGATGCCAAATTCATGCAGCCAAGACAGAGCTGTCTTGGTTTCCATGATGAACTCAGGTATATACAAATACAAAAAAGTATTTTGAAAAAACTCCTTGAAGATCCTGGCACAATACAAGGCATGATTGGAGGCAAAGTAATCATTGATATCTGCCTAGATTTGATGAGCATCCTTCTCATTTTCTGGTGTTATGATATTGGCCTGCATGGTAGTATTGAGCTTGGACGTTAAAATTTTTTGGATTCTTAAGTTTTTTAAATTTGTAAGCCCTATTGGATTCCCATTAGCATCCCTTTGTTTATTTGTGAGCTTAGCATAAAGATCCTCTTGTAGATCCATCATATTCAGGACACAATCAGGCCAAATTGAGAAGTTTTCCAAGGTGAGTAACAGAGTTGCCTCAATTGCCGTATTGAGTATAGTTTCCATGAGAGAGTCAGTCATGTTGCTTTCCTGGTTGACCAAAGTTTGTGAATTTTTGACTTTTAATTGTGAGGAATTTTAATTCTGATTGCTTCAAGGATGGCAAAAAATAAAACCAGAAAGCTAGAACATGTTAAAAAAAGGTTGAGGATAGAAGGAAAAAACAATTGAAGAAAACAGGAGATTGAAACCATGCCCAAGCTGTTTGAGATGAATATAGATATTACACAGAACTAGTGACAATTTTAGAACTGTTGAGATAAGAGATGTCCTCCAAACCACCCCAAGATAAAGAAAAAAAAAGAGTTGATAATAGGCCTCTGAGGCAAACATGTGACAGATTTAATCACAACCAATGAGTAAGAGTGGATGCAGTTTGCCCCAAATTAACTTGAGTCCTTGAAAATGACTGATCCTTTCTTTCTCTCAATTATCCATTGTATTGCTTGAATGTTGAAAATTGAGGATGATGATTATTTTATGATAAAAATATTTTGAAGAAGGTCCGGTGAAGAAGAAGAGGGTGATTTTTCCCTGGAAAAACCAAGCTTAAGAGGTTAGAGATGCAAATTTGATAATGAATATGCAAAATGAGAATGTTGAAGCGCAAGGTAAAACAAGTTGGGAAAAAAATGAAAATAGAATGGGTAACAGAATAAAAGATATAATAAAAATAATGAGGTATCCAAGATTCAACACCAGTATTCCAACAGGGGGTGATGGGTGGCTGGAGGAGGAGGATGCGGTGGTTTATAAGATGATTGGAGTATCCCAAGATGGTTGGAGATCCCAGGAAAAATTCAAATTCATATTGAACTTATTCATGCCAAAGGGCTCAAAAAAGGGGGGCAGAACCCAAAAGGGGTTTATTTTGATGCTTTTTTGGTTTGTTTTTTGAGACAAAAGTAGTGCCTTAAAAATTAAAAAAGAATAATTTTGGGAAATCTTCAATGAATCTCTTGAAATCAGAAGATTTAAATATTTCAAATCATCATTCATTTTTTCAGGGAAATAAAAAATAAAAAAAGGATAAATAAAGGAAGACCATACTTTTTCTTTTGGATTATTCTCATTGTGATATATAATCCAAGGGGTAAGAAATGTGAAAAGCAGTCAGAATAATTCTTAGCTTCATCTTTTGCTTATTTTGGTTTTTTTTGATAAATTTTTGAAGGTGTTTGTATGCCCCCAAAATTACTTAATATTTTTTTTGAGGGTTTGAAACACCCAGCTACAGGACTGCAGTATCAATTTATTTGAAAAAAAGATTCTTGAAACCTCTGTGAAGGAAATTATTTGTTTGCGTTGGAATTATGTTGTGAAGATGTAATAATCTGTGATTTAAAGTTTTGCACCTGTGAGAAAAGGGTTATGATAAATTCATGGCCCAAATGAGCTGCGTACATGATTCATTTGGGCCATTTGGCATGCTACAAAGCTTGATTGTAGTTTTTTGGCCTCCATACAACTCAAGTGTAGCCATGTGGCCCCCACACAACAGCCCGGGTTGTGTGGCACCACACCCAACTAGATTCAAGTTGTGTGGGGCTGGACATGGCTTGAATGTAGTCGTGTTCTGTGCCACACAACTACAAGTGTTTTGAGCCAAAAAAAAAAATAAACTAAAATAAACTAAATAAAAATACAAAAAAAAAAAAAAAAACAGAAATCAACCAAAAGAACAAAAAATGTTGATTTTTTGGTTGAAAAAAAAAAAATAAAAAAATTAAAATAAAAATAAAAATAAGTAAAATAAAATAAAAAAAAAACTGAAAAAAACCAAAACCAAAAAAAATTAATAAGCAATGAAAGAGTCTATGGAGCAGCCGTAAAGTAAAAAGTTCCAAAAAATTCAAGTTCAACTTGATAAGCCCTGAAGTAAAAACACCAAAAAAAAGACAAGTAACTTGACAAGCCCCAAAGTAAAAGAACCAAAAAAAACCAAGTTCAACTTGTGTTAAGCTGATATCATCACAAGAAGTAAAAATACTCCTTATGATGGGATCAGCCAACACAAGTTGAACTGACTTACCAATGAAATCTCATTCAAAAAACTCATCATAATGATGTTAACTCAAAAAACTCAACATTATGATGTTCAAAATGTGATAGCCCCTTAAATGAATAGAATAACATGTTAGCTGCATCAGAATGAAAAGTCATATTGAAAAACAATGATGAAATGATCTCTATAATTGAAGTCTATAATCTAGAATACACATGCAGTTTATCTTTGAGATAATCAACCCAACCAGAAGCTTTGTTTGAAATGAAAGAAGAGTTTTTTGCTACAATGAGCAGTATTAAATGATTTATCCCCCAAGTAATAATAGAACCCAGTGGGTATTGTTGAAAAAGTAAATATAAATAGGCTCTGATTGATCTGTAATGCCTTTTTTCATTTGAGTATAAGAACAAAATGACTCCAATGAAATGAAACATATAGGTCTGGCATATGTGTCTGCTATTATTTGACCCATATCTAACTTAGCCAGCCATTTTGAAGAGGGAATCTTTGCATTGATTTCTTCAACATCAAGTCTTTTTTTAATCTTTTCTACCTCTTTTGTACCACAAAGCATCTTAATGTAGCATGCTTTATGTTTCTCCAATGTTTCAATCATTCCCTTTCTCACTTTAAACCAACCACGTTCATCATACCCAAGCAATTTAGCAATGAATCTAAATCCACAATTCCCATCACCAATTGGATACCAAACCTCACCCAAGAACTTATGTGATTTTTCGGGTATTTGATTGAGGTATTTTATTTTGGGTTCCTATAATCAAAACTAACTCAGTAAAAATTCCAATAACATTAATTAATCACATCAATACTGACCAAAGATGAGCTTCTGGTTGATGCTTCCTGCACATCTTATTCCTCTGAAGAGGAATCAGATTCCAAATGAATTTAATCTAATTCACTTTTGGTCCCTTCCTCTGAACTATTAAATTTAGATTCTGTTCCTGCGGAATTTGAATAACAATTAACATCATATCATCATCAGTTCATTAAACCAAAAAAATGAACATTTCAATAAATAAAAGACTCAAAATACTTTGTCTTTTCTTATTTGGTGCTGCTCCAATTCTCTTTTCCCGCTTAAGTTGCTTCTCAACATGTTCAAATCAAGAAAGATCTCTCTGGGTATCTCTCAATTTTGGAAGTCCTCTGCTTGATTGAAAGACTTTAGGTTCAAGTCTTGGCTTTGATTGATAGTTTGCAGTCTCCTTCATCAAGTGCTTCAACAGCCCGCAATTATCTTCTTCAGGGTATCCCAAGATCATTGCATTGAGCTTCTTATGTAACTGAGAATTTTTGAGCAATTCATCAACATCAACCTTTCAAAATTAAAAATGATGAAATATTATTAAAGTAGGAATCATCATTCAAAAAGAATTAATCACAAAGTTATTTGAACAATCCAACAATCCAACTTGAACCAAATTACAGAACTAGAACTGCAAGGTTCATAATTCAACCTCCACTGAGAATGAACATCCTCAGTCACAACAAATTCTTGGAAGGCTAGTAGGTTTCCTATCTTGTGGGAGCAGGGGAAACCCATATTCTTGCAGTATGACTTGGTGCACACTTCCTCATCATTGTTCCCCTTTGTCCTCTTGTATTTTTCCACAACAATTTGAATTGCCTCTAAAGAAAACTTGTATCCCAATGGTAAAAGTTCAGTAGTAATAAATATTTCTATCTTAATTCAATAGTTGTACAGGGCAGCCTGAACCAATTCAATTTGATTGGAAACTGTTCCCTCTAGGTTTTTCCAAACATCCAACATTTTTACAAAAGAATTTGCAAGGAATTGTATGAGAGTAGCATGGCCCATTTAAGCCAAGACATGGTTTTATTTCCAGATTCAGGTTTTTTGCAAGTCCAAGCTGTTACAAATGTCTCTTTGATATGGAAGATTTTGTGATCCATATACTCAAGCACATCCTCACAGTCTCCCATGAAACACTTTATACAAGTCATAATTTAAGCAACCCAAAACTAGGAATATTAACAGTAGAGGCAGTTATTTGGCACTTACTCTAAGTTCTGCATCATTGACATGTGCCTCCTCCTTGGTTTTTGAGGCCCCATAATTAGCACATGGAGACATAAAGCATTGCCACCCTCCAATGCCATTATTAAAGCGCACTTTACAGTTTGCTTGTATTTTTTTTACAAAAGTGCCATTGACAACACTCTCTTGTTGACTCAGGGAAAATTTTTTCTATAGCACAAATCAAAGCCTTTTCATGGTCCATCACAAAGACTTTGGGAAGTGTCTCAGGATCATAAGCCAGTTCCTTTACTGAATTTACAGACCAAATGTAGAACTTAAAAGTTTCTCTTGTTATAAAAAAAAGGTTTTGTGAAAGTTTTTTGGTTGGCTGTAACTCCTGCAACATTCAATAGGGGGATGTTGTACTTATTTGTTTTGTAAGTACAATCCAACATGGTAATATGATGGAATTGCTTGCAAAGCTTTAATTAATTGGGGTGTGCCAAGAATAGGGCCTCCAAGTGACCCTCTCCCTTGAATTTTTCTTGATGAACCCAACCTTAATCACCAAGTTTTTCAAAGAGGACCTCCATAACAATTTGTCCCTTGAGTTCTGCTAGCTTTACCTTTTTCTCAGTGTTATAGATTGTTTGGTCATCAACATATTTTTTGTCATCAATATTGCTCAATTTTCTTTTCAGTTGAATTTTATTGAGCCCATCTTCCATGCCTTCTTTTAAATTCACAAAGGCCATCCCAGAGATTCTCCTCAGGTGAGGATGCACTGAGGGGTGTGGAGATGGTTGATGGTTGTTTTTATCATCTCTGTAGGAGATTTGCCACAAGGGTTCTGACTTTGTGCAACTTGCACAGATTAAAAAATTGCACCCAACATTCCTTGTGTGAGTTTTCCTTGACCATTTGGTGAGAAATTGCCCAGAGTAGGAACCATGTCTCTCACAGGCTAAATCCACATATTTATCATGCTTTGAGTTGAAAACTGTTAAAGCGTAACCATGCTTCATTGCCCATGTTTTACAATAGTTTTTTGCCTCTTCCCTAGTAGAAAAAGCTCTCACAGGAGGTGGGTCAAGTTGATCTGTCGTAGTTACATGGTTATATTGATTGAATGCACTCCATCATTTTCAATCAAACTAAATAAGGCAAAGAAAAGATTAACATGAAATGTTACTAACCACTGGAGCTCATGTCCATTTGTGAAAAATTTTGTTCCTCAATTGTAACCCTAGATGAGGATGCAATTGGGGCTTCCAATGATTAATTACCCAAATCCTTCTTTTCCGCAGCTTTGTTCATGGCACTATCAATGTAGTGCTTCAAAGCAGCCATGAAACAAAAAGGAGGGCTTTCCACTGTTCCCATAATGCAAAACAAAATTCAATGGCAATTTAGTATTCAATGCAATTTAAAATCTCAAAACTCCAAAAGTTTTCTTACTTTTTAGTTGAGAAAGATCAAGATTATTGGGATTTTTTCAGTTTCACTTGAATTTAAATGATTTTGTTCGCAGTTTCATTTTAGATTCACTTTAGTTTCACTTGGGGATTGCTAGGTGTGGTCCAACAGTCCCACTATGGGTTGATCCCAAATCTGGGTTGATGGAACCCAAATGTGGTCAAGGGGGTCCAAAATATTTTGGCACAACCACTGGGGGGTTGTATACCCCCAAAAACGCCTCAAATCAGCTGTTTACGAGGTTAAACAACTTGAAAATGCTGTGTACGGGGGGTATAAAAACCCCTGGGGGATGCGCACGTTTGAAACAACACTTTCAACGCGTGTAGACGTGTGCATGGGCCCCCACGCATGCTTTGGACGCATCTATGGGCCCCCACGCTTCCATTGGGCTGTGTAGGGCCTCACACAACTCCCACACGGCAGGGAGTTGTGAATTTATCATCACCTGTGAGAAAATTAATGCCCTAAATTAAAATAAATAAATTTTGAAGTCAGTACATCAAAACTTAAATAAATCACTTACCAATTTTTTTTTTGATTTATAATAAAAAATTGGAAGGCAAAGGAGAAACCAGGATGTTGGGGTTATTGAACATCATGAACTGGAGGTGGAGATTGATTGTGGAGTGGTCAAAAAAAATCACAACTGCCGGGATTATTCTACATTGTTTAAACTACCTGGGTATTCCCACTTTGAAAAACAGTCCCAATACTTTTGTCTACCCTCTGTATGTACATACACTAGGGGGGGAGCATAAGTCTTTACACTGATGGTTAAAATGCAACAACCAGGAAATTGCACTGGTTCTGAAAAAGAATCTAAAAATGAATGAGTTCAAATGAACTTGAAAACTTTTGAATCAACATAAGTATTAAAAATATTCATAATTATTCATCCTTAATTTTTTAATTTAGATGAATCCCTGCTTGGAAAATTAAAAAGGGAAATGTTGAATTTGCAACCCAGGGGTTACAAATGGGAATGAAAAGCCTTTCACGACCCATATGAGGTGTGGAGGAGGTCCACAACCCATATGAGTTGTGACAGGAGGTTCAAAACCCATATGAGTTGTGAAAAAATATATAAAATTAAAAAAAGAAATATATCAGTAAATAAAAAATAAATACAAAAATACAAAAATCAATCAAAAAATCAATAAATAAATAAATAAATAAATAAATAAATCAATAAATCAATAGATAAAACAATAAATAAATAAATAAAAAATAAAAAAGGGTCAGTTTTTTCATGACCCCAAACCTGTAAATCACACAATTTGGATGTCCCCACAACATCCCCCAAAGTCCCCAGCACACGCCCTAAACCTGGAAAAAACAGGGTTTGTGGGGGTCATCAAAAAAAAAAAAAAAGAGGGATAGAAGGGCATCTCAAACCCCTGTAGAATAAAACTGAAGAATTTTGGACATTTTTAAGGCCTTCAAAATTTCCATCAAAAAACTGAAAAAACAAATGCTCCACATCTGAAATATTTTCACATTTTTAATTTTTTTTTCCTTGATTATTTTGATAAATCAAAAGAGACAAAAAGTTTACAAATATGGCAGGCCATTCAATTATAATTTCTGTAGAATTTTATTACTTCACATTCCCGCCAGAAAATGGGATTTACATAAAAATGAGTCAATATTTTCAATTCTTTTTTTTGTTATTTTTCCATGAGATTTTCCAAATTTTCAGTTTGAATTAGTTTATTGGGGATTGTGAGGGGCCCAAAAAATGATTTGAGGATTTTTGGGATCAATTATTAAACCAAAAAAAATTGATGCATCTACAACAATAATGGGAAGAGTCTGCTTGGGGGTGCATTTTGAAGCAATTTCTGATACGATTTTGATTCTTTTTATGGAAAAAAATTCCCTTTCCATGGTTTGCTGCTTGCAGATAAATCCAATAGGCCAGTTTTACTTTTATCTTAGTTGGTGCCATCAAATTATTTGGATCTTGATTCCCCTCCAACTGCCAATTCTCCAACATCTCCAATATGTTTAATTATTTTGGAAGATTTTCAGCACATAGTTTATTTCCACTATAATTCTGAACTGTGGCAAGCTCCCCAATAAGAGCCCCTTTGGAAGGCTTTTTCTAGCAAGGAATCAAAACAATGGGAATATTTGATTCATAATAACTTGTAACTTGGTTTGAAAATTTTGTTTCCTGGAAGTAAAAATAATAGAGTAGTACAAATTGATCTTGATTGAATCATTTTTCTGGTTTTTTTATCAATTTTTTTTTTAAAAAAAAATCATTGATTTAGAGAAAAAAATGCCACTTTTGTGTTTTCAATTATGAATTCTCTGGGAAAAAGTAAGCTACAAAAAATCTCCAGATAATTTTTTTGGGCCCTTTGCAATTCTCACTACAATAATGCAAACTTGAAAATTTGGAAAATCTCATGGAATAATAACAAAAAAAAGAATTGAAAATAATGTCTGATTTTTTATGCAAATCCTATTTTCTGGCAGGAAATTAAAGTACTAAAATTCCGAAAATATTATGATTGAATGGCCTTCCATATTTTGAAACTTTTTGTCTCTTCAGATTTCTCAAAATAATCAAAGAAAGAAGATTAAAATTTGAAAAGATTTGAGACGTGGAGCATTTTATTTTTTTGAGTTTTTTGAGGGAAATTTTGAAGGCCTTAAAAATTGCCAAAATTCTTCAGATTTATTCTACAGGGGTTTGAGATGCCCTCCTATCCCCTAAAATTTTTTTTTTTTTGAAAACCCCCAAAAACCGCATTTTTCCCAGGTTTACCACGTGCGCTAGGGACGTTGGGGCATGTTGTGGGGACATCCAAACCAAGTGATTTCCAGGTTTGGGTGCGTGAAAAACCCAACTCCCATTGAAAAATTAAAAAATAAATAACCAAATAAATAAAGGGAATTATTTTTTTCACAGGTGCTACCCTTAAACCCATGGGGGTACTATGTCCCCACAACGTCCAGTATACACAGACAAATCCTTGTTTACACGGGCATTTCAAGAACTTTGTTTTTTGACATTCCAACACAGCAGGCCTGTAGATAGATGTCTCAAACCCTTTTGGCTAATCTTTTATAATTTTGGGACCAGTTAAACCCCTTCAAAAATCCACTCAAAAAATTAACCAAATCCAAAAAAAAAAACTCATTTTTGGAGCTATTCCTTTGGCTTTTGAATTGAGTTTTTTTGGGACTTTGAACTCTCACAATATTTATCAGTCAGCTGAAGGGCTCTAAAATATTATTTTGAGATTTTTTGGTTGTATCCTTGGCCTCCAAAAATTGGATTCAACATAAAAACACTTCAAAATAACATATCCTTTTCAAGATTTTTTTCACTTCTTGAATCAAGGTTTCTCTCAATTGTTTTTTGCAAAAATTAAGATTAAAATCCAAACATTGAATGAAATATTTGGCTGAGCTTTAGTTATAGGTTTTACCCCACCAAATATTTATCACAATGAAAATAATTGAAGACAAAAGGGGTGGTCTTTCCTTATTTCTGCATTCTTTGTTGTGTTTACGTATGAGAATTTGAATTATTTGGCCTTGGAAATTTTAAACAGGCCTCTCAAGGTTTTCAAATATTTTTTGCTTAATTTTTGAAGCACCATTTGTGCCCTAAAAACCAAATCCAAAAAGGAGGGTAACAAACCCCCTCTGGGCTGGGTTCCCCTTTTTTGAGCCCTCCATGCATAAAATGCTAACCATTCCTATTCAAAATGAGTTTTCAATTTTTCCAGGCCATTTTGGAGCGCTCCCATCCTCCCATCATGCATAAAAGAAACCTCCTCCACCCATCACCCCCCCTCACCACACCAGACCAGACCAGACCACACCACACCATACCACTCCACTCCCCCCATTACCACACCACACCACGCCATACCACTCCACACAACACAACAAAAAACCACACCACACAACAAAAAAACAACACAAAAAAACAACACAAAAAAACAACACAAAAAAACAAAAAAAAAAAAAAACACAAAACAAAACAACACAACAAAACACAACACAACACAACACAACACAACACAACACAACACAACACAACACAACACAACACAACACAACACAACACAACACAACACAACACAACACAACACAACAAAACACAACACAACACAACACAACACAACACAACACAACACAACACAACACAACACAACACAACACAACACAACACAACACAACACAACACAACACAACACAACACAACACAACACAACACAACACAACACAACACAACACAACACAACACAACACAACACAACACAACACAACACAACACAACACAACACACAACACAACACAACACAACACAACACAACACAACACAACACAACACAACACAACACAACACAACACAACACAACACAACACAACACAACACAACACAACACAACACAACACAACACAACACAACACAACACAACACAACACAACACAACACAACACAACACAACACAACACAACACAACACAACACAACACAACACAACACAACACAACACAACACAACACAACACATCACATCACATCACAACACAACACAACACAACACAAAACAAAATAAAACAATACACTCCAAACCTACCACTACCAAATCAAAACGCCTGAAACAAAAAGTCTTCTCACTGCATTTCTACTCAAAATCTTTCTGAATCATCAACTCAAATCTCAAATTTCTTTCTAAAAAAACATTTCTTTTCAAAATTTCTCAACAAAACATCCACCCACTTTTCAGAACTGTCTCACCTGGCCAATCCTCCATCACCTCATCTAATCAAACTGGTGTTTCTACTTTCCTCATCTACTCAATCCAATGATACCACTCCTCTGGCCCCTCCTCCTGAACTATCATATAATCAAAAGGAGGAGTTCTTTGATGCTATCCAATCATGGGAAAAGTTCCATGGATATGCCATTTCTACTAGAGTATCAAACTTGAGAAACATACCTACAAAAATTAATGTGATAAATCTGTAGAATATAAAACCATTAAATATCCCAAAAAATTGCAAACAACAAGAAATAACAAATGCCCTTCTAGATTATCTGGAAATTTCTCCAAAAGATTAGGTCTCTGGAAGGTTAAATTTATATGTCCAGACGACAACCATGCCCCCTCAGATGATCCTTCTACTCATCCAATCCATAAAAGAATTCATGGCAAGCAACAGGAGAATGTAGAAAACTCAACCAAGGCTGGTGTTTGCCCATTATAAATTTTAAATTATCTTATAAAAAACTCCTCAACACCAGTTCATACAAACCTCAGTACTATTTATAATAAAAGATCTCAAATCCAAAAAAATTATCTTGATGGAAAAATCCTAATTGAAGCTTTAATACAGGAACTTGGAAATCCTTCTTTTTTGTACAGAATCAACAATATGGATGGACACATCACTTCTTTATTCATTTCACATCCTGATTCCATAAAAATTCTAAAAAAATTTCCTCCTCTTCTCATGATGGACTGCACATAAAAAAAATAAATTTGGGATGCCTCTTCTTCATATTTTTGGGGTAAAAAATTCTTCAAGAACTTTCTCAGTTACTTTCTGTTTTTTATCCCAAGAAAAAAAAATATAACGATGAATGGGTCCTCAATCTACTTCAGGAAATATTAGAAAAACAAGAACCCAGGGTTATTGTGGCAGATAAAGAAAAATTTTTAATTAGTGCAATAGAAAAATTTTTCCCATCTTCTCATCACCTTCTCTGTCTCTGGCATATTTTAAAAAATATTCAAACCCACTGCAGGAATCATTTCAAGTCAGAAGATGAATGGAAGCTCTTTCAGAAACACTGGAATCAATTTGTCAACTCCAAATTTGAAGCCATGTATCTGGAAAATTTCACCAAACTTTCTCTAGTATGGAATGCTCCCACATCAGACTAGCTCCTTGAAAACTGGGTCCCACTCCAAAAAACAATTTTCTCTTACTTGGCCAACAAATAATCTCATTTTGGAACTACAAGTACATCAAAAATAGAAGGCCCTCATTCTTACATCAAATGCTTCATCACTTCCTCTACTGGCTCCTTTTCCAAGTTGTTGATAAGATATATAATTCTATTAACATCCAAGTTCATGAAAGAGCTATTGAATCCTCCCAGCAAGGTTTCAAGAAGCTCATTGGTTTGTCTCACTGTGTGGAGAATCTTTCTGGAAAGATCAGCCATTATGCCCTCAAGACCATTCACTCACTCAATCAAGTCTCTGATTCTTCAACCACTTGCATCAACTGTGATTAATCTTCTTATATGGGTATACCATGTGCTCACAAAGGAAAATCAGCTACCTTCAATGGTGAAATTTTCCAAATTTAGGATTTCCATCTTCAATGGCATGTCAAATTCCCTTTTTCAGTAAGTTCTTTTTTTTTCTTTATAAAAGTTCAAATGAATAATATTCTGATTAATTTCTAACTTTCTTTCTGCAGTTAACTTCCAGCCCAGAATCAACTGAAGAATAACCCAGCCTTGAAAAGCCCTCAAGATCAACCAATGAACATAGATATCTAACTGAATTGTTTGAAGGATTCCAAAAATTGCCGTCTGGAGAAAAACATTATTATCTGGGTGAAAACAGAAGCTTTACACTGGAAAGTATCAAATTGTTCTGATTCAAGAGCCCAATTCTACTCAAAGATCCAAAATAAGAGGAAGACCTGAAGGAGCAGCAAATGAGTTCAAGAAGATCTCTCAATCCTCAAGTAAAAGGGATCCATCTGGATTTGAATATTTAGAAGCACCAAAGAGGATAGGAAGGCCAAGGGGGAAATTTCCAGCAAATTCAGTGGTCAGTAATTAATCACTCTTTGAGAAGGAAAAAAAATATAACTCATTGTTTTTATGTAATCATTCAGGTTTTGAGAAAGAGAAAGGCAAAAAAGGAAGAAGGGAAGGGAAATAAGAAGGAGGTATCAGATGAAGAGGTAAATTTATATTTATACATAATCATCTCAATATCAACTGAATATTTCTTTTTTTCAACATAGGATGATTTTGTGACAGAAGAAGATACTTCAGAAGATGAGGAGCTTCCATATTCAGATGTTATTAAGAAGGTGATATTAAATTTGCTTTTTGTATTGAGTGAATTTTTTTTAATTTTCCCATTTGATCTTTTTTTAGAGGTCTGGAACTGTTTCTGGAACTTTTTTCACTAAGAGGGCTCCTTCCCCCAATAAAAATACTGAGACTGGAATCAAGAGACAAAAGCACAAAAGTTGAGATGATGAAGCCCCTTACCATCCACCTGGAAAGCATGTTTTTTCCCAAACAGCAAAACGAATAAGTGAGAAAGTGATTGAATTTGATAATACCCAATTTTTTTTAGTTTTTCTGATTTTATTTTGGAATTTTTTATAGGTTTCCTGCACATTATCATATTAGGGCGTATCAAAGTTAGCAAACCCGCCATTTTTTTTGACAAAACCCGCCATTTTTAATGGCGGGTTTCTGAAATACACATACCCCCTAACTGGTGTATTTCAAAATGGCGTGTTTCATGAAAATGGCGGATTTCAATCATCAAACACGCCATTAAACCTGCCATTTATGCATCATCATCCATCCACCATACATCACATCAAAAACACCCATCCACATCAGCAAATACATACCGGTCCCATCTCCATTGCATCACACACATCTCTATTGTTTTTCACATACCTTCACATACCCATCTTTACAAAAATCCCATCATCATCTCATCACCCCACATCACTCACCACCTTTCTCAACATGTCCAATCAAACATCCCGCCAGCAAGTTGAAAACGCAAAAAAGCTGACTGAAATTTTGCTACTGTTTGACTCCCATTCAGACTCTGATTCAGACTCCTATTTGGAATCAACTTGGTTAGCTTTGAATTCTCTGTTGGCAAAGCAATACATGGTTCCAAGAATACAAACTCTCCATAACCCTATGTATGAAAGGCAAAAGCTTCATCTCATCCCTGACTTAAGCTTCCAGCAACTGTTCCGAACTTTGTTGCCTTCTTTCATGAAACTTTTGGCAATGATTGAAGACCACCACATCTTCCAGAACAATTCTCGCAATCCTCAATGTGATCCAGCCATCCAACTTGCCATTGCTCTTTGTAGATTGGGGTCAAATGGAAATGGAGCAGCAATCCATCGATTGGAAAATCTATTCTCAGTCAGTTACGGAAGCATTGACTTATACACCAAAAGAGTCATGATTGCTATCCTATCTTTCCGTTGCTCGGTCCTTTCATGGCCAACCAAAGAAGAACACAAGGAGATATCTCAAGTAATGGAGACAGAAGGCTTTCCTGGTTGCATTGGTTTTGTTGATGGAACCACCATCCCCTTGAGTCAAAAACCCAACCTAGATGGCAACCACTATTTTGATCGTAAAAAAAGGCAATTGATTCATTTCTTTTCCAATCGCTATGATAAAACTTTGGATCACACACTGACAAAATATGTTCCATCTCTTTGTTTAGATACTCCGTGGCACTACAACTTGTTTGCAATAACAACAAGAAGTTCATCTCCCTCCATGCTGGCCTTCCAGGTTCTTGTCATGATTCATATGTTTTCAATCGGATGTGGATTGCCCAACAACCAGAGATCTACTTTGACAAAGATAAATACCTTCTGGCCAATTCGGCTTATGCTAGTGGGAAATATGTAGTTCCAGCATACCGGAATTTTTCGTCCAATGATCAAGGAAAAAACAATTTTAACTATCATCTTGCCCAATCACAAGTTTGGATTGAGCATGCCATAAGAATTCTGAAAGGAAGATGGGCCAGCTTATGGGAGATGCAAAACCAGCTCCAATGTTCCAAAGATATGAGGTTCCTCATCAACTGGATTATCACTTGTGTAATCCTTCACAACCTTTTGGCCGACATCAAAGATGAATGGGACAAAATATTCCAAGATGATATTCCTGATCCGCCTCAAGTCATCCCTGTCTCATCTGGTCCCTCATCTTCTTCTATGAGAGAGCGGATTCTTCCTCTCACCCTTGCTCACTTTGATGAGTAATTTTTCATTTTGAAATTGGTAAAAATTCCCTTCACCGTATTTTTTTGGTTTTGGTTGTTCACCCAAGATTCATAGGCTGAGTTTTTTTTTTATTTTTTTTTAGTGGACTTGAATCCAAAAACACCTCCACCTCAAACCCTGCCACTCACCAAATGCCACCCCCCTCCCCCTCACCACTCAACCCCTTCAACCTCACCCCACTCACTCACCGGTCAAACCCTGCCTCCTCCTCACCAAACCACCTCACTCATCACCACCACCTTACTCACCACCACCACCTCATCTCACCTCACTCACTGAATCCCCTCCTCCTAATCCTGGTAAGCCCCCTCCACCCTCTTCCTCTTCCTTCCCCTCACCAGTTGCTGATCCTTTGATCATTCAACCCTTAGTCCCCCCCTGGATCCATTTCTCTATCCATCAAGGTGAGCCCCTCCCCTCCTCCAATTCCTCCTCTCATTGATTGAGCAATCAATTGCCAATGTCGTGGGTATTTTATTGGAATGAGATGGTGACATTATGAAAACCAAGGGGCAAATAAACAAAAGGATTGATGTTTCAGGCATGGCAGGGCCACAGCCCAATCAATCAAATACCATCATTGATTAGAAAGCACTTTGCATGGTTTCCTTAATGGGCGCATTCATGAAAGGCATTCAATCTCCGGCATGCTTTGGTTGAAAAACCAAAGCACCTTTTAGGGTGGATGAGGTGGGTGGTGGTGGGTGGTGGTGAAACAAAAGGATTGATGTTTCAGGCATGGCGCGGCCACAGCCCAATCAATAAAATACCATCATCAATTAGAAAGCACTTTGCATGGTTTCCTTAATGGACGCATTCATGCAAGGCATTCAATCTCCGGCATGCTTTGGTTGAAAAACCAAAGCACCTTTTAGGGTGGATGAGGTGGGTGGTGGTGGGTGGTGGTGAAACAAAAGGATTGATGTTTCAGGCATGGCGCGGCCACAGCCCATCAATCAAATACCATCATCAATTAGAAAGCACTTTGCATGGTTTCCTTAATGGACGCATTCATGCAAGGCATTCAATCTCCGGCATGCTTTGGTTGAAAAACCAAAGCACCTTTTAGGGTAGATGAGGTGGGTGGTGGTGGGTGGTGGTGGGTGGTGGTGGGTGGTGGTTGGTGTTGGTGTGGTCCAGGTTACTAAATAGGTTCCGAACAACAAGGATGAAAGGCTGGATGATTGAGGCGGATCAACAAAGGGATCAAGATGATGCAAGGGTTCTGAACCCAAGTATTCAAATCCCAAATCATCCTTGTTCGGATCGTGGTTGTGATTGTTCTCGTGGTTGAGGTGGTCAAAGGAAGTCGAGGATCTCAGGGGTCCAATGGGATCCTCAAACGGATTGTTCTCAAACCTTCTCGGTCCCACCCCTGCCCCGGTCGATAAATACGTTTTGCCTTCCTCTTCTTCCTCGTCTCGGTTTGGACCATGATGGATCAATTTTTTTTGGTCATCCTTGTCGGGAAGTCTATAGAATCTCTCTCCTTCTCTTCCGTTTTCAACTCAACTGAGAGTGCGGAGGGGGGGAGGGGGGCATAGAGGAAGAGGAAGACAAAAAGGAAGGAGAATCATCAGATCCCAGTCGTTAAGGAGTCAAGAGAACTGGGCTGTCAATGTAAATCATATTGAAAACATGTATCGGGCGTTAAAAGAGAAGAACGAGGTTTTGGAATCAGAAAAGTCACCCTTCCAAAGGGTTGAGTCAAAAAACTTGAGCAGTTGTTTAGTGGTAAGACCAGGATTTAAGGAGGAGCGGGATGTATGAGGTTTGAGATGGGTGGGATCAAAGTCGTCTAGGTTGGTGGGGGTGAATGATTGTGAGCACCATGACGATAGCTGGGTATTTTGTGAAAGTCAGCAGATGGACAGACATAGACTGACCATCATTGTTTGAATGTAATAACTCATCACGATGTCAATTGTAAAACGCCCGCTCGTTGTCATCGCTCAACATCTAATCCGCATGAGAATGAGAAGGAAATGGAAGAAGAAGAAAAATTCCTTTGATCGTGTTTGTCAACAGCTGGAAGATGGCTAAACTCTGGGGGATGCAACGGATGTTCAATTCCAATTGAGAGCATACCTTGTAAGCTTGCTGAATCTTGGAGAACCTCCTGGTGGCACTTTCAACGTTATCATGGTTCTTATCCGGATGATGAATAAGGGCCAGTTTCCTGAAGGCCTTTTTAATCTCCTCAGTTGTGGCGTTGGGTTTGACTTGTAAGACTGCAAGTTTTGAACGATTCAATGGGCAGTCAAGGATGGATTGATTGATCAGCATGAGTGGGTAAATGAGATGAATCAATCAAACAGAAGGATGATCGAGGGCCAAACTTTGGTAAAGGTCTTCCTTGTTGGATTCCTTGTCCAGGGTGTCCTGATTGGATGGATTCAATTGACCCTGGCTGGTTCAATGACCGGTTCAAGATTCATTGGCACCCATGGTAGCATAGTTGATGGTAATCCGTGTGAGACAACAAGAGAGAGCAAGACAGGGGGGAGAGAGATGGAGAGAGATGGATGGGAAGGGGGAACTCAGGTTGCCGGCGCCAGGATTGAGAAAATGACGCCAGCCACTATCCTCTCTCCCTGGTGTGCCACTTGGGAATGGCCACAGTGAGTGGCGTACCATCACAGAGCCAAAAATAAAAAAATCGCAGCACTTTATTTCACGTATGATGTTCAAGACCATTGTGTGACAGGGTCTGGTTTGATTTAACCCACAGTGGCACTTCCTTGAGTAAACAATTGTCTCCTTGCCCACATCAGGCTCAAACAACTGGGCCAAAGTGCTTTAGTTGTGAGCTTGATTTCAAGCAAAAAGGTATAGTCAAAATGGTTTGGGCGGCTAACAAGTACAAGCACTGTACCTTTCCAGCTGTGGACACAGAAACCCATACCAGAATGGCCATGTCACTCCAAATTAATAAAAAAACTCAGAGCACTTGTAGGGACATGAAAAACGGCCAAATTTACTCTAGAGAAAAAAATATCAATAAAAACAAAAAAGATTTGTATATTGGTGGGGTTAAGAATGCTCTCAAACGTTGTTGTAGTAAAAAATAATTTGTTTTTCTTTCATCCATGCAAATATCTTTACAAGCCCAGCATTTGAGTAATCTGCTGTATTTCTTCTACCAATCTACTGCTGCCAATGCAAGCCAAAGCTACTGATACCTTATCCTTTTTTTTGTTTGCCCGTTGTTCCCTCTCCTTTTCCAGTTGCACTTGCTGCCGATCCTTCTCCTTTTCCTCTTTTTGAAACTCTAGCTCAGCGTGTTTAAACCTCCACTCAGCATCCAATTTTTGTTGATTAGCCAAAGTCTTGGCTTGCTGCTTTTGATCATCCATGGCCAGTTGGCAATCCCACTTTTGCTTTTCAAACTGAAGTTTATCTGATTCAATTTGTGATTTCACTGTTTTTTGGAGGGGAATGGCAATGAGCATGATTTTGAAAGCAAGGATATTGAATCAATCAACTTACATGAATCTCGCTTCTCCATGATTTCTTCAAAGCCCAAAAAACTGGAAGTGTTTCTCCTCTTTTGATTACTTTTGGGGTTGACATTGATGGAATTGGAGGCCTTTTGCTTACCCTTGGCAGAGGAGGTTTGAGTCTGAAAGTCCTCACTAGTCTTTGAAGGCAATGTGGGAGGCCCCATTGGCTTGAGTTTTTGGCCAATCAAAAATGGATGAGCCTGTTTTTTTACAATGTAAATCAGTCCGGAGCAACCAGACAGAATCAAAAACAATTTAGTTCCTTACTTGAGCAGATGTTGATGGCAACGGTGATCCAGGAATAACATCCTCCTCATTGGGCAAGTTCTCCAGTTGTTCTGCCCCAGGAAGAGAGCAATCAAAAGAAGGAAGTGAGGGGTCCAAGGTTGGGATTGACTGATCAATCAATACCAAAGTAGAAGTGATTGGAGCCAATTGTGTTTGAATATCCTCCTCGTCATCAGATGGGGGCCACTCCAAGGCCAAGGTTTCATCAAGGTCCCCGTTGGTAGGCTGAGCATCCCCAGCCAAGTCCTTGGCATCAACAGAATCGGATTGTTGGGCATCAAAAGCAGCTAGGGGGGTGATGTTGGCCTTCTTTCCAAAGATTTCATCCATTTGAATATAAAAAGGACAAATGGAGTCCAAATTATCAACCACCAAGTTGATTCCTTTGGCTTTGTCCAATTCGGTGATACCAAAGCCAGTGGAGATAGACATGGAGTGGGCCTTTTTGTACTTGGCTTGATAGTTTTTGAACCGCTCCCTCATCTGTTTGGATGACAGATCCAGCCTACCTTTTGTTTTGTTCTTGAGTTCATTGGCCATCAGAATATAACCATTGACCTTAGAGGATTGAGGTCGGCCAACACGTGTTTTGTTGTCGGATCCAAAGCAGGCATCGTAGTTGGAGGGAATTTTCAGCCAGTTTACCAGGATGATATGATCAGCTCTCTTGAGCTGACTTGAGCCCTTGGAAGCTGATGGGGGAGGATTGTTTGTTTTGGAGTTCCTTGGCGATTTTCTCTTGGGTGTGTTGGACTTGTGGGGGGAGGTTCGCTGAGGGGCCATTTGAAAGAGTTCGGGCTACGCAAGTGATGAGAGCGATAAATTGATGAGAGTGGTGAAGTTTTGAGAGAAATAAAGTGGATGAGAGTGATCAAGTGATGAGAGCGTTTAAGTGATGAGAGTGATGAAGTTTTGAGAGAGATGAAGTGGATGAGAGTGATCAAGTGATGAGAGCGATAAAGTGATGAGAGTGGTCAATAAATTTTATGATGAGGGTGGGGGTAAAACATTTTCCAATGAGGTCGGAGGTAGAAGGAGGTGGGAAGACAGGGGTGTATGAAGCGGACAGGTGGTGGAAGCATTTAAATACTCTATTTGAAAAAACCCACTTATTTCAGGTTAACTTTGACACGTCTGATCTGAAATAAGTGGGTTTTTTTGATTTTTAATGGCGGGTTTGAAATGACGGATTTGGGTTGAAACCCGCCATTAAAAAATGGCAGGTTTGGTTAACTTTGATACCCCCTATTATTTTTCTCAAATATTTGAGCAAATTTCAATGGAAAAAGTGAGTGTAATTTTCCCAACATATTTCATTTTAGAATCAATTCTGATTTTTTTCTTTTAGTTTCAATACAAAGACTTCATTTTCCCAGCAACAGCTATTTCCCATATATCCCACTTTCAAGATGTTCTTGGAGATGGTCACTGTGGTTTCAGAGCAGCAGCTGTTTTTTGGGACAGAAATCTTAGGACTGGATTGAAATCAGGAAAGAAATGATCAAAGAGCTGGACACCAACCCAATCTTCCAAGATTCAAAATTAATGCATCAAATCTGGGGTGAAACCTTTCAAGAGGCAAGGAGGAAACTCAAACACCTCTCTGGACCAGCTCTAATAAAAATTAGGATGAAGTTAACCTTCCATGGCTTTCTTCTTGCTGAAACTTATAAGTGTCCAGTGGTTCTGTTTTCTTCTTTAATGCCTTGCACTTATCTTCCTCTGAATTCCCCTTCCACTCCAAATCCCAAATCATCTCCTATTTGATTAATTGGTTTAGAATATTTCAAAAATATAGTCTCATTCAAGTTCAAGTCTGATCATTGGCCAGCCCCCAAATTGGATCCACTGTGGAAAGGCTTTGTGACCAAGGATTCCAAAGCTTGGATGACCATTATTCAGAAGAATTTGGAGCTTTGTGATGAGGTTTTGTTCCCAGGGAGGAAATCCAGCAGAAAAATAAAACCTATGGTAGTGGAATAATATCAACCAAAATCATTTCTATAATATTTGTAATAACATTTTGTATTTGTATTTATTAAAACATAACAAAAATTAGAACCAAAAATGTGGACCACACCTTTTATTTTCAATTATTTTCATCACTCTGAATAATGTGTGAGGTAAATCTGGTAATAAAATCTCAGAAAAATTTTTCATTCAATTTTTGGATTTTAATATTAAGTTTTTCCAAAAAAAATTGAGAGAAACATTAATTTAAGAAGTGAAAAAAAATCTTGAAAAGGATATGCTATTTTGAAGTGTTCTAAGTTGGATCCAATTTTTGGATGCCAAGGATACATCCAAAAAATCTCAAAAAAATATTTTAAAGCTCTTCAGCTGATTGATAAATATTGTCAGAGTGCAAAGTGCCAAAAAAAACTTAAGTCAAAAGCCAAAGGAATAGCTCCAAAAATGAGTTTTTTTATTTGGATTTTGTTAATTTTTGACTGGATTTTTGAAGAGGTTTAACTGGTCCCAAAATTATAAAGAATTAGCCATAAGGGTTCAAGACACCTATCTAAAGGCCTTCTGTGTTAGAATTTCAAAAAAAAAGTTCTTGAAATGCCTGTGTAAACAAGGATTCATCCCTGTATACTGGACATTTTGGGGTTGTAGTACCCTCATGAGTTTAAGGGTAGCACCCGTGAAAAAAAATTCCCTAAATAAAAAATAAATACCAAAAATATATTAAAAATATATTAAAAATACAAATATAAAAAAAAATTTAAATAAGTAAAAATAAAAATAAAAATTTGCAACCATACACAATCCATTGATGACTCAAAACAGGTTGTGTGGTGCAGTGGTGACCCATCTGGTTTGTGAACCGCATTCACACCCCAGATGGGCTTCAAAAAGCTTTTCACACTCCAAATGGGTTGTGAAACATGCCAAGTGACTCATTTTGAGTTGTGAATGGGTTGTGCAGGGTTCCAAATTTAACATTTCCCAAAAAAAAAATACCAAGGAATTTCTCATATTTGTTTCCCCTTCTTTTTCATTATTCCATATTTCCTTTTATTTTGCTTTTTTTTGTGAATTTTCCAAATTATTCAACAGATAAAGATGATTCATTGAATAAAGGATTTGGTTTTATTTGATGTTTTTAATTATTTCACAAGTAATTGAATGATCCACCCCTCCAAGCCAACATAACCAAAAACTTTCACAGAGTTCTGAGAGCTCCAAAGAAAAGGGAAATATTCAAATTAAATTATACTGTGGAACTTAAATAGTGTCAGAGATATTTTCTGCTTGATTTTGTTGAGTTCTCAGATACCTATCTTGATTATTCAATCAAAATATAATCAAAACCACAAGAAAATAACATCAATCCAATTTGATTTTTCCCATGATTTTAACAATTAAGCTTCACTAGTTTTTTTTTGATAGGGCTGTTCAGATTCTTCTTAGAAATAAGGGCATTGATTTTTTCATGCCCCCAAACATGGAATTCATGCGTTTTTGAAGTTTCCACCACTTCCCTTGATATCCCCAATAAACACGTTAAACCTGGAAACAACACGGTTTTTGGGGGTTGTCAAAAAAAATTTCAGGGGATTGACAGGCATCTCAAACCCCTGTAAAACACTTTTCACAGGTTTTGGCCATTTTTAAGGCTTTAAAAATGACCTTGAAAAACTGAAAAAAAAGCTTCATGTTGTGGAAACAAGGAGTCAGTTTCTCCCCTAGTTATCCTTGATTTCTGGAATCAATGTTCCTAGCATCTGTAAGGATAAAGATGCTCCAGTAAAGAGAGAGAGAGAGAGAGATAAAGATATGAATTTCCTTTCCTTTCCATATCCTTTCATTCCTTCATCCCTCAATCTATCCTATTTTCTCTTTCTCTTTCCCTTTCCTTTTTGTTTCCTTGTCCCAAGATCCAATGATAAGATAAGATAATCCCCCCAGAGCTGGGATTGAGAGTGCAGACTTTATGCCCCCCCCCTCAACCCTAACCTAAGTACAAGCGCAATAACAGCCCAAAAACAAATTTAAAAGAAACCCTAAGCCCAGAACCCTAGCCTAGAACCCTAGCCTAACCCCAATCCATTCCCTGCCTGCTTACCGTTACTTACAACCAGTTTTTCCTTCTCATGATGCGGCCCTCTGCCGCGCCCTACTGAGAGCCCCCCGTGTTGTCTGTATCCGCCTGGCGCGCCACGTGATTTCTGGCCCCGGGGGTTGGCCCGCTCCTATAGCCTTTCCCATACCGCAACCACCTTCAAGCCCGCCTACCATTATGCACACCTGGTTCATCCTTCTCATGACGCAGCCCTCCACCCCGCCCTACTTGGAGCCCCCTGCATTATCTGTATCCATCTGGCGCGCCACATGATTTCCTGCCCTGCAGGTTGACCTGTGCTTGCACATGCCCGGCCTGCTCCTATAGCCTCAATTACCCTGCTCTATCCTCCCAAACTAGCCAATTGCGGTATGGTTCCCAATCCAAGGCTATATAACAACACCACAACATCTCCAATCTTTTCATGTTTTTAATTTTTTTTCTTGATTATTTTGGAATCAGTATAGTTTTTCTAGTGTCCATTAATTGTAATATTTTAATTTGTCACTCAGAGGTCAGGAACCATCACCAATAAGAGGGTTGTTTTTCAGAATTTGATTCCTGGGACTTTGAAGAGGATCAAGAGAAGAAAACAAAAAGATGAAGATGCTTATAGGCCCCCAGAGAATTCAATCTTTTCTCCCACAGCTACAGCCTCTCAGACTGAAAAGGTGAATAAATTTCTGAATTAATCTTGCTTTATGGTTCATTTATTAACCACTTTTTTTTAGGATGAAGGTCACAACATTGTCTTTTTCATCTTCTGATAATTCCAAAGTGGTGGCTATTGATAAATTCAGTATGATTTTTTTTATTTCATCTTAAATAATACTCATCTTTTTTTCCTTAGAATCCATACAGAAATTTCATTTTCCCAAATACAGCCATACCACAAATTTGACATGTTCAAGATGTGATAGGTGATGGGAACTGTGGGTTTAGATCAGTAGCAGTTGATTTGGGCCATAAATCCGAAGATTGGAGTTCAATAAATCAGCAAAAAAATCAAGGAAATGGAACCAAACTCTCTTCAAGGATGAAAACTTTATGGATCAAGTCTTGGATGAAAATTTTCAAAAAGCAAGAAAACATCTCAACCACACTTTTGGACCTGCCCCTCAAAGTTACTGGATGAAATTCCCTTTCCATGGTTTCCTGCTTGCAGATATATCCAATAGGCCAGTGATACTTTTATCTAAGTTGATGCCATCAACTTATTTTCCCCTCAATTCCCCTCCAACTTCCAATTCTCAAACATCTCCCATATGTTTAATTATTTTGGAAGATTTTCAGCACATAGTTTCTTTCCACAATAATTCTGAACTGTGGCAAGCTCTCCAATTAGATCCCGTTTGGAAGGCTTTTGCTAGCAAGGAATAACAAAAATGGGAAGATTTGATTCATAATAACTTGGGACTTGGTTTGAAGATTTTGTTTCCTTTTAGTACAAATAATAAATTAGTAAAAATTGATCTTGATTGAATTAGGTTTTTTTTTTGCTCAATTTTTCATAAATTTCTTTTCTTTTGATTATTGACTCATTGATTTAGAGCAAAAAACACCACTTTTTTTCTTTTCAATTATGAATTCTTTGGGAAAGGATAAGCTAAAAAAAATGCCCAAATAAATTTTTTTGGCCCTTTTCAATGCCCACTAAAAGGCTGCAAGCTCAAAATTTGTAAAATCCCATGGAAAAATGAGGGGAAAAAAGAATTGAAAATAATGTCTTATTTTTTATGTAAATCCCATTTTATGGCAGGAAAATGAAGTACTAACATTCTGAAAAAACTCTAATCAAATGGCCTGGCATATTTGGAAACTTTTTGTCTCTTCAGATTTTCCAAAATTATCAAGAAAAAAAAAATAAAAACATGAAAAGATTGGAGAAGTGAAGCGTTATTTTTTTTCAGTTTTTCAAGTGCAATTTTGAAGGCCTTAAAAATGGCCAAAACTTGTCAAAAGGTCTTTACAGGGGTTTGAGATGCCTGTCTATCCCCTGGATTATTTCTTTTTTTTTTGACAACCCCAAAAAACCGCATTTTTTTCAGGTTTACCGCACATATTGGGGACGTTGAGGGACGTTGTGGCAACGTCAAAACTACGTGAATTCCAGGTTTGGGGGCGTGAAAAATTCAATGCCCAAAAATTAGATCTATTAAATATAACACTAGCTGCAAAAGAATGGTTTTACTTTTTCTTTACTTTCTGCAACATCCATCTTGGAGTATTTTTTATCTTTTTGTATTCTTTTTCAAACAATCATAGTTGAACCATCTGACTCAAAAATCAAGTTTGAGCTTGAAGAACAGACGCTAAAATACATTATCATACTATATCAAACAAATGAATGGTGTTTTTTGGACTGGAAAATTTGGCCTTGAAATGTGTCTAAAAATGAAACTACCGATTTTGGCCAATCAGTGGGAAGACTTAATTCCCCCCCCCTGTCCACCCTACCCAGTGATCAGTGAGTCATCTCTCACAGACTGACCTAATAAAGTGCTAAACTAAACCGATGTGGTCCATATATATGCTCTCATTCATACCTTTACCCAAACTCTTCAAAAATAAATTAAGATCAAGAAGAGGAGGAGAGCAGAGAGTGTGTTTCGTACGGACCGTCAAGCTGATGGATAACGGTTAAATACCAACTCGGGCAGAAATAAAAATTACACACCCAAGAAAGAACCGAGTGATCACCAACTTGACTTACACTCGGGGGATTCTGACATCGATCCCACCCAACTCACACTCTTCTTGTTTCCTTTTACCCTCATCCTCTGTATCTTTTAAGGACTCGAACTACTGATGCATCATCTTCACCGGATGTGTGGGTGTGGGTGCTTTTGACAAACCAAAAAAAAAAAAAAAAACGTTGATCAATCGAGTGGATGAAGGAGATTTGCAGCATGGTCAAACATGACTCTTTGTCTCTCTCTTTTTAATCAAAAAAAGAAAGGGAGAACCACCATACAAAAAAACAGCAGCAGTAAAGATGCGCCAAGAATAGAACGAGAGGGATGTTAACCAGAACGAAAGGGAGAAGAATCGACATGATAAATTACAAGTTCCTTTTTTTTTTGTACTTGTTTTTTTTTTTAGGAGGAGGGCGGGGTTCAAACGCTCAGGACCAACTAAGTGCCTTGAAAGGAGAGAATAAAGCGAGAGAGAGAGGGGGAGAGGCAAGTTCAAAAGGGGAGGAGAGGTTTGATTCAGATAAACCCAGTGGTAAAGATCCCACTGAGGACGAAGGGATCGACCCATTTGGGGATCCGATCGACCAAGTTCTCAAACAGTCGGAAGCCAGGGCCGCCATCACCGGTGCCGATCCAACCGAGTCGAGAGGTTGGATGTCCACGGGTCCCATTCTCACCACGTCCTTCCGTCGATCGTTTGGGTTTCGATCGAGCGGGGTAAAGACCCAGTTGATCAAGCCCACTCACCTCGACCTTCAGTTGCCCCATCCGGAGCCTTGTCAGATCCTCTCGATCATCCTTCGAGATCGAGGGTCTCTGGCCTTTCGCCATCTGTTCGTTTTTCATCGCTTGTTCGAACTCTTGCTCGTCCAAGGCGATCGTCACGTTAAGGGTCCATCGATCAACACCAAACCCACTGACTTCCTTTATATGATGCCTTCGTTTACCCCTGCCCGGTCTCGAAGGTAGGTCCCATTCGACTACATCTGCCGTAAAGGCAATGACGGTCCAAATAATGCCAGGGTGGTCGATCGCAAGTACAAGCGTTCGACGCTGATGGACATAATCTAATTTACTGAATAAGCTGGTCACCTTAAACTTATTGACCCATGGAGATTGGTACCGAGTCGGCGGCTCGCCGGCCTTACCGGTACTCAAGAGTTGATGGTCAGGTAAGTTGATAGGGACTCGATAGGACTTGAGAAATTGGGAGACTGGAAAGATGATATCCCAATCCGGTATGTCGTCATTGATCAAATTGAAGGCTGGCGGTTGATCTGATAACCGGACTGAATTGATAATCTCCTTGGCAAGAGCTTCAAAACCAGTTGCCCTATCTAAGCTAGCAATATGAAGCTCGAAGGTTGGGGTACTGTCCGTCAAATTTTCCACATGTAAAACTGATAAGCGTTTGGGGTGATCATTGTCGAAGACTTTCCAATCGGGTCTTGTAAACCAAAAGCCCACCAGACTGGTGATCATGAGGATCATCCATATAAACCTCAGAAGGGCACGCGGGCTAAATCGATGGGCTAATGGTAAACTGATCGATACCACATTGAAACCAACACCGCTCACCAGGCTGGCGATGATAAAATCGACATGAGGTTCATGCCCCATTCTTCCTGTCATGGGCACAAAAAGATCCAAGAAAGCCAACAGGCCTTCAACCCCCAAGAGTGCAGGCAAGACCTGAGAACGTAGGGCCCAGGTGAGATGTGCTGCGTTTCTGTCGAGACAAGGATCGATGAGCAAACTCTAAAGACTTACACAACCGACCAAATACATGGGAAGATGAAGATGACCTCGTTTACCGGTCATAGGGGTGATGACAAAGTCATTGAAGGCTAAGCAGGATACTGTTGAGATGAGCCCGACAGCGGGCAAGTAAGCAGCCCCAACTTCAAGATAGGCTCCCACGACTGAAGAGATACCGTAAAAGCACATGAGTCCACAGAGGGTGGCATGGGATAAGACGTGTCGGTGACCAGGTCCGAGGGAATCGAAAGAGGAAGCCAAGGTTGAGAATAGATACTGAACAATCAATCCACCAGCGAGTGAGGGTGGACCAAATAGTAACAAGGGAAAACACTCATGCCTAAACCAAGAAAGTGGTTTGTCCAAGACGATCGAAGTGATAAAAGCGACTAGATTCGATGCGATCAGAAACCCGAGCAGCGAACCGATCACGGCCAGAAAACCTAACAAGTAGACCCAGTAATGCTGAGATTTGATGTTTCGGCTTGCAATCGTCAGGGCAATGATCGACAGAGTAGTGTAGATCCTCAAGGCGGCCGTCTTGGAGTACATGATGAAGATCAGCCCGCCTAGGCCAGAAAAGAAGACGGTGTTGGAAGCGGGTTTGATATTCGTCAGATCGGTCGAAGAAGAGGTTAAATGCTTCAGTAATGCCATCGTGTTTTCACCCATATGCTGAATTACTCCGGGTTGGATCTTCGAAGGAATGTCTTGATTAGTATGGTAGAGGTATGAATTTTGCATGATGGCCATATCCAATCCAGTCAGATTACCATATTGAACGAACTGTCGAAAATCGGTACTGGAGACGGAACGGTTGAGCTTGAGATCATCTTGTAGCCACCAAGCTTGGAAAGCGGTCCGTAAGATAATCCTTAACTTACTCGGAAGCAATCAAGCCTGAGCCAAACACTTCGGATGCGATAACACTACCAAAAGGTCTAGGTACTTTGGAATAAGCCTCGACCATCTGGGAAAGAATGATAGCAAGACATTGAAATCAGTTATTACCGAGGATTATGGGCGGTGGAAAATTGGATTACATCATCCCCCGGACGCTAGAAGAATGAATTGACCTCTTTGGATGTTGCTTGAAAGAGGATTTCTGGCTGCTCGAGTGGATAGAAGAGATGAGTTGGAGAAAAAAAAAGAGCGGGGCATCAAATCGAAGTGGCTCTCTCAGAGGGGTGAACTCGAGATGAAGATACATGGATTGATAGGGCCTGAAGAAATCTAGAGACAAACGCCGTCTGTTCCACATGCTTCTCTGAACCAAAACCAAACGAAAGAAATGGATCAACTTTTAGGGCGCACGACAATTTTCCTCATCCTTGACGTCATGGCAGGATTGGGTTGGCTTACAGATTGATGACGGCACGAACACTGGCGTGGATTGGATGAAAGTTCGGAATAGAAGACAATCGAGATCGAGTTCGTGAAATGTTCGATCAAAAGAGTTGAAAAATGACTTTGAAGTTTCATGAATGACAGGGAGGATGACGTACATATCCTTGAGGGGGTGCTTGGTGATGAACATGTGACTTGCGTCTTGCAAAGATTCTTCACCGCCGTTAAAAACTAAAAATTTTTGTTAAGGGGGGGAGGGGGATTATGAGAGTTAACGAAGATGGTTGACTTAGGGGTTGGAATCTTCAGGACTGTCAGGAAAGGGTCGATTGGTTGTTTCTCAAGGGTACTCACGAAAGACGATTCCATTGTACAAGGGCCAATCGGGTGATTGAGTGATGATCCGGATGGCTTCCAGCATAACTGCCACACCCGAGACATCATCAGCTGCACCTAGAAAGACAAAAGAGAGCGGATGAGTGAAGGAAGAGGGAGAAAATAAGGCTAAGTTGAATGAGAGGGCGGGGGATTAAGTGATCGATAGTGTTCCAACCTGGTGATGGTAGGGTACTATCCACATGAGCGTTGACCAGGATCGCATTCTGATCCGAGCGTGGGATCGAAAGGTCGGATAATCTGACGATGAGGTTTGAGAGTTGAAAGTACTTCTTCCAAACGGGCTATCACGAGTAAGTTCAAGGTTGCGTCAACTTGGGGAGAGGCAAGGTGGTCATGAGTGATGATGGGCTGGGTGGGGATGAGGGATGATCGACTGACTTTACCCATAAACTCGAATAGATGAGCTCCGTCGTCAGTTTGAGTGAGGATCTCGAATCGTTTGTTGGAACCGATCGAATGAGCTTGAGATCGCAAGTCTTGGAGGATGGAGTTGAGATATTCTAAACTTTCCAACATCTCTTCGGTTCCAGCGATTCGATAACCGATCGTACCGGCGAGATGATGGATGTAACGGTTGGCTAATTCCTCGGAGAAGACGAGATGGTCGGAGGTTGCTGACCGATTGAGATGAGCGGGTGTAGGGGGTAAACCAATGGGTTTGGGTAAATCGTACCTGAGATGAGTCGAGATGGCAGACAAACTCAATTGGGTCGAACGTGGAGAAGGAGGTGGGGATGAGTTGTAGATGAAGTCAGTTTAAATGCATGATTTCTAGGAATCAGAAAAGAATCTTTGATTGTTTATTTATTTGTTTTTAATCTTCTGAGGGTTTGATGTTGGAATGCTTACAGGATGAAGGTGATGAGTATGATGATGAGACTAGTCCATGGTTTCGTCTCTGGTTGGATGGTGGAACGAGTAGTTGGTGACTTAATTTCAAGAGGTTGATGATCTAGGTGATTCTCGTGATTGTTCTTCCTCCTTCGTCCAGGTTCCTCTTCTTCTTTCACTTTCGGATCATCATTGACTTTTGAGTTGGGCTTCTTCTGTGTCTTCTTGGGCTCTGCAGTTGTCTTCTTGTCCCTAGTTTCCATCCTCTTATCTCCAAGTTAGTGTGTGGCTCTTCAGTAGCCTCAGGGACTTATTACTTTACTCATAAGTTCCTCTGATCCTGGTTGATCGGGTTGACTTACATCTTGATTTGCTTGATTCTAGTATCTTGAACTTCTGCTATCTTCCTCTTCTACTTCTTCTTCTTCTCCTCGTTAGTTAATTTCTTTTTTCCTTTTGCTTCACTGCACTTCTACCCAAGGCGGATGTGGTCTGGTGGGTTTATTATGGTCGAGCGTGAGAATGCCTGCCCCTAAAGCTTACCGCGAGTGCTCGGGGGGTTCGGGTCTCCAGACGGGTAGTTGCCTTCCTTGCTAATCCCCTGATCTCTCTCGTGATGACCATCACTTCCTCCTCTGGAGGCCTCTCAACCAATCCCAACAGGATCCCATCCCCAGCCCGGTGTTTGGGTCCTATCCAACTCACTCCTGAAATGCTACTCCTCCCTCATCCTTCAAATGGAACATCCCACCAAGAGCAGCAAGGAGGCTTGAACTATGGCATTTGGAACGCAACAGCTCACCGACTTTATGTAGTGTCTTGTAGTCTCTGTGATGTTTTGGCTATTCCGTCATGTTTGCTCTGAACCCCTCTCTCAGTACTATTACTTATATGATTCTTAAAAGTGTATGTTTCAGATAATTTCTGTCAATCTTGACCAATATTGTCATTACATTAGGGTGTATCAAAGTTAGCAAAACCACTGTTAGAAACCCACCATGTTTTTTTTACCAAACCCACCATTTTTAATGGCAGGTTTTTGAAATACACATACCCCCTAACTGGTGTATTTCAAAATGGCAGGTTTCATGAAAATGGCAGGTTTCAAACATCAAACCCACCATTATCATCCATGCACCATCCATTGCATGCAAAACACCCATCCACACCTCCAACTCAGCAAATCCATACACATCATACACATCTCCATTGCTTCACATCTCCATCACATCACCCACATCCCATCATCATCACCTCACCATCTTTCTCAACATGTCCAATCAAACTTCCCAGAAGCAAGTTGAAAACACAAAAAAGCTGACTGAACTTTTTTTATTATTTGACTCTGATTCAGACTCTGATTCAGACTCCAATTTGGAATCAACTTGGTTAGCTTTGAATTCTCTATTAGAAAAGAAATACATGGTTCCACAAAGACACACTCTCTACAACTCTATGTATGAAAGGAAAAAGCTTCACCTACTGCCTGACTTAAGCTTCCAGCAACTGTTCCAAACTTTATTGCATTCATTCATGAAACTTTTGGAGATGATTGAAGGCCACCACATCTTCCAGAAAAATTCTCAGAACCCTCAATGCAATCCAGCTATCCAACTGGCTGTTTCTCTTTTTAGATTGGGATCAAATGGAAATAGAGCAGCAATTCATTGATTAGAAAATCTATTCTCAGTCTGTTATGGAACCATTGACTTATACACCAAAAGAGTCATGATTGCTATCCTATCTTTCCATTGCTTGGTCCTTTGTTGGCCAACCAAAGAAGAAAACAAGGAGATATCTCAAGTAATGGAGACTGAAGGCTTTCCCGGTTGCATTGGTTTTGTTGATGGAACCACTATTCCCTTGAGTCAAAAACCCAAGCTAGATGGCAACCACTATTTTGATTGGAAAAAAGGCAATTGATTCATTTCCTTGACAAATCCTTTGATAATACACTAACCATATATTTTTTATCTGTTTGTATGGATACTCTGTGGCACTAAAACTTGTTTGTGATAACAACAAGAAGTTCATATCCCTCCATTCTGGCCTTCCAGGTTCTTTTGATGATTCATATGTTTTCAATTGAATGTGTATTGCCCAACAACCAGATAACTAATTTGACCAAAATCAATACCTTCTGGCCAATTCAGCTTATGCTAGCAGTAAATATGTGGTTCCAGCATACCAAAATGTTTCATCCAATGATCAAGCCAAAACTGGTTTAAACTATCATCTTGCCCAATCACAAGTTTGGATTAAGCATGCCATGGGAATCCTGAAAGGAAGATGGGTCAGCTTGCAGGAGATGCAAAACCAGCTCCAATCTTTCAAAGATATGAAGTTCCTCATCAACTGGATTATTAGTTGTG